>CM075195.1:16135000-16520000 GCA_037577475.1 Chaunax sp. Z400 | reverse complement strand
AAATCAACAAATGTTATCTCTGCCTTCAACAGAGTCCCAGGAGACAGTTAGTGAACAGTCTGTGAACAAGGCATGCCCACAGCAAAGTAAATATAAACCAAAAATTTAAATTAAGGAGCAAAAAAACAAAAACAAAAAGCACACACTTAGAAAAATAACAATGAATAAAACGGTTAAATAAAACAGAAAACATTGGTGAATTCAAATCAGTGTATTTTAGTTTGAGCTTCTGACATTGTTTGTAAAAAGAAAACAAATTACTGCAGATAGCATAACGGAATCTGAGAATGCTACAGTATGAACACATTTTCCTAAAACTCAGGGGTAATTAAAAAAGGCCACGCACACAAGCAAACTATGATGAGGCTATTTGAATTTTTAACTTTTTATTATTCATTTCTCCTTTTAACGCTTTTCTTTTTAAAGGAAGCTGTTCATCAAAGAGCATTTTGTTCATATATAGTATTATTTTACAGAGGAAAATACTGTACAACCTTTTTTCTTCTCAAAACATTATCTGGAGGAATATCATCTACACACATTATTATTCCCTATATTATTATCATTTATTTCCAATGCCAAGCTCAGGAGATAACTCATGATCAGTGTGTCAACTTCTCGGTCGTACATATTTGCTCAATATAAACCAGAGGATGGCTTAAACAAATTTATAATTTAGTACTACAAGTAAGTGAGCAATGCCTCGAACTTCTGAACAATCAATTTTAAAAACCCAAGTGTTAGTGTTTCTTTTTAGGGCACTGTTTTTTAGGTGCACCTGTTTCCTTTTTTTGTCAATACATTGTCCAATCACAGAAGCAAAATAAAAACCAGTTTTTAAATAAAACACAGAACAACATTTCTTTGTCACACATCTATTTGTGCATTAAAGCAAAAGTGAACTAAAACAACATATTTAAAGCAAATTCACTGTTAAAAGATTTTTTTCAGACGGTAAAAATGAAACTAAAAAGTGCAATAACACCCTAAAAATTTCTCATTGGAAGGTCACATAAATATTAAATAAAAACAACAGGAGCTCAACCACAGCCAGAGTGAATGGAAAACAAAATGCTGTTGAGACATTTTCGGTCTGTATATATTCAACATTAAACACACTCCCTGACACTTCCTCTTCGCTGCATCTGAGTGACTCACTGTTTCCTCTGGTCACTTTGACCCCCTCCTCCAGCTGACTCGTCGGCTGTCAATCACGACCTCACCTTGCTTACAGATCGATATGCTTTCGACAAACAACACAACAAAACGACATCGTATCGCAAAGATGCAAATGGTAACAAAATATTTTTAAATATACTTGAGTTATTTATCATGGTCAGCTATATAAAAGTGCACTATCCACACACAAATTAGATTCCTCCACAGGGGGATAAAATTACAAGGGCTGAGCTTTGTTTTGGTGCTAGTTGAACAATTTCTTCTAATGTCAGAGAAAACTGTAGAGAATGGAGGCTTTTTGGACGCCTTACTGCAGCTGATAGACCAAACATTTACTGGTCAATTCCACATGTCATTGAGAGTAAAGAAACACATCTAAGAGAGGTGTGAAGCAAAATGCAACTCCCTTTCTCTCAGTGTATATTAATAATAATAATTAATAATAATAATATTAACACAGAAAAAAAATCAAATGTTTCAGCACATCCTGTTCCCCCTTAGTGAATTACATCCCTTTTTTTCTGTGCATCCACGGCCCTGCAGATCACCTGCCTGAGCCAGCAATTTCCTTTTGTATATCATCGTTCACACACACACTTACATATATAGTTATATAGTGAGGATTTGTTTTTGATTTTCTAATGTTTTTTTTTTTTAACACACAAAAAAGTGAAAAAAATAAATTAAAGTCAAACATGCACGCACACAAAAAGACTGATGTGTAGTAAAATGCTTTACATTGCTGCCCTGTATGTAAAACAGGGCCTAATTTTGTGTGTCTTCGTTCATATTTTTTAATGCATAATTGAATTAATAATGTTGGTCATCTTGTAAACATCATAATAAATCATTTGGGGCCATCATTTTCTCCACGCTGTTGTGTTTTTTGTTGTCATTTGAAGTCTCTAGACGTGATAAATGAGGCCACTTTCATTTTTGTTTGTTCAAAGTACACAGGGTTCTTCTTCAGTTCACACAGTCATGTTTTACTTTTTCATGGGTTAACGTCTTGCTTTTCCATTTGGGAAGTATCAGTGTGGTTAACGGAAGCATCAAAAGTCTCACCGCTGTCCTTTTCGCCATCGGGCCCCACCATTGAATCATCATTTGAGTCAGTGTTGAGCTCCTCCTCCTCTTCTTCCTCCTCCTCTTCATCTTCTTCTTCCTCCTCCTCCTCTTCTTCCACATGTGCCTCCTCTTCTAGCGACAGATCATCTTCAGCCTCTCCGGATGTTCCCGTTGTGTCGTCTTGAGATGCAGGGAGGCCCAGCGGGGGTGTAGGGTTGTGGCCAGGTCGCGCTGCATCGTGGTGCATCTTCTTGCTGAGGTCTAATGAGTCGCTGAGACCCAGACCGGCTGCATTCTTCAGGAAGAACAGGGAGCTGCTGGTGTCTGTGCTCAGGTTGAGAGAGCTGTCCAGGCTGAGGGAGGACGGTGGGTACACGAGGCCACCAGTTGAGTAGAGCATGGAGTGAGCACTGGTGTTAATGGTATGGGACAACCCGTGGAGGCCACCGGATGAGGAAGTAGAAAGACCCATAGAGACTGGAGGGACAGCAGATATGCTTCCTCCCAGGTGGTGTGCACCTTCCCGTTTGGGCGACACAGACGGCAGGTCGCCCCGCTCCTGCTTCTCATGCTTTCTCTTGTGGGAGTCCATCTGGGACATACCCACCACCGTGTGCTTGCACTCAGGGAAGGTACAGTGGAAGTGCGAGCACTTGAGCTTATATTTGCAGTCGAGAACCTCGCAATCAACACTGGAGCTGAACTGGCAGAAGCCAGCTGCGCTGATTACATCTTGCTTGCCGTGGTGCTTGCGGTGGGCCGTCACCTTGGTGCTGTCGGTGCAGCGGAAGCCGCAACGCAGACAGTGGAAGTGGGTACTGTTGCCTGAAAACTGGCAGTCGAGGAAGTTGCAGCTGAGTGAGGATTTGAAGCGCTTGAAGTCATCCAAGACCAGGTTGTCCACGCGGTCATGGTGCTGCGCATGTTTGTACATGTGTGTGCGGCCACAGAACTTGTAGCCACAGTTCTCCCGTGTACAGTGGTAGTGGGTCACCTTCAGAGAAAACTGACACCCAGTGTCCTTGCAGTTCTCGTAGAGGTCATAGCGGCGGAAGCCCTCCAGCATCATCCCCTCATCCAGCATCTTACGTGACGATGCAGTTTTGCGGCGCTTGCCGAACGGTGACATGTCCTCGATGATCCAGAAGCGCTTCTTTGAACCAGTAGCCGTAGGAATGGAGATGGTGTTGCCTGAAAGAAAGAAAGGAAGCACATTAAAGAATAATCAGTTGGTTCACAAAGTGAAACCCACAAACTACAAGCACATTACACTTCGGGACCGCCCTAGTTGAAACTTTAATGTGCAACCTTACTCAGCCAAAAGTGGTTCATAGCTGAGTAAGCACAGAGAGCCACATTTTTTTTTTAAATGCCTCATTCCCAGAATGAATACAAGAGAGGGAAAATGATAGATTGACTTTGGAACATGACACTTTTACGGGGTGTCTCCAGCCTCCAAACAGAAGTGGAGCTGTGGGTCTTAACCGACCCTCTTATCTCCACGTTGTTTTATGAGGGCACCCACCTTTTGCAACACTCTGGGGTCACTGCTAATGATGTGATCCCTGTTCTGCAAGACAGGAAGCAGTGGGCCTCGATAAAACTTCTGGAGTGATTAAACTAAGAGGCTGCTGTGTTAATGGAAGCTAAACAAGGCCCTGGCTTCATACAACAGGTGCTACATTTACTGCTCTATCTCTAAATCTAAGTAATATTAAAAGGGAAAAGACATGGAAAAGTGTATGAGGAGTAATTAATACACATGTGTTATCATGATGTACCCACTCAGTAAGCATGCACATTTCATCAGTTCTACACAAATGTTGCATGCTGGAAAGCTCTTGTTTTTCCTTGTCCTTCTAGAACAATTTTACAGACAAAGGCTGGATCACACAGTTAAATGCTGCACAGGACAAGTTCAACTGACAGCTGCAGTGTTGGTTTGCGCCGGGGATAAGTACCTGCAGCATCCTGAACTATAGGGACGTCATTTTTAACCGGAGACGGAGTGGCAATGATGGGGCTGAAAGCTGGTGTGTTGGTTGGCATGACAACACTCCGAGTGGCTCCCAGAGAGGCGCTGAGCAGAGAGTATGAGAGACAGGATGGAGAGAGGAGGTATGGGAGTGAGGGGAGAGGATGTCGGAGGAGAGCAGGAGAGAGGGATGGGGCCTGGGACTGGTAGCCAGGCTGAGGAGCGGAGGGAGGAGGTAGTGTTGGTGGTGGAGGAGGAGGAGTGGAAGAAGGAAGTGCATTTTGGGTAGCACTAGTGTCAGCAGGGGTGGTTGGAGCAGAAGTGGTAGCAGGGCAGCCTTGTCCTGGAGAGACAGGTTGACCAGAGAGGGTGAAGGACAGACAAGAGGGGAAAACACACACAGACGGGTATATTCACAAGAACAAGGGTCAAATTGCACACACACACACACACACACACACACACAAGGAGGGATGGGAGGTAAAAAGGGAAAGATAAAAGATAAGAGAATGATACAAAATGAGGCCCATTCAAGACAAGTAACCCAAACACCAGCCAAAACAACAATGATGAAAGTAGTGGATAATATTTACAACACATGGAGAGATGTGAAAATCACAGACAGGCTCAGATTCAGAAAAAAATCAGAGAAGAATCCCTTTATTCAGTAAGTTTGTGGGAAAAGAGGCTCTTTCTCCTTTCCTGTCCTTTCTCCCACAATCCACCCCACTAAAAGTACTGAAGTAGACCTAAAGCCACTGGGATGATCTCCGGCCAAAGGAAAATGTAATAAGCTATGTACAGTGCAATAACTCAAACTACTGATGTGCAAAATGGATGTTTTATGAGGATGACAAGGCACACTGCAAAAGATAATGTCCACGACTCAGAACATAAGAACACAGCATTGTCATCAGCCTCATATAATATGATTAATGGGTCATTATGCTATTGATTATAAGTCAAACGAGTAAATCATGAAATACATGATTAAAGAATGTATGAAATGACAAGTTGCTCGTGTGGACTGAATGAAGCATGATTTAAGAATAGAAAGCTCTTATTGCACGATTCAACTTTTAGACTAAATCATATTAAAGCTCTCTATGATGACACCTGTCAGGTTTTCTCTACATGTTCTCACCTGCTGGAGAGCCATCATTGCCTACAGGTGTGCTGGTGCAGCTCCGGTCCTGGTTGGAAGACTCGGAGGAGAGGCCCAAGGGGCTGCCACCTCCTCCCATGTAGTCCATGTAATCATCAGTCTCATCCATAATGGCGGAGGAGAAGCTGGAGTTGATACCAGACTGGTTCATTACTGATCCAGCCATCATGCTGGACGTATGCTGCATGTCATCTGCCCTCTGACCGCGTGGCATCACCTAGCAAACCAAATAATTTTCATTATTAAGGTGCATTTGAAATAAACTTCTTTGTATATGATGTGTCATTAATGCAAGTGTTGCCTGTGGGCATCTGAAGTATTCTGAAAGATTGAACCCCACACTTATTCAACATGAACAAAACAAACAGAACAAGACAATACACTCTTAAATCTACGTTTGGTACAGGATCTATCAAAAGAATGCCAAGAGTGATTTGTCATTGACTGGTTTTACAGGATATTTGCTATTTACTTACTGGATTTACATGATAAAACTCTTTTACCTGGATCTGACTCATAGAGCAGGAAGGACAATGGAAAACCAAAAAAGAGAAATCTTATTTTTTTAATAATTAATGTAAAAATCTGAAAATTAATGTGAAAATCTGAAAATTAATGAGGAAAAATGTTTTTGAAAATAGTATTTGCTGTGAAACACTTTAATAGCTGATTTGCCATTTCTTCTGTTTTTTTGTTCTGTTTTGTTTTTTTGTTTTTTTTAACTAACTACAACCAGAAGATTTCCAAAGAGGTGTTTCTTGGAAGCTTATTCTTATCACAAATAAAATTATATGTGTTATGGCTGAAAATTAATTTGAATGTATTTGCTTATTTTTAGAGACAGGTGTTTTTGTTAAAGATCAGCAAAAACTAAATCATACAAGACTAAAACAGGTTCTAAACATCTCCGCTGCACAAAAAACCCCCATTTAATCTCTCAGTAAAAGAGTGTGTTGTGAACTTGACTTTACTGGAATATGTTTCCATTAACTCATGTTGTAGTTGGATGAGCTCTGCACATATTTTCAGATAATTACCCTTTTCAGAATGGCATGTGTCAAGTGTTACCTTGGGTGCATTTTTACCTGTGATGGGACTCTGTCAAAGTTCTTTCCCAGCATCCGCCTCATGTGTTTGCGTGCGTGTGAGGTCATCTGGTGCTTGAGCAGGAAGGAGAACTGGCAACCATCACGGATGCAGTGGAAGTGGCTGTTGACTTGGTTATACTTACAACCTGGAAATAGAAAATAGTCACATTTGTAAACTCTCCATTCGCAGATTAATTTACATTGTGCTTGACGGCAGGCGTCTGAGAGCAGCTCCTGCACTAAAGGCAATGTAATGAGTCCACGATGTTATGATTAGATCTAAAACAAAGTGTTTTTATTTATTTATTTTTAATCTCATGATATAGCTCTGACAAAAGAGGGATCGGGTTTCAAAGTATTTCAGAGAATAAATGTAGGAGGAATATTAGATCACTCCAGTGTCATACTGAGCAAGTCGAGGCTTCTGTGCACTAGACCTGTGGAGCTCTTTTATTACACTGACATGCTTTATTCAATTAAGAATTTACATAAATAAATTCTCATTTTCTGTGGGCCAATAATGCACACACCCCTGCAAACCAAAGTAAATATACAATTATTACCATATTAAATTCATTTTTCAAAGTATCTCCATTGTCATTTTCCCTTTTGTTCTCCACTATACTTCTGTCTGCTTCATAATCTTCTGTTGTTTTCTCATGTTTTAACCGGTCTAGCTCTAATTGCTTTATGATTTCAAATTAAATGAATGTTCTGTTTTGTGTCTGTTAATCAAATACTATTATATAAAAGCAGGCAGAAATAATTGAAAGAGTAGCATGCAGGGCAGGTGCTAGCATGTCAGTAACCATGGCAGCCAGTTTAAGAGCACAACATGTCTGTGTCATCATTGTATCTTTTGGACACACAATGTTTTAAACACGCAAAGTTGAGCAAATAACAGTAACCCCAGTGACATGGAGGGCCTTTCGTCAGACAGAAACCAGGTAACATCATCGGCGGTGTTCAGTTTAATGTTGCTGCCATGGATACTGGCAACCCATCAATTCTTTATGACTGGAGTGCAAGCGATGGTAATCCTTTCTGTTTTTTTCCCCCAGCCCAAACAATACAGTTGGCAGATCAGGCTGGGGAAAAAAAACAGCTGTTTAGGGCCTGTTTTTTGTTTGCTTTGTCTCTGTGTTCTGAAAAGCATGTGTTACCACCTGAAAAAGAAAAACAGATCACTTTAATTCATTTCTGTGCGATGGCAGCAGTGGCCGTGAGGCGCAGCTTCAGAACACAAACAGGCTAAACCAGACAAGCTGGATAATTAACAAACACAAACCTAATTGCTCATTTCTGACAGGGGCAAAAGGAAGAAGAAAACAACCTGAATGTGATTCCCCTCTTTGACGTTAGTGCTTATATAGTGCAGACAAGTCTACCACAGGGACTTGAAGTGCCATTGTGAATATGCAAAACACGGCAACAAAACCTATGAGGCAGACTTGTTTCATGCCTCTTAAACAACTCACACAGCATGACACTGTTTGCCAACACTGGTCTCTCTCCCTTTGTAAACACAGAGAATATCCTCTTGCAACAGCTGCCAAAAATCTGTCTACGTCTTTCTCAATACAACACCTTAAATCCATACACATATCGTTATAAAATAGTGTCAAAAGCTGGGGTTGTTTGACATGGAGGTCTGGATGAACAAGAGGTTAAGACAAAAAACTAAAAACTTGCACAATATAAGATAGTTCTTTCTTACCCAGCCTCCCGCACTCCTCCCTCTTGGTGAAATATTTGAAACCATTGGCGGCACGGCGCTCTGCCTTCTCGTGTTTCTTGACATGCCACGGCAGCTTGGTGGTGATGTTAGTGACAAAGTAGCAGCCGGGCCGCAGGCAGTGATAGTGGCCCCTCATTCTGAACTCGCAATGCTGCAGAAGAGACACATAATTTCCAATTTCATTAGTCGAATGTCAATATCTGAAAGCCAAAGGCCAGATTAATAGTATTTGATGTTTCTTCGTTTCAAAGAAACATTAAATAATAAAGTGAACACTGCAAGCTCCTTCTCCAAAAACCTGACACACCTCAAAGTGCTTTCCTTTCTGATCATTTGGAACATCCTACAGTTCTAAGTATGTATGACTGCTTTTTCCATGCTTCCCACAAACACCCCTCCTTTCTAACATGTCTGTACACCACCATCTGTTTGTGAGGCTCAGATCCCAAAGGACAGGGCAAATAAGATCTGTTCAGTTCAGGCGATGGAGACTGCGGGGGGAGGAGGAGGGGGAGGAGGAGGGACTTTTTGTGAGAGGAGTGATTTTCGACACATTAATGAATTCATTTAAACGGTTTTCCAAATACAGGCTCATGAGAGCAGGCAGGGGCTGCCATTTAGGTTTCATTTGCGAAGCATTCCCCTGATTTTTGCCCTATTCCAGACAGCCTTGTTTACTGTGCAAGTGACAATGATTTATTGGGTAATATCAGCTAAATTGGCCTTTTCTGAGAGGAGAATGCGGCAGTCAAAATGACATCATTGACATATAAACAGGCATTACTGGGGTGAGTCGACTGTCTTTTACAGCAGAGATGGAAGACGGAGAGCAGTGGTTGTGAAAGCCTTGAGTCAAATAACCTCTAACACTGATCTAATAGATAGCATACTTCATGCTTAGAAAACTCTGGGCGATGACAGTAGGTGATTCAGCTCCTGGCTGAGTTATCAAGGCACACACTCACCTGGTTGGGACAGAGACACTGGAGAGAGTAGTAAGAAAACTGGTCACGGATGTTGACCAGGTTGTTGTTGGGGTTGATGTGGTCCAAACAATGGGACTCAGCCTTGCCGGACGTCTTGCATACATACTTGCAATGCCCAAACAAGCAGTGAAAGTGGAACTTGTTTGAGTACTTGCAATCAGTAGCCAAGCAGGGATCACTGGATGAATAAAAATGGAAAATCCAATTTAATCATTGCTTGGCCCAAAGAGGAAAATAAACACATTCTAATGCAAAGTAATAAGACACAAACAAATGTTTCTCCTACTTTTCCTGGAACTGCAGGAAACCAGGTTTGACTTGTGGCTTAGCATTCTCCAGAGACGTGGTAGCCAGAGGGGAGTTTGCCGGCAGGTTGGGCATTGAGGCAGGCATCTGAGGGATGCTGCCAGTCAGCTGCTTCCAGGCCAGTAGTGAAGGAGGAGGGGAGCTGTAGCCACCAGAGGGGGTGAGGTGCGCCACATCCATGGAGGGATTGTTGGCCAAAGAGACAGGGGCAGCAGGCTGCGCTGGGGCGCCCTCACCGGAGTCCTTGCCCTCGCTGAACTGAGGCTCCGACTTCACTTTCAAGGTGGCTCGAAGGTGGAAGCTGAAGAACAAGACTCAAGCTCATTTTCAAGTTGATCAATAAGGCCAAAACCAAAATGCAGAAAGGGTATATTTTCTGATTATTAAGCAGTGTGACACTCACTTGGCGTGTTTTATGGCCCCATCCACAGTGCTGAAGAGTGCACCACAGTCCTCTACCAGGCAGTGAAAATGAACTTTCTGAAGGAAGTCACACTGAGCCTCACAGAAGTCATCTGTGCCAAACCTTCACATAGACAGATAATGAAGACGGTAAATTTACTAGTTTCTCAAACAAACAGCCAACGTGGAAAGGAAAACTGGTTCTACTCCACATCTATATGTATATGTTTTATTTTCGTTGTACGGCAAACCATTACAAATTCCTCCAAGACCAGATTCCCTATGTTTCAGAGCGTTTCCAGTGGTACAGAATGTGAGAATTTTGTGTTTACAGATAGAGGCCTTGTATTTACAGTATACTTTCAAAAACTGACAGTCAGAATGAAGTTGACAAGTTTAACTAAATGGGTGAAACTACAGTGACTGCGCCTCCTTCATGTTTCATACCTGCGGAGGTATGTCCTCCAGATCTCAGTAGGTTTTTCTTGCAAGTTTCTCTTCAGGACTCTGTTCAGATACTGCGCTGCCTCCGTGGTGTTGCTGCCCTGGCCTGCCTCCAGCTCTGTCTTCATGTTCATGGTGTTGAACAGGACAGGGTTGACCTGTGACATCTACAAAACACACAAATAAAATAACCAGCTGCTTGGTTAGCTGAGCATACGTAAAAAGAAAAAGAATGTGAGGGTTAACACACACCACAAATGTTTTGGCGCGACAAAAAAGCACAGCAGGCTTTCGCTTGAGGGAAGGCCAAGTGTGTTTGCCAAGCATCCTTTGGGAGTAATGGTTCACCCTTTTATGTAATGTGGTGGCTTGAATCAAAACCCAAAAAGTGACATGACATGAGGAGCTGTTGGACAACAGGTCTTCAAGCTCCTCCACTGTCTGGGTTTAATGACCGCTTTGAGGGGAGCAGCTATGAAGTTGAGCTTTCCTGGGGAGAAAAAGACGACGCGTGTGTCCGTGTGTGGAAGGCAAGCACACTGGGGAAGGGAGGAGGTCTAAGGAGGGTAAATAAAATGGAGGCTGATCTGTCATTACACCATCAATGTGATGGAAACCACCTCGCACATTTATATCAATCAGACAAGATGTATGATTAAGACAATGTCCATTTTAATCTTCACAAAAAAAACCCACATGTTTAAATTTCCATACGCTAACATTTAGCATGGTAAAAAATGAGGGCAGCGCCTTCCTGTGTTTTTCTCCTCTGACTTTTAATCAAATAATTTACAAACTCTATAAATAAATGCAGAGCGAGGAGGGGGAAGGAAAAGTATAAAGGAGGAGAAAAAATGGACGGTGAGTTCAAAACAGCTCATCAAAAAACAAATCTCTATATATCTGGCATGACACCCAGCTACTGCTTCATTATATTAATTTGTGAGAGGTGCAGTGAAAATTACACTGTATGAAAAATGGTCGGAAAATTTAAATGATACAAACTCATCTTATTAGCGGTGAAACATTCAAAAACAAACAGGCCCCTCTGTGTCCCGCTAATTTGTCTTTGGATGAAAGGCGTTTGATGGATGGATCTTACCTTATTCATAAGCGAGGATAAAAGAGATGTATTCCCTGGTACAGGATGTCCGTTTGATTCATTACTGGAACAAGGAAAATGAACAATGTTTAGTCAAGATTTGCATGAGAACAGTAAATATTACTATTTATCACACATGGTGTGCCTATATAATGAAGAAGAAAAATGCTGTCTCCTTAAAAAATAACATTTATTTTGAGTTGGAGGGAAAATTAAAGTTGAAGGTATATATAAACATTGTTGACTCACAAACATGGAGAAATACAGTATGATTTGGATTTTATAATTGCGTGCACACGTATATAAATGAGATATTTTTGTTAAATAATTGTGAATCTAACCCTGGCTGCCAAGAATGTGGAAATCATCCATCAATCACAGAAACCTTATTCCCTTGTGGATTTATTTTGTGAATATATTAGGTGAATTTACAACAAGAATCAACGTGTTCCATATAGCATTTACACTCTATGCGGGATGCAGCGGTGTACCTGGGGTCTTTTTTACTCAGGTCCAGGCTGTGCTCCTGTGTGGAGTCTTGGGAGGCCCCAGAGTTGGCATCCACTGGCTCCTGCTTCACTTGAACCAAATTGAACTGGCTGGCTGGAGCCGGCTGCCCATTCCCTAAGGATCACACCAGAGAAGCAGAGGAGAGAAGAGACAACAAAGTTATTGTTGGTCAGCATTATTACGCTATGACAAGATCCAATCTGACTTCTGTCCTGGCCCGAAAAGAATACTGTGAGTGATTATTATTGCAAAATGATGTCAGGCCGTCAAGCCTTTTAAATGGTGATTGAGAGGCGGGAGATATGAGGGAAAAAGACTCCTTTTTCTGCAGCACTTGTCACAACTCATTTGCCAGACTGCCTCTTAACTGGTCATTAAGTGAGATGCTAATGCTGAGGGAAAGTGGCAGTCTCAGATTGGCCACCCCCCTCCTTTCCCACCTTCCCAGGCTCCTCGTTGGCCTGACAACGGACGGCAGCCAATGCCACTGAGTGTACCCACAAGGAACAGGGGTGTTATGTCGGTCAGATTAGAGCTGACAGCCAATCAGATTGGTTCAAATAGCGTGACCTCTCAATCACATTCTCCTCCAAATAGGTATTCAGTGGATGCTGTGAGTGAGGACAGGACCGCTGAAATTAAATAAATAAAGACCAGGGGATGACGTGGGGTAAAAATGCTGACAGGAAGGTGAATTCTGCCCCACCCCCCCCCACCCCCCCCCCTCCCAAGGGATTGAAATATTAATTTGTCCTGGGGCTACAAACAGAAAGCAGGGCTTTTGGTTGACAATAAGTGGTGTTTTATTTCTTTAAAAAATGTGATTGGAAGGGGTGACCTGGTGGTAGCCTCTCAGGCAAGACTTTAGAGCACCAGTGGCTGTGATTGGTTCAGTGAGGAATCTGTTGTTTAGGAATCGGGGCTAGTGCTGAGGGATAGTGACAGGCAAGGTCATGAGCAACCAAGTGTGTGCCCTTGGCCCTCAGACTGGTGAGGCCTCTGTCCTTTTTCTTGATGCGGAGAAAACAAGACCAGCCTACGTAAGGGGGAAACCGACCAGAGTTCCCCCCTCTTACAAGATGACCCAGAGACATATCACGCAGAATAGGAGTGGAAAAGCAAGTCTTGGGCCTTGTCAGCTGAAAGCTAGGAGATGGGGAAGTGTCACTGTCAGTTCTGTTTGACAATGGCTGAGGTTGGAAGTGCTGGAGGTGGGTTTGGGGTGGGGGCTGAAGGAAAACAGCAGTCTAACAATTTCGCGTTTGGTTTGAGGTCCCTGAATGGTAACCAAGTCTCTGTCCAGAGCTCCTCCCCTCCCCCAACTTGATAAGAGTACACCCAAAATTAACTAGCCAGACAGATCCTGCCTTGTCATTGGCGATTAAATCACCACTCTGACCAAATGAGAGCACATTTCATCAAGAGCAACCCCTCACTATATGATCTCCATATAATTATCAGGCAGATTAAAGAATTCCTTCACTAGATCAATGGATAAATTGACTGTTTAAGCTGGATAATAATGCTTACGTCTCTTATTCTGCTGCACATCATCACGTTATTTTTTTCTAACTACTCCCCAAATAAGGAGAACAAATGAGTTTGACTCAAAGCAACTTCTTTCTGGAAATTATCCAGGAATAATGCATCACCATGTAATTACTCCGGATAAGATACAGAGCTTGTGAAAGATCATTTGTACTGTGTGTCTAATTAGTAAACCCTTCAGATGCTCGAATCTCTGGGAAAACACTTAGAGGTAAATTAGAGTGGAACATTAATTAAAAAGAAATACTGAGAAAATACTGAAAGCAGAGATAAAAAAAAAATGCACAATTCACCACAGCAGAGGTGCAGTTTCATAACCCCATGAAAATATAAACACTGTGGAAAAATAGCCACAAACACTGACTTTTCTCACACTTTTTTTTTTTCAGAGAAGCACAAACCACTTCCTCCTTAATTTAGCCCCAAATGTCCTGTTCACACATTTTATGAAGCAAATATGAGAAACAAAACTACAGCTACCCCTCCATCCTGTATGAGTACTTCACTTTTACGATCAAGTACGTGAGTGAGGTGGGGGAGCTTATTTCAAACCAGCTTTGTTATCTAGCAGAGAGATCTGAGATGCAACCTCTCAGTGAGACAACGAGAGGGGTGGTGAAGGCACCATCTGTGGCGTCCCCACCCTCAGTGGGGGCCATCCCAATGTTCAGACTACCTGCTGGAAGCACAGAGGTGGAGCTCAGCCTGACAGCCTGGGCTCAGCCCAGCTCCCTGGAGCAGCTGCCCCAACTCTCTCCCAGGGCCTGTCCTGCTCCAGGAACACCACCAGGAATTGTAATCCTTCCCAGTCTCAACATCCGGAGATGCTCCCCCTTGCAGCCCCATTTACAATCTGCACCCCACCTGCTTAGGCTCAGCACAGGATGCCCCGCTGCTACTGAGTAAAAGCCTGCTCTGCAATTTCAATTTAATGGTTTAACTTCGATTTTATTTTCAGATGCTTTGTTTCCAGCAATATGATAAACATAGACAAGGCAATTACCCCCCCAATTTATGTGAATTGTGTTTATGCTAAATAGATATTGGCATGTTTTTGTAGGAACAGACGGTTTCTAGAAATTCAAAAAGTGTGTCTTTGCAGATGCATGCAAGTGTGTCTGACTTCTTGTATCAGTGAGAAAAAAGCCTCTTTCTCAGCTCTGGTGCACTGAGTCATTTCTGCCTGAGTGATTTCTGTTCTTTTTTTATCAGTTCGCATAGACGATACAGTAAAAGGAAAAAAAAAATGATTTTTTGTTCTTGCAATTTCTAAACTTAATTTTATTCCACCTCCATTTGCTTGGAACGGGCACAGACATAGATAAGAGACCAATGATGAGGAAACATGTTCGACACAAGCCCCAGGAGCCCCCACTCTGAACATCATAAGAGACTTTTACAGACTCTACTCTCCCCTGTCAGCGCATTTATCTCCAAATGGATTGTGGATATCTAACAAACGATCAACATGACAACAAGACCAGAGCAGAGGACCATGCCTCCGGTATGTCCCTTCAAACCTGAAAACAGCTGTTTTTCTGCCTTTCCCTTCACTGTTAACTCTGAGTGCACTTTCTCTTCTCTGGCTGTAGATGAGTTAAGACCACACATGGAAAAAGGGATGTGACCTTTAGTATACATGCAGTATATTCTCACAGAACTAGGACACAGCTTAAAACGTTATTGTTTATCATACATTTTAACAGTGTTAAGGATTAATCACTCAGTTATTTTTAGTTTTATCAATTAATAGTTGACTTCAAAATGCTTGTTTTGTCTGACCACCAGTCAAAAGCACAAAGATATTAAAGTTACAATAATATCAAGCAACTGATTACTTGATTATTGGAATTCTTGGAGATTTTTTTACTCACTGAGCACAAATAACACATTTGTATCCACAAAAATGATGCACTATTTGTGAGCTGACTTACCTATGTCTGGGTTGTTGGAGGGCTTCAGGGCAGCAGCTGCCAGTCTTGCCATCATTGGCGAAATCAGACCTTTGCTTGCTGAAATCTTCTCCATGATAGTGGAGTTGGCGAAGGAGGTTGGGGTAGACGCCATGACTCCATCTGCCCCTGCTGTGGAACAACCTTGGGTCAGTGAGTCAGTGGGCATGGAGTGGGCCCCAGAAGATGCAGCAGATATCAGGCTAGCAGCTGGCAGAGGTGGTTGGAGAGGAAGCCTGGGCATGAGGGGGAAGAATGGGTTTGAGGAGGCCAGAGCACTGTTGGAAAGAGCCAGGGCCACCGGCATGTTGCTGGGCAGGGCCTGGGACAGCAGGCTGGACATACGCTGGCCTGCACTGGACAGCGTGGGTGCAGATTTGAGGGTGTGGCCCAATGTAGAGGAGGATGAAACAGCTGTGGTGGGCACAGCCAATAGGTGCGGTACAGTGGTGGACTGCTGGGTGGTAGGCGAGGCACTCAGGCTGGAGTTCTTGCTGCTCATGGTCGAGAAGTCCATCAGGTCATCGTTGCTCGATTCCTCTGGTTCATCCTTCGGCACCAGGAAGGAGGAAGAGAGGCCCATGACACCAGAGGAGCGGATGTGTCGGCGCTCGTGTTTACGCTTGTGGGAGGTCATCTGGCTTGTAGAGGTAAAGGTGAACCCGCAACCTGAGCGGATGCAGTGGAAGTGGTTGGTGGCTTTGCTGTACACGCAGCCGTCATATTTGCACTCCTCATACTTATAGAACTTCTTGAAGCCATCTTTGGCATAGGCATCATCCTTAATATGGTAGCTCTTGTGCTTTTCAATGTCACATTTGTTCTTGAAGGTGAATGTGCAGCCAGGGCGCCTGAAACAAGAGCAGAAAATAAAGGGAAAACAGGATTAGCTATGAGGATCTGTTACAAAGCCACCGCAGAGGCTCAATGCTGTTGGGAGTCTTGGAGAGGGTCCACATGATTCAAATACTTTACAATGGAGGAATGATAACTGAGGCGGTTCAATAACACAGCAGCAGCTCATTGACACTTTGCCACCTGCAACCTTTGCCAGAGGGATACATTCCAGGAAGAGAGTCTGAATAAAACAAGGGACTCTACAGCCATTGATAATAGTCATGGTGCATGCTCTTCAAAATTAGAGTTTGATGGAAACTTATGAAACTTAATGTATTTTAATAAAAATATTTTTAATTAATTACTTTTGCATGTGTATTGTTTTCTTTTTCCTATTACCTTCAAACTGTGACAATAATATTAGTGGGACAGGTTAAAAAAAAAACAGGGAAGCTATTAGTTGTTATTTTATTTGTGCTTCATTTATTGATTTTTCAGTAAAAATGTACTTGTTTTTTGTTCTGCTGCTCATTTGTTGGCTTTTGTTTTATATGGGAAATGCAATTATGGGCCTCTGTAGCTAAAGCATTTTTAGAATTAAGCATGAAAAATGAAAATAAATAAAGAAAATGTTTTTATTTATTAATGTTTAATACAGATGATATAGAGAGATTGGTTTTATAAATAAAAGGAAAAACTCAACCACATTAGGCAAATTCACCTGCAGTGGAAGTGTGTCGTCTTCTGCCCGTAGAATTGACACCCAACTGTGCCACAATCCTCAGTGGCACGAAACCTCTGGAAGCCGTCATTAATCAACTGGGCATTCTTTTTATGGAAGTTTTCATGGGTCATGACATCTGAGGTGCTGGTGTACACCTTGCTACAACCCACCTGCAAAGCGGAGACAAAGCATGGCCATCGAAAAACAACATCTGGGTCCACAGCAGACATGAGAGTTTCAGTTTGCAAGAATGGTTTGAAGAAGAAAAAAAAAGCCTACCTCTAAAACACATTGCTTTAAAGAGATGTGATACACTATACAAGCTGTACAGACAGGAGGTCAGTGTGGTTAAGAAAATGCTAGTGGCCTAGAAATAGGTGGAAGAAGTTGTTTTCACATGTGCACCAGAGCAGTCCAAGTTTCAAGTCAAACCCATGAATTGGAAACAATCTTGTCATTGTAGCAATAGGAAAAAAAAAGTGACTTAGGCAGAGGTTACTGTGGGCGGCTTTGTAAAACTGCCTTTTACAAAATAAAATTCCTGTTTGGAGGGTAATGATGCCGTCACCAAAAACTTAATGTAACACTGAGAATAAATTTCAAAGGTGGAGGGGGCAGAGGAAAGCAGACGGGAGAGAGATGACTGTCTTGGTCTTTAGTTTAAACTGTGCTGGTACTCAGGAGGCTTCAGAGCCAACAGAGGGGGGGAAGGGGGGACAGGTAATGTTTGAATTAAAAGCAGCAATTGTATATCATCCCTGGCACTTTTCACCCGTACAAACCGGGCAACTTCTCCATATTGAGTCAAACAATGAAAAAAATGCCACTCTGTTTCTTTCCCCCCTAAATCAAGAGAGCCGATGCCAACATCTGCAGGTTCTCAGGGACTGTTAAAACAAGGGCTGAAATGTCCTAATAACAATTAGGCCGTTAGAGGGGTTTAAAAAAGAATATATCTCAAGCCATCCTCTGCTGCGCTGCTGCCCTGCCGGCGAGAAAGCTCTCTGTACAATGACACATTGAAAATAAGCAGATGTAAAAAAAATTAAACAAATCCAGAAGGGGGAATAATCTCCAACTGGCGGCTTGGTACTAAAAGATGAAAAATGTGTAGTTTATATAAACACCTAACTGAATTTTATCCATGCCAATTAAGGAGCGAGAGAGTGAAGAGGTGGAGAAAGCACCAGCAGCCTCACGTGTATTCAACCTTTTCCAATTTTCTTTTATTTACTTTAAGACACGTTTTGCAAAACTGTTCTATAAAAGACACTTTAGTGGATATAAAACATGAGTGGCCTGACTTCCCGGATCTGAACATCATCTACTGGAATATCACTGACACGCACGTTTGTTGTGTGGTTCTGGATTGAATAATGAATAATGCATTTATCTCAATCAGTATGCTTCAAAATGTTTTTATCAGTATACATGATTTGTGGGTTATTTGTACTGTATGTGATGTATGTGACTACAGTTGCAGACATTTCTCTCTTTGTGTTTATGTGTAGGTGCCTTTGTGTTACTATACATGTTCGTGGCTTTACTTTTTGTTTGTGGCACGTGGGTAGGTGGAGAAGGAGGAGGAGGTGTGAGTCTGCGTAGTGTACCTGCATGCAGTGGTAATGGGTGCTTTTTCCATTGAGGTGGCAGCCATGGTAGTAGACACTGCAGTCATCCAGAGGGCTGAAGCGCATGAAGCCATGCTGCAGGGAATTGTCCCTCTTCTTGTGCATGTTGTAGTGCCTGATTACATCCTGCTTGCTGGTAAACCTCTGCAAAAGGGGACGGGGGGGAAATTTACGACAACAGGTTGGTGTTTATTTAAACAATTCACAGAATCAGCAACAAGTCACTTAATCTGTGTGGAAACAGCAGCTGCAATATGCAGGAGCCAATTGGCAGTTAGGGAGGGCTATGCACACTGCAATGGAGAGGGCCAGGATGCCCTCAAAGAAGACAGGTTCTGTGGTTATTGATTTACTTTGCATATCTCAAAGTTATGTCCTATCCAAAATCAGCGCCAGAGGTCTGGGACATACTGAGCACAGGAGTCACTTTCACATGGAACATGAGGTACAGTACGTTCCCCATTCACCCACTGTCTCAACATTATGTCTTCCCATCCACCAAAGTGTTTTCTTTCTCTTTTTTTTTAATTAAGATGAATCAATCGACATGCAAGATCACAGTTGTGATGTTTCTGTCATTGGAAAAATTATGTTCCATGCAGATGGTTTCTACGATGTGCACAAGGGAAAACAGAAGACAACAGAAACAAACAAACAAATAAGCCAACCAAAAAACGTTTTCCTTTTTAATTCGCCGAGATATGATTCCATTTTTAATTAAAGCATTTTACGCTCGCTTTTTGTGAAGGCTCCGTCTGTAATGGTGAGTGAATATGCAAGGAGACCCACCTTCTAAAATTACAAAATGTTAATATAAATAAATAGATAAAAAAAACAAAATCCCTCCTACACCCAGGAATCAGGAAGGGAAAACAGAAAAGTCATTCCTCAGAGACCTGCAGCAACCGAATCTGCTGTAATTGGGTTTAAGCTGATGTTACAGAAACTGTAATGGGAGAAGTGCAAATCAATGAGACAGTTCTGTCTTCAATCCATATTTATCTCTGCTTGAAGGAAAAACATCAAAAAGAACCATTCTAAAAAGCACCTAATTACTATACAAAGTAGGGTAATTGCTTTGTGTCATGTGTTTCACTTGTGCACAAGTACAAATCTAAGATCTCACACAGCTGTTCATTTCCTTCTCTTGGCCTGTTTCCCGCTGCATATTTCTGAGATGTTTGAATCCTGTAGAGCAAACACTTCATGGTTTTTTATTAAATCTGATTGAAGAATGTTTTGGATTCATCGCTTTTTGAATAATCTTCCTGAAAAATCCAGAGCTCATTTCTGGGCTTTGGCCTTTCTGGTATCTAATGGTTAATGATGACCGGAAGATGAGTTGAACTGCGGTCATGGTACATTCGATCCATCAAGCTGTCCAAAATAGGCCATGGAGAGAGCTGACTGGGAAAAAGATCTCATTTTCAGTTGAGTGGTGATGAAGGTTGGGAGCCACTTGCTACATTTATTTTAGGATTCCCACTAGTGTGGCAAGATGCACACTCTCGCTCATGTACAAGCCCATGAAAGGAGAATGTTAAGACTCAGCCAATCGCCATGAGGCTGGCAGTGGGATAATATTCCAGGAGAGTGTGTCATGTAACATTTCATGAGTTATCACTTCGAAAGGGGCTGCTCATCACTGCCTGCCTGTTTTTTTCAGCGTATTGACATCCCTGAGAGCTGGCTTCCAAAGCATATCTGTGTTTCCACGCAACACAAAAGCAACAGAGAAATGTGGAGCTGACCGTGGAAATTGCTATGATAACCTGAACTAACACTCTAAATAATGACATGAAATGATTTTCCTTTGTATTCCTTCAAGAACGTGTCCCATCAGACTGTGAAGTGGGAGAAAATGAAAGCTTGGATCAGTGATGCTTTTCACCACATAAACAATATTTATCGAGTGGTAATCTCTCTTGATCAGGAGCAGACAAAGAAGATTACTGCTGAAGATGGCTTAATTCAGAAAATTGTTAGGAAAGGAAAGAAAACACACACAGCTCTGGCTGTGCATGGATTTTTGACATCTTTGACAAATCTTCCTGTGTTTGTCTAACTCTCTCAGGCCATATGCTACAGCAAACACAGGGCCTGTATTATGATCTGCTCTGTGTTTTTTCTCCTTCCTGTGCCATACATGACAACTCCTGGGACCAGGACAAGATTAATTAAAGCGGATTAAAGGCAGGTCCCCAGTCAGTAGCAGATGTCTTTAGAAGAAAATAAATAGATGAAAAAAAGAGCCATATTTCAAACATATTTACAATTAACCCTTGTGATAAAAGGCCAACTGTCAAACACCAGCCGCGTCTGGAAGACACCTGCAAACTGAACGAATGTTGACAGTGGTAGCCTGTTCAGCAAACCAAAGACCAACAACTTTTTCATCTAAGTGGAGTTTGACTGGGTGTGACCAGGAAGAGATTATACTGTTTGTATATCCTGGGATCACCACCTCGCCTTTGCCATGTCTTGAAGAAAAGGTGCTTACCTTTAAGTGACCTAAGCTTGTTCTGAAGAAACATTAGCGCTGACTAGTTATAACCAGTGAAGGTGACACATGAAACAAAATGAAAATGTAAAAATCTGCATTTGTGTGATGCTTAAAAAGTTAATATAGTACTCACGCTCACCTGGTAGTTACACTCAGGGTCCATGCAGTGGTAATGCTCTCTGTACTGGTAGGCACAATGCACATGTCCACAGTGCTGACTTCCAGAAAACCTGAAAACCAAGTTGCAGGATGCATTTCAAAAGTTGCACTTTTTTTCTTTTTTTTTTACAGCTACACAGAGCAACATCAAGACACGGGAGCACATCAGAGCTTATTGCACAGAGAGGATCAAAAAAGTTGGATGACAAAGCTGCTAGACAAGATGTTAGTGTAATTCAGCCATAATCAAAGGCAATCAAGAGTAATTAGTGAAGAAACGGTCTGAAATATTTGGACCAGTACAAAAGAAAGAATGTGAAGGCATTCAGCTCGTCTCACCTTCAGAGTAACACGGTTCACACCTTCAAACTGACTTCTTCTTTCCACACTGCTGCAACAATTTACCCGTCTGTCACACCAATTTCAGCCGAATTAGCTCCATTTATTTCCAAAGCAGCCGTAAGAGACACTTATTACACTAAAACCCTTTCCCTCGACACGCACACACACACAAGCTCAAGGATAGGGAACGCCGTGACCACTTTATTTCTCGACACTGTGAAAACCCTCGTCAAATCAATGTTCTCTCCATTAAACTACAGTTTTACTCCGGGATGAAAAGGGTCACATATCCTGACATACAGGATTAGCTCTGTCTACTTTTCACCCCAAACCCTTTCACTCTCTCATCTGTAGTCCAGGAAATAGATTTCAATCTGGCGCTAGGTAATAAATAAAAAAAGGAAAAAGGCCACTGCATGCTACAGCACAGCCACTTTTACGGTGGTGATTATAAGCCTGACGATGATGACTGTTAAAATCCTCCAATTACCAGTGAAAACACACAAATAAACATTTGCACTACTGCTGCCAAGAACTCCATCTGCTAGTGCAGGGGAGAGGGGGAAAAGGGGGCTAAGTAATATTTTTTTCCATCTCTCTTTCAGTTTTTTTTCCTTGTTAGGATTATCCCAGAGCTGCATTTACAGATCACTTTGCTGAGTTCATTAAGCTAATTGAACGGCATATCCACTACTCTTTAAGTTGGCTGTGTATGTGTGTGTGTGTGTGTGTGTGTGTGTGTGTGTGTGTGTGTGTGTGTGTGTGTGTGTCTGGAAAATGATGATGAAGGTAGAGGGGGTTTTGATGGCTGTTTTGGAGAAGACAGAAGTCCAACTACATGTATGCACACAATAAATCCAACATATGTCCCGACCATTAGTGCTTTCCATACTCTTCTATACTCTTCATACACCCGCACACACATTTACACTCATCAACCCCCCCCCATCCTCCTGAGACTACAGCCCACCCCTTTGCTCATTGCCCAGCTGTATCACTTGCCTCTGGACAATTCCCACTTGCCGCGTCAGGGGGCCTAATGGGCCGCTGCTATTCAGCAGCAGATTAAATATTAATATCGCCACGATACAGAGATTGCAGCGCATCTCCAGTTACAATAGAGATACACTGATGAATGTGCCGAGGCAATAGTGGGTGCATAAAAGCATTTAAATAGTGAGAACTGAGCCTAAACAGTATGAGGGAAGCTCTTTAAAACATTAAACTACAGTGTGGTGAAGAGATGAACTTTAAAAAAAATCTTTTTTCCCAAATAATTAAATATGAAAACATTTACAAAGCTGGTTGTTAGTATTAGTTTGCACTCATTAGCCCTAGCACCAAAGAGGACCCTCCCCGTCTTCTGACTCCCCTCTCGATGCTACATTTGCCCTTTTTATGAGCCCTCCCTTTTCATTTTTTTCCCCTCCCTCCTCTTCTATCCTTTCTCTTTTTTTCCCCCAACTCCAACACGGAAATTGAAACTGTATCTGAGCTTATCTGCAGCCTCCCCGTGCATCAACTGCCGAGATGTTTAGACAAATTTTATGCATTATGCAGCGCAAATATCAAAACAGTTCTTGGCAGTGCCAGCAGAAGCCTCATTAAAAATTCCTTAATTAAATCTTCTTGCAAAATGTAATCAGTCCAAGGAAGGGGTTGTGTGTGTGTGTGTGTGTGTGTGTGTGTGTGTGTGTGTGTGTGTGTGTGTGTGTGTGTGTGTGTGTGTGTGTGTGTGTGTGTGTGTGTGTGTGTGTGTATATGCAGAAGAAGACACGTGTGTATGTGCGTGTATGCGTGTATGTGTGTGTCTGTCAGTGCCAAGGCTTTGATTTGTGCCCTTCATGTTATGGCTTAGAGAAGTAATCATTAACGCCAAAGCCACTTTGGCTTTTCAAATGCTGTTTTTCTCTCTTTTTAAATGGAATAAACAAACAAGTGATAATCACCTTTCTAGTGTCGGCTCAAAATGAATCCAGAACGGTGGACATTGTTCTGTGTCCATTGACACACAGGATACCTCCCCTCCCCTGATGTTTTTGTCTTTGTTGGTGTGAATGACTGGCTTTTTAGATCAGTCAGTTTTTAATGTGTTCAACAACAAACAGCAGAACTCAAGAATAACATTGACAAAGCACATAGCCCCTCTGTTTCAGTTAATAACACACAGCTGCACAGAAATATGCTCTCTTCAATGTTTGAGTTTTTCTATATTTCAAGAGCATTTATTCAACCAGACTGTAAGCTACCATCAAACCATTTCACTTTCATTACCTCTCATCCTTCTACTTCCCCTCAGCACATAAATTGCAGTGTTTTGTTAATCAATTTAGAGCACAAATGACTTCTCATACCAGTCTATGATCTAGTTACATCACTGAATGAAACACCATCTGAGCATTAAAAAAAAAAAAAGGTTTATCTCTGTTTTGGGTATTTTCTTTTTATTTATGAAGCACATAGAATGATTTGCATACCTGGCAATATATTTCTGGTAGAGGTTGATGTCATCGCTGGCGGGTTTATCTGGTGGCAGGCCATTCCTAACGCAACAGTAAACACAAAAGAGACAGGATTAATATTGAGGTTGGGCTGCCTGTTGTTAATAAAAAACAAACTGACACAATATTTACTTACAAGCCGCTCCCAAACTTTGGCCTATCAATATACATTTTCTTGTGGCATAATATCGTTTACATGTGCTATATGAATCAGGGATGGAAGGCGCACACTTTGATGCATGGTCTCCCAACCAATGAAAGGCAAAATGCAGGAGCAAAGGGACATTAATCTTTTATGGGGGTATTTTGGTGAGTGCTCATATGCAAAACTGGATAATGGGGATGTGAAAGAAAAGCTCTGAAAAGGCATTTTCTGATAATCTCAAAGGGCCTTGGCTCTAATACTGATGTCAGGTTGTCTCCAATCAGTCTGTACTCAGTGCAAACAAAGATGTAAGATAACACTACAGCTCCAAATGCATATGGATCAAGCTAATCGACTTAGCACCAGTTTTAACTCAATCAGATTCTGTTCAAAACAGGAAATCAAGAGGAATTTATCACATTACAGGGGCTTGCTGAGGAAGGCTGTATGCTTTTTGTCACCTGTGATATGATTCCCTCCAAGAAGCAGGTAGCAGTACTGCCTGTGGAATGACAGCTATAATATAGTATTGGTTCTGTTTGTTCGCCTTCAGAAATGGCATTTAGCTTCATGTAAGCAGCTCCACACGGGGTATAACCTGAGGTTAATCTGGCCCAGAGGGGAGGATCCACTGCCACACTTTTTTTCCTAGCACCCCCTCTCCTCCCTGTATACATGCACCAGACTGGGTCGGTTAGCCGAGCTTGCAGCTCCACTGAGCCCCGACCTGACAAAGGCCAAAGCCAGAGGGAGATGTGCCTGAGGGCTCTTGAACAGTGTCTTTGATAGGTCTCGACTAACTAGAGACAAGGTCAAAACCAATCAAACAGACTCTGGGAGCTGTTTCCTACTGGTAGTGCATACGACTGTAGACTAGCTCCCCAAACCCCTCGTTTGCTTCCTTTAAAGTGCACTCGTCAGGCAGTGTAGAGTCGGCCCTTGTGACTTGCCGGGAGGTTAGTCATGGCTCCAAAGTAATTAAAGGGAGAGTTGTTACACCCTAGCCAAACGAAAGAAGTCAGTCACTTTGCGATGACTGTGCTAAATCAGTCTCCACGGAGTGCTACAGCGAGTAAACACTTCATGTGCCTTCGCAACTCATCATGTCGTGGATCTATTGGGCGCTATGCGCTATTTCACACTACACTCCTGTTGGCTGCTGTGGAGGTAGCAATTACCTTTGCTTTAGGCTAACTGACTCGCAGTAGCTGTTAAGTGTATGCGAGCTTCCCATTATCTCCAAGGTGTTTCACTGGAACTTGGGATCTTTTCAAATCGCCAGTAAACTTTTAAGTGGATTTTTAATGACACGTTATGCTATTTATTAGCTGTTTTAGATTTGCTGTTTGCAAATAACTACTGCAGTGTCTCACACCATATTCTTTTCAATGGGCACAAATGGGCTCCATCACTGAATTTGTATTTTATTTTTTTGCATAACACTCAATTTGAGTGCAATCACCACAAAATATGACAAATACAGCAGACGAAGAAGAAGAAGAATTAAAATTTGATGAAATTTCCCCAATGGATGGTACTTTAGCCAGGCAATAAATTAAAGGACTGTTTTGATGCAATTAAAAAAGTTGGCAGAGGTATGATCTCTCTGAGGGCTTTTTAAGTGTCATATTATCATGTTTGAGAGGACTTACTTAACAGAGGACACGGTGCCCGTGGTGATGGAGTCAGTCTTGGAAAAGCTGGACTTTAAGTAGTCAGAAGTGTTGAAGCTTATGTGACCCGTCTGGTCCATTGTGAGCCCTGGAGCGATGCTGGCCCCAGCTGCGCCAACGCTGGGGACACCAGGAGCACCAGGGTTACCTGGTGCTGTAGCGAGGACATTGGGCATCAGTGAGGCCTCAGGATTTCCTGGGATTAGCTTCTGAATTGTTCTGATATCATACTTTGAAGGGCGGCCCACTTTGCCAGTCTTAAAGGCGATGGCACCGCCCATGTCTGGGTTGCCCTCACCAGGCTTGAAGAGATGCAGAAACTTGACGTTCTCCAAGTCGTACTTGGAGGGTCGCTTGTATGCATTACCGTTCTGCTGCTGTAGACTCTCACCCATCTTCAGCTTCTGAATAAAGAAGTCATACTTGGAGGCTCGGGGTGCCATGTTCTGGATGTGAGAGGGATTTGGTTGCTGAGAAGTGCCCAGCTGAGGTCCACTTGGTGGTTTATGGTCCAGGTTGGTGGGGTAGATCTGTGCCTCTGCCCCTGGGAGGCACCCGGAGGTCTGGAGAATGGTGCTGCTCGTTTGTTGGGCCAGTTTTGTGTTGAGGTCATCTGGTTTGGGTGGGGAAGCATGCATGGGCCAAGGTAAGGTTTCACCGGCTTTTAACTTGCGAATGTATTCTTCATACTTGGAGAAGCGGGCACGCCGTGAGGCCTCCTCACTGCTGAGGGATGAGGGGTCTGAGGTAGCGGCTTTGAGCTTCTCAAAGCTGATCTTCTTGGTCAGCTCATCCCTTACCTGCTGGTCATCATAACCAAACATTCCCAAAAATTCATTCATGGTGTTGGCTGCATAGTCTCTCAGGGCAGATGCTTCTCCTGCACAGAGAAAAAGACCAGTGAGCTCCTATGTAATGTACTATGTATACTTTTTTTTAGAACTGCTTTCAGATTTTTTTAATTTTAAAGCTGCAACTAGTAAAGTAGAAAACTTTACTAAATTTAGTAAAACATTGGGGTCACTGTAACTGTCACAATGTTTTGTAGCTGAAGTTGATCACATGGACTATGCCTGACACTTTATTAATTTGTTTGGCACAAATCTTTCAGTCACAAATTTACAACTTCACTTTGTGCTACAAGTGGAGATTATATTTTCCAGCCAAATTAATGAAACAACACGATCTCACCTCAAAATCACTGTTGTGATAGTGGACTACTAATCTACTGCATTTACTACTTTTTGTGCATTTTGTGTCATCTCTTTTTTTCTGTAATAGGTCTGCTTGTTATTTCACAATATGGGTGATTCTGCACTGCAAACTACAACAACATCTGTACATGTCTGTGCATTTATGTGTCTACAAACAAGCAGTCTGAGGCAACGCTCTTCCTGTTTTGGTTGCACTACAAGTCAGTCCTGCAAATTTTGCAATTGATTGAAGCACGGAATAAACAAACCTTCTGTGATTTTCTATGATCATTATGTTATGTGATCATAGTAATAGGGATTATCTAATTATAAATGAATGAATGAATAACTTTAAGGTAAATCTCTTAAAAATTACATAAATTAATTAATACATGTAAAAGTATGAAAGCTTAGTAACCACATTAAGAGCATAAAACATAAAAGCTTCAGTAAAGAAAAACAGTTTATACAATATTTTAGAAATTGATTACGCTTTAGGCGCCTTTGCCCTCAACTTTTAACATGATTTGATCCATTATTTGAAAATTACAGACTATAATTAATTATTTAATTAATGAAAAACTATAATAACTGCTAAGAAAATATGGCATATTGAAGGCATTTCATGAAATCCCAGATGAATCTTGGTGTAAGTAAGGTATTTGAAAATAAGCTGTTTATTGTGTCACCTTCAACAGTGAAAAGAGTGGAACATTGCCTTCTTTCGTCTTTTTACACATTTGTGAACTGAAACATCACTTTCATTTTAAGAGTCCATTAAATTGGACAACTTCCCCAAGGACATGGGCGAAATATAGTCAATGTATAGTATAATTGCGTTATGTGGAGATTAATTCTGGCCCATTAACTTTCATCCAGGTTAGTGCAAGGGGTCAGGGAGTGGGGAAAAGGGAAAATGATTTGGCCAGGCAGCAGTGGATTTGAAGTGGAGTGAAGTTCTGCATGAAGAAGAAGAGCGTGTCCAGGTACAGAGAAAGAAAGGGTGTGTGTGTGTGTGTGTGAAAGAGAGAGGGAGAGAGAGAGTGACAGAAAGACAGAAATAGAGGGAGGTCTTGTGACGCAGCTCTTGCCCAAATTGTTATGTGTGCTGATTGGACTTTTAAAAATCTTCTTTTGTCTCAGTTTGCATGTTAGGCAGGATACCACAACACAGACATGCTACAGCAAATGCTGCAGATGATAATGCACATGTAAAACATGTAAAATCTTTGGCCCTCTTAACTCCTACTTGGCACAATCACAGAACCAGAGTCCATAAATGTTTTTGAAAACATTTGTTTAGCAGCACAGATGGGCTGGCGAGAGGTTAGGCCACCTACCACCCTGCTAATTAATACACAAATATTTATGCTCGTCTCAGATTTCTCGGTTCTTGCTGAATCAGTGGCTGTGCCCTGGTTTTCACATCTCCTGCACAGCCTGTAAAATAATCCCCAAATTTCCATTCACTGTGTTGGGGTTGCTCCTCAGATCAGTGAATCAGTATGAAAGAGTATCTGGTGGATAAAAAGGGCATGAAAAATTTAAGAGAAATTGATTGGGTATTTGAGAGGAAATGCCTGCATGTTTGCCACAGATACATAGTTTTATCATATCTACCATGTTTTCCCATTTATTGAAACCAGTGACTGCATATACACTATGTTCTATAGGTTAAGTACAACTAACTTTATTCAATACAGTTTTTGTTTGTCCTCAAACTGTTCAACTTATAATAGTATTTGGCATCAATGGGAAGAGTTTAAAATTGTTGAAAACATTTTTTCTCACTGGATTTCTGATGACCTTAGTGCTTGGTTGGACTTTACTGTTACTGTATTTATGAGGGCATCTCAGGTCACAGTATATCATATACCTCTAAAGTTAGGACAGACCCACCCACAGCAGTATCTTGACCATTCTGACCACCATTGCAAAACTGTCGCAGTTGATTCTGTACTGACTGGTAATAGCGTCATGCCTTTTGTCTGTTATTTTGCAGGAGGCATATTTTGTTGGTCAGTTGGGGCCATTTGCTAATTATTGCAGAGGAAGTAATGGTTTCTGTCACAAGAGCACCAACGTGTCTGTTTTCAGTCGAGCTTCTTTATTCACCAGTGCATCATTCATGTGACGAACTATCAAAGTAAATGATTGGGACTGAAAGGAGATAACCTTTCTAAAAAAAAACGTGAATTAGTTTACGCCGTGTGGGAAACAAAGTGCGGGTGCATAGGTTAAGGTGACATTGGCCCCAGCACAACTGCTACCACTCATACCCATCAAAAGATAAACAAGCCTCTCTTTTCCTTTCACTCTCATCGCTTACTGCTCTGTTTGCTAACACATGTGACATTTCCCTCTGCACTCTCTCGGGTGTCACCGAAACATCTACAAAGGAGTGTTTCCTAATCTTGACACTTCAGGCAAGCAAAATCCAACACACTGCACAGACCTTTCTTGTCTGCGTTTGAGGCAATTAGGCCACATTTCCTCCCCCAGATATGATAACAGATGGGTATTATATCTCCTTTAGGCTGACCAAAAATGGCCATCAGTGTGGCATAGCTTCTCTGCTCACAGGACTGAGAGGCAGAGGTGTCGCTGATGATAAAGTTGCATACTAGTGGCTATATATGGACTAATCTAGACACGGAAAACCCTCTAAAGGCTTCACAGTGTAAACCATTTGGTTAAAAAGAATTTAATAACAGGCGGTGTTTTCAGTTAAGTGGGAGAAAGCGCTGAATAATGGAATTGCTTTATTTGGTACAATCATTTAAATAGATTTTTAAAAGTTCATTTGTGCTCATGTTGGTGAAGTAGTTCTCGTGTGTTTTGTGTAAACGGACAGTGGTATCCTAATCAGGAGCTGCTTTGAATAAATGACATTATGTGCATTTGTTTGAACTAATTTGACACACACAAAACTGTGTGAGGTTCAAACTTCCTCATTGTTTGGTTAGTTAATTAACAGGCAGTAAATAGAGAGGGCTTTGAATCAGCTTGAAATGAACAATAACCTTTAACAGTGAAGCCAGACTCACAAATGGAAGTCATGGTCAAGTCTGTTTGATCCATTGCAGTGAGCATCCCTGTCATTGCTTTCATAGTTTCTATTCACTGGTTTTTCCATTGACTGGCTTACGAGGCCTCTAATGTGACTTCTAAATTATCTAGGAAAAGTATTCTGGGGTTTTGCTCTGATAGGAACTCCGCACCATGCCTCAATGTGAGGAGTTAAATGTTTTGAAGGTCGCAGTTTCTCTCATTGATCTTGCAATGTTTGTTAATTACATTGTCACTGATGTTGTGAGAGATAATTAAGCCGCTATGTTTATATGCATAATTATGTGTACTCCGCATCAGCCTTTGAAAGACAGCGGTGAGAAAGAGAGAGAGAGAGAGAGAGAGAGAGAGAGAGAGAGAGAGCAGGGAAAAAAATGGTTTAATTGTGAGCTGAGCAGAAATATGGCAATATAGATGCCCCAGTTACAATCAACAAAGAGCAACGCTAAAAAAAACAAAAAAAACAGTCTACAGACAAGATTTGCAACTGATGCAGTTGCTCTCCCCACAGTTTTCAAACACTCAAGGAAGGTGTACGCCTGCTACACAACTGTAATACATGTTTACAGACAGGCTTTTTTATGACGATGAAATAAACACAAAATGACTAATTAAAACCACAAGACCTTCTTCATTTGCCTCTGAAATGAAACCTGTTTATTTTTCTGAGAAGCTCCTGCCCCCAATTTTGTATGTGGCCAGAGCTGCTGTTGTGCAGTTGGTGAAAACAAAAAAGAAAAAATAAAGAGAAAAAGAGCATGTGAACATGTCTCTGAGGTAGATAACCTAACCTAGATGAAAGAAAAGAAAACTGAACTGTTCAAGTGAAGTGAGCAAGCACAAAACAAAACTTGTTTTTGTATCGCTACAACCTGTCTCGCCTCCAAATTGCTGTTTTTTTCCCCTCTGGGTGTCTGTAAAAAGGGCTTTATCTATTCATACAACTGATCTATTTTTTTCTTCTTTTTTCTTTTTTTTTTACAGCTCTGTGCTTTAACTTCTGCTACACAAAGGCCAATCCTATAGTGCAGATGCATCTACTTTCAAGGGTCACAAAGTACACAACTGTAAAAGGTACTCAGTTAAATGATTGCCTGTGCTGTTAAATCATACTAAGGCTACTTCAAAATGATTGTTGGACGTCTCCTCCAGTTTTATCTATTTGATAATCAGTGTATCATTATGCAAAGGGAACATCATGTCACTATTAAAGAAGGGTTATTATGAGTCATTTACAAGAGTACATAGTATACGGAATTCATTAAAATAAGCTCAGGTCAGCTAACAATAAATATATCGAGCCACTGTTAGGAAGATAAGAAAAATACTCAGGTGGGATATGGAATCGTAGTATAAAAAAAAAAAAAAAATGAAATGGAATTTGAAAACTGGAAAAATTCAAACTCCACCATGGCAGATTACAACTCCATGTAATGGAGGAGCTTGAGGCAGTGGCTAACTTTAGTGAGCTTAGGGAAAATCAAAGACTCAATATGTAATCCTGGGTGTAATATGAAGCTTAGCCTGGTCCGGCCATGTGCTCTTGGCCCACAGCTGCTAGAAGAGAGCATAAGCCTCCTCCATTTATGAATTTCTTCATACAGTTAACCACACATTGACAAGAACCGGCTTTCCCCCCCGGCTTGCCAGTTGAATCTGTCTTTAGGGTAATAATGTCACCGGCTATTCATAATGTAACTTTAGAGTGTCTCTTTCCAATAACGGGCACACTTAAGCTTATGTGGATGTGGCAATGTCACCCTCCCTCTATGTAAGCCTTTGCCCCGCAAAACCATGGAGTGGAATTTGGTTTTGAAGGGCAAAGGTAGTGTTGGATTAAATTAAACGTATGTAATTACTGCTGATAGACGTCTCTAAATTACACAATAACAAAAGTCGAAGTTTGATTACAACTACAGGGGGTAAAGGGGACACGATGTGATTGACAGGAGGCCAAATAAAACGCACCGTTACCTCGACTGAAAGAACAGATTTCTCTGGGTTTTTGTTGGAAATACCTGGGATAATATAAGTGCACAAACCCAAAAAATAGATTACTATATATAAGATATTACTAATATATTTGTCTTTGGATGTTTTAATGTGGAAATGTTACTTATTATAGCTAAGATGTACAGTCAAGTACAAATCAGTGCTGGCAGGGCCATCATAAAGAAACTGACTGGATGGCATTGTGTCAAAGTGTACCTGGAGTAGAGAACGGTGTTTGGCGACTCTGGGCCTCACTTGGTGGGATGTAGGTGTCCTCTTTTGGGGGCTTTTCTTCAGCCTCTTTGTTGTTATGGAAACTGCCATCCTGAGAACCCGCCGCAGGCTCGGCATCCTCTTCGTCATCGCTGCAGCCTTTGGGCTGTACCATGTACACGCCCTCAGGAGGGCCATCTTCGTCAGTGCTGACTTTGAGTTCATGCTCCTGCTCATCGTCAGGAGCTGGCGGCTCATCACTGTACTCGCCGTTGACCCACTTCTCGATGGCCTCGCGTCTCTTCTGGTCCTCCTCTAGGCTTTGACTTAGGCTCAGGCTCTCTGGGAAGTTGGTCTCATTGTCATCATAGTGAGAACTGCCACGCTCACTGTTGTCTGCTACACTCTGGTCTCCCTCTGCATTCTGGGAGCTGCTGTCAAACACCACCTGACGGCTCAGCTTGGCACAGATAGCATTGAGTTTTAGGCCACCTTTCCTTTTGGCAGCCATCTTGGATTTTCCTGAGGTCGTTTCAGTGCATAAACTCCTTTCAGCTGAGGGCAACAAAAAAAAAAAGATGGAGGATTAGTTAGAGATTGTTCAGTGTTACACTTATGAGTGGTTTAAGTAAAACAACTTGTAACAGAAAAGTTTTCACCAAATAAGAAGGGTTTTTTTTTTCAACCACCTTTTGTATTTCAGTAACTTGCACTGGTTTAAACAACACAATGCAAGAACAACATAGAAAAGTGACTGCTACTATTAATAACACCCAAAAGCACTTAACAGTAACAGCACCACTGAAAGGACACACAGAGATACTGTACATATCTTTCTAAGTCACACCTCTTCAGTCAGCTCAGACGTTAACGTAGTCGTGGAAAAAAAAAAGGAGAGAGAAAAACCGGCAGATGAAAAATCAGTGTCAGATAGGTATCAGACCCCCTATGGTACTACAAGCAGCAAAGACACGGCTACATAATCCTTCACATGACAGCGCTTTAGAGACACTGTGAAATGTTATCTTCATTCTCACCTCAAGAGGCTGTGGTCCTGCCACTGAGTGAGGGGCTGCACAGCATTAAAGCTGTCAGGATGTGGAGTTAATATGCTGAGCACTTTTGGGCTTTTTGCTAGCTGTGTTCTCCTGTTGGCTATTTGGAGGGATCAGACTCAATAACTGATTCTGTAGAGGCTGCTGGTCTCACTTTACTAAAGGGAAAATAATAATCCATGTATATAAGCTCGTTCTACCCTCTGCTGTATTTTACTGCTAATCTAGCCAAGGCAGTAACATGGATACTTTGAATTTAAAAAAACGAAAAAAACAAAACGTATCATATCTTTTCTTCACAAGACATACTGCACAGTCCCAACATTTTTTCCCCAGTGTGGCCTCTCTGAACAATAGAGCTTGATAGAGTGTGCTTTGGGGCAGGAATGGGTGGCATTATTTCAACCCAAGTGGGGCTATCTTTATAACATGTCCTCTGATGAGGCAGGAACAGCTGCCTGTGGCATTCCATATCCAGAGCTGCCTTTTTAGGGCAGAAAATGCACTCTAGTACCTTTCACTTTATTTCCAGAGCCACCAAAGTTCACCTTCCAACAGGATTTTCCAGACTCAAAATCAAGGCCAGATCTTTATCAAGTTGTAAATAACTTTTAAAAAGCAAGTAGGAGGTAGGAGGTGACCGTGAGTAACACTGGATTTATGATATTTAAAAAAATAAAAAAAAGCAGTAGAATCACCAGGGTTCGGAAAAACATGTTAACTTTATTCTGTTTTTATTCAGCAGCATGTGAAGATTTGTCATTTAAGGCAGTGTGAAAACACTTAAACAGCACAGCAGAGATATTTCTTCTTGTGTGAAGCTGTATTGAATCTCAACTCAGCCACACCGTGGTAATAATAATATACTAGACTGAACTATGGACACACCATTTTAGCAGAAAAAAAATATGTGATATCAGGGGTAACAAAGTTCTATTTTAAAGACTCAATTCACTCTATATAACAATGAGTACGAGCCTCTTCATTTGCTCTCAACCATAAAGCCAAGCACAATCATGTGTGAGCCATTGCCGGCATTATGTAAATCACATCGATGCAACATAAAATCCTGTTTTCATTTTCTTTTGCAAAGCTGTGGAATCATTAGAGGATATACAATTTGAAGGAGTTTACAGATCACCCCGTCTCCAGACAATACACCCCGTGCTCCCCACACATGCTTTCCTAGTTACTGTATTTACTTTGCTGGCTTCCTCTCTGAAACAATGACTTCAGGAATTATGTAGTTTTGAGTGGGCTGTATATCAGCAGCACATTACTGTACAATTTAGTGTTAGACAATTGCAAGTGAGGGTGAAAGGGTCACCTTTAAGGAGAGAGCAATCTTAAAAAAAAAAAAAAAGGGGAAAAAAAAGGAATCAGCTGGAAAAACTATTAGGAAGTGGAAGACATAAATTTTCAAGTTTTCTTCTGTGAAATACTCTACAAAGGAAGATTGAGGTCGTTTGGGTGTTGCAGTGGAGGTCATTTTTTTCTGTTCACTGCGTTCAGTATTTCATGCTTAACTACCGATTTCCTTTGCATTGCAATCTCAAGCTCCTTGTAGGAAATGACCCCTACACAGTTGTTTCTTTCCATTAGTGAGTATGTATGTATGATTTTCTGTTAACAATAAGAAGTGTGAGTATAGAGGACCAAGTGCTACTGGTTGAGCATCTAAGCAGGCCTCTAAGTGAATAATCAGAAATCTTAAGCAGACATTCAGTGTTTGCATCTGAAAGGTAGTGAGTGCTTTGAAACAAATTACAATATTGTGAGCTTCCCGTGAGGACGAACATGCTATGGTTCAGTGGTTTATGGAAGCTGTCTAAACTAGTCTTTATGCTGAGGGTTTCTGTCCACAGCAGCTTTTCTCCTGTTGCTTACAATAAGGATTGCTATGGTAACACTAAGCTGTTTACCTCAAGCCATTTGTGTGCATGATAGCGTACAATGAGATAAAATCTGTGGGGATCGACATGAAAGAACAACTTTTCCCTCTGGGACCAGCGCCCCCACCTCCCAGAGAGTCCGGTAAGCATTCTGGCTTATTAATGAATATCAGAATGAAAAACAACACTGTCACATGCATTGGACATTATTTACAGTCTGTTTTAGCCTGGTGTGCTAATTGTCAAGGAGGAGAGACCTCACTAAGCACTGGGAGGTGGAAAAAATAGACAGGTCTGATTTTGAACACAACAGCTGAAACTAATTTTTCCAGCTGCTTATGTTAACTGTGACACTATTTTTCTGGAAACAGTGCAGGGCCACAAAGGAGTGCCATATACTGTCTGTATAAGGCCAAAACCTGAGGAAAAAGTCAAGAAACTATTTTGAATACATTTGGAAGAGGTCAGGTTCTTTTTCATCTTCAGTCAAAAATAAGTGCATCAAAGTTCCTTCGGGTCCTGTTTCTTCTCAGTGCTGGATGACACTGCTTGTATTCAAGTCTAACCCTCCACGCTGAAAAGCTCGCTCTTCCACGACTCTAAGCCCTAAAGGTCGTGTTGGTTTTTTTTATGCAGAATCTCTGTTGTGTGCCAGAATGATATCATGCCCAATCAAGTGGTGTTTCGGATCCTAATAACACTGTTGGAAGTGCATTATTTGTGTGAACGTGCACAGACTGCAATCAAGGCAGCTCCTGGTAAAGTATAGGAGTTAACAATGGTAGTGAGAGGAAGGGTCATAACTTAACTTCTTTCTGATATACTAGACGAGGCAGCTTATGTCCAAATTGCTTGTGTAATCATGTTATAGAGGATGTAAAGTCATATATAGAAAATTGACTCTATTGTTCATTCAAACTGCAGTGGTGCACCATAAACAAACAGACTTCCTGCAGTCAGTTATCAGCTCATATGGAGGGAGCACACAGGAGGGTCTGTATATATGAGGGGTAGATATTACCTGTTTAAACTGAAGCTTATGTCTTCACCTAATCAAACACAGGTACAGGGCTTGTTGTAGATTCCTGCTGAGTTCCAACATGACTGACACAGGGACAAACTCTCCGCAATATCAGTAGTTAATTAACACAAACAGAGTCTAGGAGATGTCTGTTTAGCTCAGGATTATTTTACAATATGCAACCAAGAGTTGCTGTAGCTCTTTTAAAAACCCAGTTATAACTTTATGAACCTTTGGCAGATTAATCGACAAGGCTGCAGCTCCCTGTGCGTAGCTAAGAGAGCCCTTTTTGTTTCTGGCTCTCCAGGGAGATGTATCTGTGAGAGAGTGTGTGAGTGCATGTGTGTTTCATGGAAATCACTGAGCCATGCAGGCAAACATACACAGACACTCTTGAAAATTACCATGTTTTTATTTTTGTAAATTTACAGCTTGCAAGAAGAGAATGTTTTCTTCTTCTCCCCCTACCGCTGCATGGTAGAGAGGCTGCGGCAGTCACAAGGAAGTCAAGCGGAAAGCCACTGATGGACAACTATGCCACGACACCTAGACCCCAGCATCTGGCCCCTTTCTCATTTTTATTACACAAGAATAACAATAAGCAGGTCGCCGACCCCGCCGTGAGATTTTGCCACAGCTTTCTAATAGTCGGTGCAGCCGATGCTGAGAAATTTCCATTTTTCCGCATGCATATTTAATTGAGTTTTGTCCCAGTGGTGCGGAAATGATTTGTTTTTTGCTCTCTGTTCACTTGACTCCTCTTCGGAGTCGCTAACCCTGATTAAGATGTTCCCGTTAATTTCCCAGTGCACACCTTTTTTTTGTGCATTAATGGTTCTGATCGTCTAATTAAAACTTCTCAGCTCGGCTGCTGATCACCGCTCGTTGTGCCTCTGACCTGAAGTTTTAATTGCCGCATCAGAAGTGATAATAATAATTTTGAGGTTCTGATGATTAAAAACAATGCCACTGCCAACTAGTTGATAGATGGGGGTGGGGGGGGGGGGGGTATGTCTGAGGAGAAGTTTATGTAGAAAAGGGATTTAAAAAGCAGATTGTAAAGGTGGGTATAAACTTCCAGAGACCAAGAGGGAGGGTGGGTTGTGTATTGTAGATGATCACTGAGGGTAAAGGGGGTGGCAGCACATGTGGATATCACCAAGTCTTCCTCAGAGTGTTTTAAAAAAAACAAAAAAACAGGTTTGGCTCTACTCACTTGGCAGGTTTGTTAGGTTGGGGAAGAGATAGAACAATAGATAAAGAGAGCATGAGAGAAAGGACGATAAAGGCACATAAAAGATGACGACAGTTCAATACCCTCTGCTTATTTTCATAAACATAATAGCGCAGTAGGCAAAGTACAACTGGCACATTGTTCATAAGTGACTGAATGGAAAAAAAGGAACCTATGGTGACTGTTCTCTGTCATAAAACTCGATACTGGTGAGAGATACGTAGATTACTGTAAAAACAGAAGAAGTGAGTTGTCTGTGATCTTCTTTGCAACTGTACTTTCACACTGTATCTTACAAATCACAAAGACCGATAAAAGGAAATGATTCATGCATAAAGAAAAAGAAATTGTGCAGATGGAAAACTGCCATCAGTACCAATCTGTCAAGTTTTTTTGTTTTTTTTTAAACACTGGATTTAGAATATTCGTTTTAGGTTCAAATCAGCATCAATGTGTTGCATGCAAATACATGCATGCATGCGCACACATACAATGCACACGGCCATACACTCAGGAGGTAGCTTTCTTCTCTTCCCTGCCCTCTACCCTCCCCCCTGTCCCTCTCTCTCACAAATGTATTTTATTATTAATCAGTTGGTTGCACATCTGCCTGCTTGTTGTTTTTTTTCCTCTATCAATAAAGCACTTATTGCTTTTAGTCTTGGGTCTGACCTTGCACGTTGTGTGCTGTCTCTCTATGGGTGCCGACCTTGAAGGACCTGTTTGGACTATTACACTTCAGCTCAGTCCACAGGCTGTTATCAAACACAAGCCCTCAGCCAAATGCCATGCTCCCGTCACACTGCCACAAAACACAAAGAAGAAGCTGCAGGACAAAGACAAAAACAAGCGGCCACGGTAACACACGCTCAGTGCACAGGACAATGGCTGAAGAAAACAATGTATATTTCAATGGGGACAGAAGAGGAAAAACAATGAACCTGAAGCTAATCAGACAGGAAAGTTGAAATCTCAGGACAAATGCAGCCTCCAGCTTCAACACAAACAGGGTAATTATGGTGTTCTCCAGAACAGAGGACAAACAGCCTAAAATGGTCTAAGGGAAAAAAAAACAACAAAATATGACATGAGTGACAAGAGCCATTCTGACAGCCTCGTACCAAAACAGCCAACTTTTATTGAGTTTCCTGCTTAGGGTAATTCATGGGACATACGGCTAACTTGTTAAAATTGTACATCAAATCTGGACTCACAGCTGGCACCAGATGATGACTTAATTTGTCAGTGTTGGAGGAGGCAAAAACTTTTTTTTTTTAAATACACCATCGCACACAGTCCCATGCCTCCACAGTCTGGAACAAGGGAAATATATTCCTGCAGCTTTTATTTTGAAGCTCGGCTCCCATGTTCAGTTTCAAGACACCAGGAGTGCAATTTGATTAGCCAATCGCCATGGTAAATGAGCAGACGACCCCGTGTCCCTCCCTCATGGTTGCTGTGCTTGGTGCGGCAGCAAGGCAGTGTAGATAGTACAGCGGAGAAGGGGGCTCAGCGGTGCACCTCTCAAGGGCCCTTGAGCTAATATCTGTACAGATTAACTGCTTCAGTTGTATTTTGGTCACGGGGATCTCTCTTCGCCTTTGTGGCTTGTTGGGAGGGAGAAGGGGAGATGTGAATGAGCTTGTGCTCATATGTATGTGTCAGTTACAGACTTTCCTCTACAGCAAAGTGGACATCCTACTCGTTGCCGCCAGACTGGTGTTCGTCACTCCATGTTATTATTTTTGGGGCGATATTTAATTTACCAGAGTCTGCAGATCCACTGTTGAGTGAGTCATCCCCATCCTTTCACCATTACCTACCCCCTCTACCTCTCCAAAGGACACACACACACACACACACCGTGACAATCCTCCAGGGTAAACTCAGCACACGCTGCTCCATTAGTTATCAATTAAGTCTGGAAATCTCCACCTGGCTTACACACACAGACGAAGCCGACATGCAGCACCCCGCTCATCAGGAAGTTGAGGAGACTGTACCTTTTTTTTACTGCGAGTGTGGGCGAGACAGTGTGCTTGTGCGTCCGTGCGAGTGGCACTTTTGTCCATGAGGTTAACCTTGATATGAGGCCCTGTCAGGCCAGATAATGTCAATCAATGACAAGCCCTCACAGATAACCCCTAATGTGAAGCCTAAAAAGCAAAGCTGTTTAGATCTTTAGACATGCCTCCTTTCACCAGCATATGAATTGCACTACAAGGAAATGAGCTGTGGCATTTCTTTAATAAGACTCTTAAGACATTTTGACAGCATATAAAACACTCTGCCGTTGAAAAAAATTAAATAATGCCCTTGCTGACAAAGCCTCCTCACACAAGGCAGTTCTGATGAACAGATCCAAGTCCCTGTTAAGTGGAGGAGAGGAAAAGACATGTAAGAAGGGGGAAAAGGAAAAAAAAAGGGTGGACCTTTCCCTTCTTTTTTTCTCAAGCTAGCGGGACTTCTTAATTGATTTCCAAGGTTACGTTTCAAATTTGTTTTTCAGATACGGGGGCCTTGTGAATGAGAGCGAGAGTCAATATTTTTCAAGCAATTTCCCTAAATTCGGCCTAGCTTGGAATGTTTGAATCAGATCTCCTGACCTTCGTACCTCTCCAAACTCCTGCTTTTTCTCCCTTTGCTCTTCTTCTACTCTTTCTCTCCTTTAAAAGAAAGAAGGAGGTGACATTTACCCCCCAAAAAAGCATGTATTTCCAGACAGGATGCCTGCGCTGACAACATCGATCCCTTGCTACCTTTAAAAAAAATTCGCTCTGCCTGACAGACCTTTCCTCTTTCAGAATTTACATGCGGTAGAATGAATCACAGGTGCCTGATAAAATGTCATCCTGGGTAGATTCTAAACGTCTCCAAAAATAATCCATGGCTCACTAGAAAACTGAGACTCTTTCAAACACTTAAATCACACTTTCAACATTCACCATTTCCTTCTGATGAAGCAGAATTAAATTTTGATCAGAACACATTCTTTGTAGGGCCAAGAGAGGAAGTGATGAGAATGCTTCCTGCTTCTGGGATTTGCATGTTTTAAACCCTGTGGCTGTGACTCGCTGCCAGAACTCAAGTTTAACTTTTTCTGATGAGCAGGATGACAGTAACAATGAGGGTTAAAATGATATATGAAGTGTGTCCGTGTGTGGGTGGGAAGTGCGGATATATGCGCAATACACTGTAAACACATATGTTAAGTGGCTGTAATCAATATTAAGTGTGTGTGTTGAATGTGTTGCATGCCTGTTTGCGGACTTATTGAAAGCAGGGCATTGTGCTCTGTGCTCTCCTTCTGCTCCACACTGTCTGGCGGCAGATCACGTCAATTGCTCTGAATCGCACACTATCAAACATGGACACTGACATTTCAAATTCAGGAAAAAACTGATGCACAGAGAGGATAAACACACAACTGCACCAGTTGTAGAGCACTAAAAGTGTGCTCTACCGAAAAGTTCAGTTTTCACCTAAAACAGGAACATTCCTTTTCTGGGAGTTCAGCAGTGGGAGGAATGTGCCGTGACTGAATTTGAAGGTGAGATAAAACAACATTCACACAAAAGAAAACCAAAAGAAAAAATGAACCTGAAACAATGAAAGAATTGCTTTACAGGAAAAAAAAAGAATGCTATCTATTTTTGTATACTAAAGGGAGTGCTGCCAAGTTGACTCAAACAAATAAACTGGCTTTTGATAAAACCACAGCAACTACTTTTGCATTCTACACCAAACCCACTTTGTTTCCTGCATCTTTATCTTCATGACTTGCCACATTTGTGAGAAGGCACTCAGTAAATTGTCGAGCACAAACAACTGAAGTTTTTCAAACGGTGCAGTGTTTGCGGCTTTAAATGTAATTTTATTTGAAAAGTGACAGGTTAAAGGAAAGCCTCAGAAGTGAACATGGAGTGCTTGCCTATTTGTGCTACATCCAGCTGCCAGTTTTACATTTCTCCAACATTAATATTCCTCTTATTATTATTTTAAAGTGAAAACGGATACTCTGTTGAAGTGCCAATCTGATGAATTACGGGAGCAGATTGCTGCTATTAATTATTAAAACCTATTTTATAAATATTCAGGTCTGTCATGCATCTAATAATGAACGCTTTAGAGGAGGTTACTTCCCGTGCGCATCCTAATGTGTCATACTTTAATCACACTGGTGTCAGTGAGTGCTGGGTTTGAAACTGCCAAAAAAAAAAAATCTACCAAATCAAGGAAACTCAGCTGGCCCACGACTGTGCTCATCATAACTCTTTCCTTCCTGCTGTGTTGCACGATCCAGGTTTTTCTTCTCCCCCATCTAAAGAAGTGGTGAACACCTCTCAGCTCCTTGCTGCATTCTTACTGTGGTAATTTGAATGGAGAATAATGCATCTGCAGCATTCTACCCTTCTGGACACACCTAGTCCCAGCGCTACTGCTGCCATATGCTGTGTTGATACATATTCATAACACTTTCTCGTGTGTTGAGCGTTCGTGTGCAATGAGGCTTAAATTAGTGTCTCACAACTTCAAATAGGAAGAGGAGAAAAGAAAGGAAAAAGCACAAAGATCTGCTCTTCCCCTTTTTTTTGCCTTACTTTTTCTTCCTCCCTCTTCTAATGGTTCTGGAGCTGATGGGTGATCCCAGTGCTGCTGTGAGGATGAGCGAGTTTCACAACTGTCTTCAAGAAGCTGTAAGAAGTGGCAACTCTCAAAATGGTTGGATAAAGTGTGCTGTCAGGTGCGCTAAATAGTCTCGCTGGTGGGGCAAGAGTCAATGGCACTGTACCCCGACCTCGGTACACCCTGGCAGTGTATGCACATGCTGCACAGAGAATTCACACGCCCAGATAGAGACACACACACTGTGAAGCACTCTAAGATTAACGCTGTCAGAGCTACAATGATACCCCTTCATTATCTGCACACGGGGCCTCCTTCGTGCTCTTGCTTGCCTCACTGTCCTCGCCACTGCTTCTCTGTGGAGGTGGTAATTACTAAAGCTAACATTTCTTGTTCTCTGTGCCTCCAACTACCCTCCACTTCCCCATTATTTCTCTCTCTTTTTGCAGAGCACTTTCAAGTGCCTTGCAAGCCTTTTGGCAACTGGTGATACAGCTGATGTTATGCCAATAGTGATGGCGGTGCCATTATGACTCACTGTGTATGTGTGAGTGCTCTATTATGAGAGTATTTTGTGCCCAGCTGATTTGCAATAAAGGCACAGTGTGGTAGCCAGATTCAGATCAGTGCTCTGGGTCAAACACTCAGAGAAATACTTGATGTACCATCGCAGAATCAGTTGTGCTATACATTGTTGTTTTAACAGGCTAAGATCAGAGAGATGCTCCGTCTTGCAAGGCATTTTTCATCGCCAACAATGCTCTTACTCTTTGGCTTTCTTCTTCCTCTCCCAATGGAACTACGGCTTTATCAAAGGTGATAGCTTGCTAAGGCGCATTTTCTAAAATGTCTTCTTCAGCCTGCCATTTCCCAAGCCGCTCTTGGTAAACGTCACTCATAAAAACTGGGGAAGATTTGATGATGAGATCAAAAAGAAACGAAGGACAGCAAGGAGAGTGGGGGAGATGGGGTGTGAATAAGAGGAACGATGCCCTCCTCCCTTAATCCAGCATTAACTAGTGCTGAGGGTAATTCCTCGGAGCAGGGCCTGTGTTTTCAGAAGCAAATAAAACAAAACATCGGATGGTGCCATCAAACATCAAAATGGGCAGTTTTGACTTCAGTGGGTGTTCAGATGCTTCAGGGGTTGAGAGAACAGAGGATATATATGCAGGTGAGCGATGCCAGAATGGCTGTCTCCTCCCAAAATGCCATCAGATCAGTAAAGACCTCAACCATGCTGTTAATACCACACCTTTCATCTCCTCAAAGTGAACTGGGTTCAAAGTTTATCAGCTGCTGTGTGCCTGCTATTTACTGTGTTATTGAAATAACACGCTAAAAAGAAAAATAATCCACAGGAAGGTGCCAGAAAGGCAGAGATTAAAAAATAAACTAGTCACAAAGACTTTTTTTTTTAAAGAGATTGAGGGCTTCAACAGGTGTCTTGAAAGGAGTAAATTTATGTTTTTTGCCTTGCAGAGAAATTTTGAGACAAAGAATTGCTTCATTTTTTGGAGATCTGAAATATGTTTTGCCACAGTGAGAGGGATGTCTGCATTTTCTCCGATGTTGTTCTCTCACTCATTCTTGGAACATTAGGCTCACTCTAAATAGCCTTAAGGAGATTAGGCTGGCTCAAATTCAAATCCACATTTCTTTTTTTAAAACCCACTCCACGAGTGGGCCGGGGAGATCAACCTAGTGAGACAGTGGTCAGAGAAGATTCTGTGGTGTATAAATCAGCAGAGGGGAGGCAAAAGAGACAGAGAGGAAGAGTGGGGGAGAACGGCTGAGGTAAAAGACAAACAAGTGTTGGCTCTGCTATATGAGTTTAGTTAGCTAGAGAGTTAGTGCATGAGTTATGGCTAGTGAAGGGCTGAGGGATGCTGTATTTATGAGGGGACTGAGTGAGTGTTAAATCCCTGGTAAGAAATAAAGTCGTCCCTGAGCAAACAGGGGAAACATTTCACTCAGTCAAAGAGGTGCCTTGAAAAAAAAAAGAAAGCCATCCCTCTTACAGGGGAAGCACTATTTTGTATTCCCCAAAATTGCTTTATTCCTTAAAAATGCTATAGATCACGTCGAAATGGATTGAATCGCATATCTGAATAGAGAGGAGGATTCTCCGTGTGCATAATATCAAGGGAGTTCATGGGCCAAAAAGGGGAAAGAATTTGATTCTTTTAAAATTGCATGCAGATTTTCTGAAGGATCTTTGGCTATGGGGGGCTGCCAAAATATACAGTGCACTTGTTGCAGTGCAAAGGTTCATTCAAGAGAGGTTTCCACTGTGTTTTACCCAGGAAAAACTGTGTTTTCAGTTCAAATATTTGAATGTACTGTACCTAAATGAATCTAAATATCCATTCAGCCATCCATCTATCTGAATGCAAACAACTCTGCTTTAAATTAATTTTTCTTAACAAAAAACTTGTGATGTCGAATGGAATGAAGGATCATGCCAGAAACAAAGGAGAGCACATGGCCAAGGGATAAGGAAAAGCTTCACATTGCACTTTGTGCACATCGAACTCTAACTCAGACCTCCCTCCAAACCCTGCAGTGGTAATAACAATTATTACTTAAAAAGGCTATATTTTTGCATTAACTTAAAAGGCTATATCTTTTTCTTCCCCTCCAGCCTGTGCAGCCTCACTTACCCTAAGTATCTTCATAAATCAGCAGTTACTGTTAACATGTACTCCACAATTCAGTCATCAATCTCCTACCAGGTCAGAGTGAAAACAGAGGGGGAAATGTCTGCTTAGTAAAATGTCTCTCTCGTGAACGCTGCTACCGCCACCCACTACTCAAAAACACACACACACAATCTGCATGTAGAGCAGTAGCGTAGACACACACCAGTTAAATAACAAACACACATGCACACACACGGCACACAGCAACCAGAGCAGTCCAATGGGACACGGGAGTGGCTGCCAGATCAACACAGTAAAGCAAGCCAAATTCAATTCTGACTTCACCTTACACGAGGGGAGCTGGTTCCATTTGTTAGAATAACAAATAAACAGCAAGCGTGAAGTAAGAGCTGACCAACTTCTGTCTCGTCTTTCTTTTCTTTTTTCATTTCTGTGGGCCCTGACAAGAAATATCAGGCCCGGGCTGTAGGACGTTTGAGAGACAGACACATGTAGGAACTCATGTAAATCTGTGTTTTTGTTCACAGACACAGTATTTATTTAACAAAAAGGAGAAAATCTAATTGATAGAAGGAGGATTACTCCTCTTATAAGTATGTCTCCACGAGGGGTAAAAGGACACCTTAGCCTTTGTTCAACAGTCACTGTTTACATCAGCAAAGTGGAAAATCCCTCCGATGACAAACCTCTCCATCACAACATCTGTGTCTAAACAACTAAATAAATCTACACCAACTCTGCAAATTACCTCATGTCACATCTGAAAACATCTGCGTTAAGAGACATTGCTTTTAAGTCATTCCTATTTCCATCCTGTGTAACGGTGTATTTACATCATAATATCTTTCACTTTAAAGTCAAATTAAATATTTGTGTAGCATTTGATCGCTTTAACAGTCTGAAATGCCTTCATATGAATAAAAAATATTTGCTAAAAGTATTTGCTTTAGTTATGTAGTGTGAAATTAGTGGTTGGAGGGAGTCTTTAGATCCCTTAGCAACACCACAATTTTAAAAGTCATTACTACAAGAAAAAAAGTTCAAAATAAATACAAAATAATAAAAAAAAATAAAAAAGTATTATCAGGAAAAGAATCAAGTGTCAGTTTACTTGTAACTGTAAATATCAAACAAAAGTAGTTGTGTAAAAACTCCAGTATTTCTGTCTTTCCCCTATTTCCCTGAAATGTATAGTTAAGTAAAAGAATAAAGTAGGATAAAGTATAAAGCAAAAGTACCTAAATAATGTACAGCACCGTCTTTGAATAATTGTATCAAAATACATTTACTTTTCACCACTGAATGTCATTACCTTTAAGATATAAAAAGTAGAACTGAGGAATGCTTTAGTACAAAAAGTCAACAACAAAACTTTTAAGGAAGCAGCACAGCATTACAACTAATTATCCACATCACTGATATCCGGTGCTCTAAAAGTACAAATATGCATCTGTAATTAAAAACTAAATTTTTTTTCCAGAAGGCAAACATCACACCTGCTCATTTCTTCACTCTCTCTCTCTCACACACACACACACACACCCACTGTCTCTCTCTCTCACGCACACACACTCACACACACTTTGACACCACCCACCAAATTACTACACATGCGTGCCTGACTCATGCCAACTGCAACTAGTAGCAAACTCGTTCACCTCGAGGTAGCACTCAACTCCTGTGTGTGTGAGAGAGAGAGAGAGAGAGAAAGAGAGAGAGCGGGAGAGAGAGAGAGAGGAAGGTGTGTGTGAGTCTTACCTGGCAGCAGACCGCCCTCTGCGCTCTGTCTCACCTCTCCCTCCTGCCCTGGAAGAATTTTCTCCATAAAGCAAGGCATTTTCTCCTCAACTGCTCTCTGTCGAGGCTCTGATCTCTCTCTCTCTCCCCCTCTCTCTCTCTCTCTCTCTCTCTCCCCCTCTCCCTCTGTGTCTCTCTCCCTCCCTCTCTCCTTCTCACTCCTTTCCTCTATCCCACTCTGTCCTCCTCGCTTGCTGTCTATCTCTCCTCCCTCCTTACCCTATCCGTCTCCCCTTCTCTCTCCACTCCCTCTCCCCCTCCCCTCCTTCTCCGAGCGCAGATGTCAAGGCTGAGTTTACCCACTTTACCAGTAGGGGTCCTTCATCGCCCTTCTCCACCCCACAGCCACATGGGGGAACAAAACACACACAGGCACACAGACATACATGCACAGGCCCGAGGAAGAGGGAGAGAGCCACTTAACGGACACCCTCCTGTCACTGCTACAATGAGAGTCCTGTGCTGAGCAGCACGGCTGTATGAGCTGTGTGTGTGTGTGTGTGTGTGAGAGAGAGAGAGAGAGAGAGAGAGAGCTAGGTGTGAAGTGGGTGACGTGCACAGGGAGCTGGCCCTTGGCCCTTACTAGCCCTGTTTGGCAAAGCTTGGTCCTGGCTCCTGAAGTTTACAGTAGTGGCTCGCACACACACACACACACACACACACACACACACACACACACACACACACACACACACACACACACACACACACACACACACACACACACACACACACACACACACACAAAGACAGACACAAACAAACACACACACACACACACACACAAAATATATATGAACACAGATTGACTTCCAGATTGACTTACAGTGTGCCCCTTAGAACCAGCAGCCAGAGAGAGAGAGAGAGAGAGAGAGAGAGAGAGAGAGCAAGAGATATTGTGGGCATGAACAAGCATACAGTACACGCTTTCACACATACAGAACACAGACACACACACACACACAGAAACAACTGCCGCTGTTTGCTAGTGCTACTAGTGACAGTGATAACATGTGCTTTGTGCCCTATGCGTGCGTGTCAGTGCATGTGCATGGACAAACAAACAGACCATTCATACACAAACACACAGCAGCACTCGTATTTCAGGTCTCAGTTCTATCCGTTAAGTTCTTTTTTTTTTTTTTTATTAAAAAAAAAAACTGTTTTCATTGACACTGGCATGTTAGATTTGAAGGCCCTCAGCTAGTGTGCAGTGGGGAATTTCTAGTTTCTCTCCTACTTGTGGAGCACTTCTCACATTGCAATATCAGTACTGGAGAATATTAGCTGTCCTGCAGAAGAACGTCAGATCTCTGTTTGCTTTTGAATAAGGACAGGTTCCCTTGAGTAAAACAAAGGAAAATCAAACTATCAGAGTAAATAAGCCTGTAATTATCTTCTGTACGCGTTGTTCATGCTAACAACTGAATCAAAAGAGGGAATGTGAGGATAAGAATGAAACCACTGTTTAAAAGTAGACAGAAGAGTGTGAGGAGTTCTACAACTTAATTGTATATTAAGCAACAGAGACTGGTTAAGATTAACACTATGTGGAACTTGATCCCACATTTTTATCAAATATTGTCCAACTTTTATGACAGCTTATATTGCAGGAAAGCAGTGATCCTTACCAGGATCCTGTGCTATTAAAATACATACAAGAACAGTAATTATCAGGCCAAGTTGTGTGTGAGGACTTGTTTTTCCATTTATTGCTGCCTGGAACAGGATAAGGGTATCTGCACTCAAGACGTGATATCCCGGACCTGCTGTTGGTATCATTTGAATAGAGGGTGGATCACTTTTATTTGAGTTAAACAAAGCCTTCTAATGACACAAAAATGGTAGTCACTTCTTGACAGACAAGGCTCCAACGCCCAACCAGACTGCCTTCAAAACGTTGACAAAGAATAATAAAGAAAATAGGATGTAAAAAGAGCAGGACACGGATGTCGAATAAAGCCACCAGAAAGTGTACATATTGAAATGCGTGATAAGCTAATGAGAGCAACAGAGAGGTTTTGACTCTTATCATTGTTTGCATCAGTAGCAGATCTCCCTTGACAGCAAGAATGAAGTCAAATACAGGTTTTAGGCATATAAAGGAAAGCCATTTGTATTTACAGAAAATAAAAATGATGCACTCAATCATTTTTCATTTGCTCTTCTAACTGAAAGGGAGCTGTATTAGATGTTAGAGGAGTGGCACAAGGACAAGTAAAACATACCTTAAATAGACTCCAAATGAAGTCACTTAACACCCACTCGCTTCCCTCACCACCCCCTGCTCTGTCTGTCTTCAACAGAAAAAGCCTGTGTTTGACTATCTCCCTCTCAGGTTCATAGCTGTTTTTTGCTTTTTAAACAGGCACCTCGCCTGTCACAGCGCAGCAACGAGTGCATTCCCCTTAAATGGCTCCTTTTGACTACTGATCTGTAAATACAGCCGGATCCGCAACTTCCCACTTTGTCTCACAGCACCTTCTCCCTTCATGTCTTTGCTCTCCCTGCCTCTGCCCAAACTCCTGCCAAAACCCCCCACCCCCCCATCTCACGGACGCGCACACACACACACACACACACACACACACACACACACACACACACACACACACACACACACACACACTGAAACACAACCATACACACATTTACCCCCACATCCCCCTCCCAACTTCCCCAACTCCATTCCCCCTGCCTCTATAAAAACACAAATATGCCATAACTCAGGCAGTGCTGCCACATAGCCTCCATCTTGCCCTGTACCGGGGAGGGGGAGGCCTCTCAGGAAGGTCACCAACAAATGGCTTTCCGATTCACTGCCCCTGAAATAATTTTGTGTATTAAAACCTGAATCTGCACTTTCTGGCCTGAAAGCTTTTCTAATTATTCCCATGTCCTTGGGACAGACACAGATCCTTCACACACTGGGGGAAACAAGCTATAGAGCAACCACTACAGCCACAAACACCCCTTCACCTCCCTCCCTCCCTCCCTCCCTCTATCCCTTCATCTCCACCTCCTCTCTCCTCTGCTCTGCTTTGCTTTCCTCTCCTCTCCCCGCTTTACAGCCACCCCCCTCCCCAATCTGTTTTCAAAGCGTGTCTGTCCTTTATTAAATTGTTTTCTTTTCCACATTATCAGTTGCCATGGAGACCTCATCTCTCGGATTATTTGAATTTCATTATATCTATTGATTTGGGAGCATTTCATCTTTTTTATTGTTTTTCTGTCAATTTTCGAAACGAATAACCATCTAATTTGCGTCAGCGCTGATTACGTTCGTCCCTCAATAGAGGTCGGCAGCTGCGCCGGGGAAACAAATCAATGGAAAAACATCATAAAACTCGAAAGTACAATCAACCAGGATATGGGTGACATTCCATGGTTGCTGAAACGAAGTCATCAAAAAATATATACTTTTTTTCCTGCGCCTCTGCATGTGTGGGGGTGTAGTGAGGAGGACACATATGTGTCTGAGCAGATATATTACTGTATTTCAGCAGATAATATACTATGGTAAATTTCCATACTGATAACAGCCCCTCCCTGCCTGACCAAAACAAAAAAGAAATGCTTACTGTATCTAAATAATTTATGCAATTTTAGCATTTATATATAAATTTTTTAATAAGCCGCTTGGAGCAAAGTGGCCATTAACAAAACACACAGCTGTCCAATGGGCTAAGCCCAACAGATCAATTGTGCTTTTTTATGACATGATAAAATGCTTTTAAAGCAATTTACACAAATACGGAAAAAATGACTTCATGGGCTTCATTTATTCATAGGGACAAATTAGAAGAAAAAAAGTCTTAGAAAAACCAGACAGGCGAGATCGTCCTGGTCCTAACTGGAACGGACTTGCTGCCCTCTCCACAAGGACATAAAGTTTCATTACTGATGCACGCAGTCAAAGGCAATTTAGCAAACACAGTGTGCAAAAGAAAACATCAGCATATTGCAAGTGTTCCTGTATTAGGCGGACCTTGCATGTTGTTTTCCAATTTTGATTCATTTTTGTGGGGGCAGGGCGTGGAGGTGATGGATTTTTTTCCCCCTCCCCCCCTGCCCAGTGTCACCGTGACCCAAAGTCAAGGGGAGGTAGCCTCAGTGACAGGGCCGTGTGCTTTCTGGCCCACAAAACCAAACCAAATCATGTATAAGACAATGAGGGCCTTGCAGCAGGACAAACGTGTGTGCACACCTTCAGCTGTACTGTGATATACGGCACATGACACCAAGACTCATTCTGTGAGAAACAGGCCCACAAATACTGAATCTGATCATTTAGCAGACACACACACACACACACACACACACACACACATTATGCATGGGAGTATGGATGGGAGGGGGGTATGCAGGGCCATTTGGAGGCTAATCTTGTTTCAAAGCATCCTCTCTTCATGTGCCGACAATGTGTCTGAGCCGCTCTACAAAACGTTGCTGCTGAAGGCCCCATGTTTGTAACACATGTCAACATTTGACAAAGCATTACTTCTCTCCCCAACAATATTCTCCTGCTCAGGCCTCTGAAATGAGGGCGCTAACAAATTAGCTTTTTATGTTTATTTGTGTGTGGGTGTGTCAAGAGGGGGGAGAAAGGGATATCTCATTTTCTAACGCACCAGTTCTCAACAGAAAGACAGAGAGGGAGAAAGAAAACAAAAAGAAAAGGAGAGAAAAGAAGGAGAGGCTGAATGTTTTGGAGTCACGATTCTTCTCCTGATTGCCCTAGCTGTCTCAGTTGTACAAAACATGACCCTCCCCTCCCTCAGCCACGACAGAAACACAGGCGACTGGATAAACACTATTTTATGCAGTGACTAGATGAATCGTCAGACAGTAATTACAGTCTTCGTCTCACTCCAACAAAACTGTACCATACAGACTCTTTCTTTGACACCAAACTGCAGTAGCATGTACTATAAAACTGCAGGTGTGTGACGTGTTTGTCAATGCCTCTCCCACCTAAATAAATATAAATATTAGACCCTGTGACAACAGTGAATTGCTCTCCGCCGCTTTCAGCGATGTGTTAATAATCTGTGTCTGAAAGAGGACTTGTTGTGCGGACGGACGATGTTATCATGTGCAGTCAAACGTTGCAGCGGCTGGCTTTGTGGTGGAAGTTTGGTGATTTTTTTTTCTGCTACCCTAGCAGTTTGTGCTTTCCTCTCCGCGATGTAACAAAAATAACAAGGTTGTGTCCCAAACTAAACATTCCCACACAGTGGCTGGTAGTCCGCTGTGTCTTTGACACCAACATGCCCAGCACAGACAACTCAGTCCTGACGCCTGTTTAAAAGACACCCACAGCCGAGGTGCTGACAGATTTGTTTAGTTAATGATTCGTTTTGTTCATTTGGAGCTGAAACACTTGAAATTTCAGAGACTAACATCGCTACCTACATCAGTTCCAAATGGTACTGAGAGTGGTGGAACACTCTCACACACTCTTTCTCTTACTCTATACTGATTCATCCGGTCAGGCCGTGCCCCAAACATGGTGCAGTAAACCATGCTGTCAATGTCCGAGCTCTAAAAAGCACAATTACAGAGGACCTCGACTGAATAATTTACAGAGCATAATTATTGACCTCTATCCAAATTCCTCTGAAAGGTACATTAAGATATAGAAAAGCACTGGAGGTGGAAGTGGAACTAAGGGAGTGTGTCTCCCCAGGCCTCCTTAATGCACTCTCCTGCTGTACTCTAACTTCCTGTGGACCCCTAATGTGCCCGCTGCTCGCTGGCCTGATGAAGACTATGGTTAATGAGGCCCCTGTTTCTGAAATGAAAGATCTCTGAAACCATCAAGATGCATTACTATCAAGCCACCACCCCCCGCAAAACCACACCTATATACACAAACACACACCACCACCATCACACTGCCCCAAAGCAATGCGCACACACATACGTGTAGACCACCAGTCCTTAACATCCTCTCTCCTCCCTACCTTTTAGTGCCACCATGGGTTCTGGTAGGCTGGACCAATCTGGGTAAGGAGCAGAAGTGTGGAGGGTTTTTTTCTTTTTTCTTTTTTTTTTTTTTTGAAGAGGGGGGGGGGGGTTTGAGGGTTAAGTGTCCCTCAGGGGACTATCAGTGAACTGGGCCCGTCACTGCTGGTGTCCCTGGTTCTCAACTGACAACCAGGCTCTGACAGATTAGCAGCTAGTCAAGAGAAATCCATGGCTGAGGACAAAATTAAAATAATCACTTTTCTCAGATTTGGCTGCATGTATGTGACTGTAAGTAAAACAGCATCACGTGTGTGTGAGTGTGTGTGTGTGTGTGTGTGCACTGGGGGGGTCGTTGAGAGTTGGCAGCAGGCTTGGGGGAGGATACAGCGAGATGAGACCTTTTTAATTAAAAGAAAATATTTGTGTTTGCATACTATCGTGGTTGGAACCTGGGACAATTCTGTGAATTCTGGTTGCCTTAATTCTTCACTTTAAAGTGATATGACGCATTTCAGACCGTCTTTGCTTACATGCATTTTTAAAATTTCAATTAGTTATACATTTTTAAGTAACTTTTAGATAAGTTAAGTAAATAAGTAAATAAGTAATATTTTTTTCCCCGAGATAAGAAATTCAGGAAGGAATTCCTTCAGGATGGACTTTATTTATCAACAGAAGGGTACTTCTGCTGTATTTTTACCAGGAGGGATAGAGGGCACTGAAATAATTAGGCGACTTCTGCAACATCCTGAATGCCAAGGACAGGTGGATTAAAGTATTAAAACAATCGCATTTCAGTCTTGAAATAGTCCTGTGCACGACTCAGCACCATGCACATCCGTTCAAGTTCAGCTGCCAGCTCCATAACGCCACAGGAGAGGGATAGAAAAAAAGCCCAATCCCATTAGCTACGTACATGCATCTCAGCAGACCTGCTTGAAACGTGAGCAAATCTTAGAGATGATTATCCCCCAAAGCGCTCAGATGATAATACATAATCGAACAGTACAGAACATTTCTCTGAGAAATTTCTCTGAAAGGAAAACATTTAACTGTCTAGAGTCGGAGGGCATTTTCTTGAATTTTTTAAATATCTTGTTTTATTCATCTTTTTAAGGTACTTGCCTAAAAGATAATACCAGAGTGTTTTCTGTCACAATTTACGGCACAATCTAAGCTTTCTCTAAGATGAGAATCCCAGTTGTCCTAGAGCGATGTGTCAATAGAAATTAGAAGGTTGAATTCTGATTTTTTTTTTTTTATCTCTTGTGAAAATATATCTTAACACGTGGACAAATTGTTTTGGTGCTTGAAATAACTTTACCAGAGTCTTAGTTTCACAGAGGCAGTAAAATGTCTAAAAAAATAATACATACATGTATAATGCATTTCTAAAATGACATTTTATAATACTACCTTTTGAGTAGAAGTGCTGTCTGTCATTCTCCTTTAACCAAATGTTAGAATGGCTGACATGAAATAATAATACTCCATATGAAGCTTCATGGTATATGCGGAAGTGAAAAAAGACCAAAACATCCGTCTGTTTTTGGAATCAAGTATTTATTAGTTATAAAAATAATTCTAGAGAGAAAAAAAAGCACATGAATCCACCAAGCTACAGTACGCATGAGGAGGTGATGAGTGTGCTGAGCTCTCTCTCCTCGGCGTCCTAAAGGTGGCCGAGTTACTCGTGGAGAGAAAAGATGTGAAAGAGTCTATAGATTTCAGCTGCCTTTAAACCACATTTCTATACCATTTCTCAAAAAGATATTAATAGAAACGTTGCAACAAGGTCCACAGACCGCAGAGGGTTAAGACAAATTCCACCTAGAAAATAAACTACAGTTAACTTTTTTTTACTATTGCTATGAAAGAAAAATGTTAAGGACACATGTTACATTATTTCAAAAACTCCATTAGTGAGTTCATTACTACCATGGGATTTTATCTTATCAGTAAATGAACCACCTTCTTATAAGATAGCAGATCTATTTCATCAGCATAAGCTCCTCTCTAAACTAAAGGATTCACTTACATAGATCTCTGCAAGAACAACCAAAAATGGATTAGAGAAAAATATAAGGAAATCAGTCAAAAAAGTTCTGTTTCAGTTAAGTAATGAGGTGTAATGCTTTCAATTTAATTTTGTATGTGTGTGTGTGTGTGTATATATATATATATATATATATCATACAGGTTACATAAGCAGTGAAAAAATCCTCTTTTCTAACAATTGACAATAATTAAGGTGAGCTGTTCAATGAAGTCTAAGCCTCTTAGCCCACCTCCTGCCATCTGTGGCTCCAATACAAGAGCTTGTGAGGTTCGTTCTTTCATCATCTGTAAGGAACAGGGAAGAAATAAGTGCCGTCTACACTACGAGTCAAAGTACCACGGTCGTGGAGGTGGAATGAACCGCCTGTGACAGAAAACAAACAGGAAGCCGAAAGATGAGAGAGAGAGAGAGAGAGAGAAAGAGAGAGAGTGAGGGAGAGAGAGAGAGAGAGAGAGAGAGAAACCTGTGCCCTTCAGTCTCCCCCCAGTAAAGACGCTCTTAACCAGGTCTGACAGCTGACAGCTCGCTGGCAATTGGGGTCAGTTAAAGGAAAAGTAGCTCAAGTTTTGTTGGGGCTTTGGCTTCAGAGATGTTCAGGAGCCACTGCCCACCGCAGCATCAAAGGGGATTATAGGGACAGGGCCATCTGTTGCCAGAAAAAGCGTGAGCCCTTTTATGTTTCTGCCTGTATTGTGAGTGAGTGTGTGTGTGTGTGTGTGTGTGTGTGTGAGTGTGTGTGTGTGTGTGTGTGTGTGTGTGTGTGTGTGTGTGTGTGTGTGTGTGTGTGTGTGTGTGTGTGTGTGTGTGTGTGTGTGTGTGTGTGTGTGTGTGTGTATTTGTGTTTGTTAGAGAAAGACGGTGAGAGGGAAAGACACTGAATCCCTCATGTGTCTGTACTTTTAACTTAAAGGTCAGCAGAGGACAGGCTGCGGCCAACACTGGGGCAGAGGACTGGCTTTAATCTGGGCTGGTGGCTAAGGTTAAAAACCAGGGCAAGCAGGGCATCACTATCACAAACATCACTATTTAAGACTCCCTGAAAGGTTAAGTGTATGCCAGTCAAGCATGAGCGTGAAAACCTTTGGAGTCGATGTCATCAGTGCCAACGGATTCAAGTACTGTATTCATGTTCATCACTGGTTTACTAAAAAAAAAAACAGGATCCTACTCCTGAAAAGTGTCTTTTCTTCTTCAGGCAACACAAACCCAGTGTTAATGTTGTTCCCCCTTCACCTCTCTAATTAGTTTTGGGTGCTGTTCATGGCCTCCACCTGGGTACGTTCCCTCTTCGATAGTCTGCTACCTTTTAGCTGAGCTGCCCAGTGGTTGACCTGCTGCCGACACTCATTTTCAGCACTTTTAATTGTCGTTTAATCACATATCAACCTGTCACTTAAAGACCCCCGTTTTTCAATTGGGAATATTTGCATATGTTGTAAAACTAATTTCTATCGAAAGCTCCGGTGACTGTGAAAGCGGGTGCTCTGTCTCTCTTTTACTTTGACACCCATGTAAACGCAGTTAACCACAGAAAAAGAAGAGAGAGAGAGAGAGAGAGAGAGAGTAAGACACACATGCACAGAAAAAAATTCTACTGCATCTCACCTTAACAGACAAAAACACACATAGGTAGACGCCATGGCTGATATTCTCGATTCAGGTGGCTTTATCACGTTTGTTAACAGTGTGTGCTGACACGTAATGTGCTAAAATAGGGACAGCGACAAAAGTGATTCCGAGCACATGTACTCATGCGAGTCGAAGCGAAGATGGCAGTGAGTGTATGGTGTTATAAAAGGAATCAATTAGAGTTAATAATGTATCACTCTTTACATTCATTTGTTCACACTTAGATAAAGCTACTGCAAACTAGGTTGTGCCTGGTTTGCCTGGCAGACTACACTGAATTTACATTATCACCCTTATACATCAAAGAGCCATGTTACACTTGAGCGGTGGTGGAAGAGCAGAGGAGGGAGTGAGAATCGTGTTTTTCGGGCCCAAGGAATGCCGGTCCTCTGGAGATCTCGCCCTCTAATTACAGAGCGGGGGAAAGAAAGCTCTTTGTTCCACCTTTTATTACATTAATTGATAAAACGGAGCTCTGGTGGAGCTGTCTTATGGGGGGGGGGGAGATAGGGTGGGGGTGATTTGAGGGGGATGGAGGTGGGTGAGAGGCTTTTGGAGCTGAGGTCCTATTTTCAGAGGACTCCTAATCCCGTTAGGGGCCCTGATGGTGGCGGAGCAACGGCGTGCTGCTTTCCCACAGGCGCTGGCGGCTGCAGAGTTGAGGAGGGGAGTGGTAGTGGTAGTGGCAGGGGCAGACGATGGTGTGGCGATTGGGAGTCCCAGCAGCGTTGTCTGGGTCCAGGCCTTAATTAACAATCTCTTCAGGGGGTACTGAGGGCCACACTGAGACCCTATGTCTCAAACGCCAGCGAGCAATGAGAAGCTTTAAGAGGAAGTGGCATCTCACCCACTTTGGAATTGCAGGAAACCCTGTGGATCTTTAATATGGACCCCATACAGCTCAAAGCCATATAGATGTCATAGAACATTAGCGGTACTATTTTATGACTACTTATTAGCTTAGCACAAATTCTTGGTTGATATTTTTGACAATTTCACAGCAATTAAATGATGAGCTTGAGATGAACTTTGAAGCACAGAAGAAGAAAAATATTCAGAGATATCGGCATTTACTTTAAATCAGATTTAGACGTTGTTATTTTTTCTAAACTAAAAGGACAATAAGCTCCATTTATATTTGTGAAGGATTGGTCAATCTTATTTGTCAGCGGTTAAGTAGCTGTAACAGGCTTTGTCATGGCTGTAATCTGCTTCTGATCGTTTGGGCTACCTGCAGACAACAGAGGATGAGAAGCTGGTACAGTGGCCAAACGGAGTCTGAATGTTATAGAGGCAATTAAACATGTTGGTGTGTGTGCATGCACACAACATTGTCAGAGGTGCTTAGCCTGGCCAAACACGCCTCATTGAAATGTCCATCTTAAAGCCACCCAAGTTCCTCCTCTCCCCCGCCCTCCGACAACCGAGATGCTTCAAGACTGTCAAAAGCATTTTCCACAAAGCTGAGGAGAGGGCAAGGAAAAAAAAGGACCTGCCACTGCCACATGCATGCCTGCGCGTGCACACACACTTGCAAGGCTGTCAGGTAAATTAGATCTGAAAGCTGACAATTTCTGACCATATTTCCTTGATTATTTCGAACAAATGCACACCAGCCGCTCTAAGGAGATTAAAGTGACATAAAAGTCCCGAGTGGGAGGAGGGAGGGCAGAGAATCCAGGTCACCCCCATTTGTCCCCCTGCCTGACAGCAGCTATATCGCTATCCAATCCAATAAAAGTCCCCCCTCCTTTTGCTTTAATTAATTTTACAGCTAGCTTGCTTAATTACTTTCAATCAAAATCCTCTTGCCATCACAAAATTAGAAATGGTTCAACTCCATTAGTCTAAATTCTTCATTTACATACACAAAGACTGTCAGCTCTTGCTAAGCAAACGGCCTCCTGCCTGATGAGATTGTTTTTTTTCACACACTTTATCACTCTCTCACTTACACACATGCGTGCGACCACGGTGTTAATTTTTTGAAAGGAGGAAAGTTGCATAAAATTATTTGATCCCTTTACTTAAGACATTCTCTCCCTAATCAGGGTTCCAGGTAAGCTGTGGTTCACATTATGTGAGGTAATGGAGAGCTGAGTGTGTGTCTACAACTGTCAAAATTGATTACTTCCACAACTCTGTGTCTAAGGAAACCGGCTCGACCTTAAACAATGCAGCACATAATATGCACTGCATATCAGGGATAAACAGAACTATTAAGGTAGTGGCCAAGATCGTGTAATTGATGGCTCCTAGTTCTTCCTCAGGATTAGCTATCATTTTCAAAGCACTAGACGAGCTGCAAATTACCAGGACTACCTTTGTAGCAGGGTGTCACAAGTTCTGGCAAGCGTGGAAGCTTCTGCTACTGTTGGCTGCTGTGAGCAAAGCAATGGGATTTTTCAAATGGGTAAGGGCCCATGCCCCGCCGCCTGATCACTTCATCTTGGCACACAGACATCCTCTCCATCACACACACTGCCTAAGGCCTATACATCATCAGGAATTAAGGACATGCAGATAGGGTTTGTGCACTGACCAAAGTGAAATCCCAGGCACACAAGCACACCACCACATTTGCGTGCACACTCACACATACATTTCACACACACTAGTAGTGCCATAATTAGGTCCCGAGATGAGGGCATTAAAGTGGTATAATGCACTCACTGCTGCAGTACACTACCACAAAATATATTGGCACTAAACCATGCTCATCAGTGACTCGGTCCTATTGCTTTTATTTCCTTATTCACATGCATGCTACTCAGCAGGCCGAGCGCAGAACCACACAACACGGCAGCCTTTGAGCTGCTGTGTTCGGATCGCATTACAGCCGCTGCCCTTCATAAAGGTGGAGTTGTGTCCAAAAAAAAAAAAAAAGGGAACACCTTGAAAAGGAAAGAGGTGAGGGAGGTTTGTAGTATTTCTGAACATTGTGCCACATTCTTGAAATTATCCCCGACAAGTGACTATGTGTTGATGCCAGGCAAAGAAAAATAAGGCCCTTAGGTGCTACTGGGAGGAATACAATGCAGGTCTGACCTGGCCCCTTTACTCTGTCTGCAATCACTGCTGTCCCTTGCCCTCTTTAACCAGTCCCCATTAACACTGTTAATTATCCAAATCCATCATTCTTGGGGTAAATGAAGACTGCCTCTTTAATTCAATTTAATAGGATCATTTTCCAACTCCCATTCACTTTAGCACCAGCTGCCCGCCCACTTGTCCCCCACTGTGTTTTCCCCCACTGTATCCCGACTCCCTTGGCTTTATCTTCTGTGGTCTGGCTCTCTCCTATTGGTGAAAGGGGAGGGTGATGAGGACTAAGGCTTTGATGGCAGCGATGGGCCAAGACACTGTTGATCGCCCCTGTCTTGTCTTGGCTCGGCTGGTGGCGAGCAGCAGTTCTGGCTTTCCAGTCTGTTGTGCACACTGCCTGCCTGCCACACACACACACACACACACACACACACACACACACACACACACACACACACACACACACACACACACACACACACACACACACACACAGAGAGAGAGAGACACGGGCGCAGAGTACCAGTCATGCTCACCGGGGCTTAGCTAATCCTGTCACATCAGGCCACGTTGGCTGAGTTGAGGCCTCCTCCATGCACCTCCACAGTTTGCTCCTTCACCGACTCCACTCACTCACTTCCTCTTGCTCTCGAAGGCCTTTGTTCATTTCACAAGGTCATGGGTGGCCGACTACAGGACCAAGTGGTGAAACGGGACAGCTGACAAATCCTTGTGTGTTCCAGCTGTGCTAGTAAACCTTATCTTATGGCGTACGTGCAAAACATGTGAATTAAGTATCTGGAATAAATGATAGATAAATACTTAAAAAACACAAAATAAAGCTTCATTAAGTCTGACATGTGATCATGTAATGAATACATTTCAAAAGAAAACCCATAAAAGGTTATTTTAATGATGTCTGTCACTCTAACAGACTTGTACGTCACCAAAATGTGTATTTAAGATATGCAGGTGTCATTTAGTCTTTTCTTGCCTGTAATGTGTCATATTAGTTTTAACATCAAAACACATTATCAGGCAACATTGACTGCATGTGGAAACTGGACACTCATGCCCTTTAATATGACTTTCATTCTATAAAAGTACATCTATATCAAGACTGACTGAGGCTGTGTTTTATATATGCCCTCTAAGATTTTCCATACAGAGAACTTTCCATCCTGAGGCCTGTGATATTTTCCTACTAGTTCAACTAAAATTACAAATCAAAGAAAAAAAAGAAATTAGAGAAAAATTAAGTACAGACAATAAAAAAAAGATCTCAATAATTTAATACTTAAAATAAAGAAGCTATAAGCGCACAGTAGTGTCCCATAATGCTGTTCTTTAATTCTCTTAAGAATGTGCTAAATATTGGCTTTCCTTATCCCATCATTCAATGTGAGGGTTAATTTGCCCTCATTTGCACAATGCACCCCTCCCATCCCCCCACAACTAACCATAATCACATCCACACATATACACGCACACCCAAACGCACACAGTGCTCCCTTCTAAATTTTCCCAGACTTCATTGTTTAACCATATGAGACAGACTCTGGGAGAGTTTCGAATGATTTTAGCCATGATTTAATTTGGTTGGTTAAAGGGTGATGTCAGCACAATGGGAGACGAGCCTCTAAATCCACTACATTCACCCAAAATGCCCAGATGAGATAATCATTGGTGACGTCTACGAAAACACTTATTATATTTGCCCATCGCCTGGCAGAAGCTGTTAAAACTCATCAGCGTTGTTCCCATTTTTTTCTCTGGGAAAGAGAAAAAAATTACCTCAACTTAGAGTCAAAACTGTCGCCCCTTTTAAAGAGACAGTGCTACATTGTTGTGACTGTGGATAGAGTTTATAAATGGAAAAAGACAGGGCAGAGGGCTATCGAGTGTCGATTCAATACTCATTTTGTTTGCACCCAATAGTAATTAAATAAACCATGTACAACTTTTAAATTGGTTTTACAGAGATCAACAGTTTCCAAGAAGTTGAAATAGTGTCTTCTGTAGTGATACAATAAATTATTTATGAATAAGTACTCATAAAAAGCTATTCTTATATATTAGAAACATGAATGAGCACTGCTCGTTCCTCGACTCCTCCACAAAAAAATGAGATAAGAAATGGATCAACATGAACCTTTCCCACAGCTTATTTTATTTTAAATCCAAGCTCGCACACTGGCAGGCCTTGTCAGGTCCAACTAGCAATGAGATATTTAAAACCATTAATGCTGTGCAGCAGCAGCCTGAACGTGTATGACACAAGTCGTCACTGTGTGAAACAAAGCCAGATCTGTAATGGCCACAGCTTCCACTTTGGAACACAGCACAGCTACCAAAAAAAAAAAAAAAGCAAGCAGTCAGACACGACAATAATACAACTGCTACACCTTTATAAATTTGAGAAAAAGGTTAAAAAAAAACAATAAAAAAAACAAACAAAAGAGGACAGAAGAAGAAAAAGGGTGCTGTATTTCTCAGTTTGTGATTGCACAGGCCAGAGGCAGTGTATCTTTAGTACAGGGTCTAGACCCACAGAGGCAGGGTTCAGGATATGAACACACAGGCTATCCGCCTCCCGACAGGATATCCTTGTGGATCAGCAGTGGTAGCCATGTTGACCCGCCCAGTTATTAAAGAGGCTAATCTGTTCAACATGTCAATGTTAGCACTTTTAGCTGCGATTAATAAAAGAAGACCCCAAGAGTGCTGTGTGTGCTTTTTCAGTGCCCCGGGTTGTTTTCATTTGGTTTGTATTTTTAGTGGTTTTTGCTGTTTGGTAATTCAACAGTCCTCTTTTCCCCTATTAGCATAAACAGTGTAAATTATTAACCTTGTTAAAAGAATTATAATCGACCCAGAATCCTAAGCTCTGTAGTAGCTTTGTGTGTTTCTTCCTTTGTGCCACTGGCAAAAAAAAAAAAAAAATGGCATTGCAGATCCGATTAAAGCAAATGTAACTTTATATTTTATAGATACGGAACAGTGTGCATGTGATGCCTTGCTTTGTGGCCGTTTATGTGATGCTTAAAATGTATGGCCCAGTGGCTTTCACAGGCTGGTAGTAATAGAACTGCTCTCTAGCAGACTTGCTTTCTGGTGCTGTGTCTTAATTTGTAATCTAGTCAAACCAATTGTCCGCTAGCTAAAAAGGTCACAGAGACAATAGACTACACAGCCTCCTGCAATGTAGAAAAAGCCCAGGGTGTCTTTTGATGCTTTTTAACCAAAGATGTAATTAAGACACCTTCATCTTCAGGGGTGAGAGGGGCACCAATAAGAGTCTGTTGAAAACACAAGAGGAATTTCACATTACTGGAAACAGAAGAAAGACACCGACTAAGACAGAGCATTTGCTCAGAGGTGAAAAGTACCTGTCTCTGCAGCAAAATGTCACCACTGAGGACATTTTCTAAGTTTACCCGCTTGTGCAGTATGCGTGTGATGTTATAAATTGTGACCAACGATTGTGGTGAAGAAAGCTTGTTGGGAAAAACTGAGTGATGCGAAGCAACACAGGAGAGGCAGAGGGGGGGACTTAAAGGACGTGATTTATCTGGGCTTGATTGCGTGTTAATCGAGGTTACGTGTATTAAGTGGAATCTAATTGGAACAGACACTGGCAGTCTGACAGATCGACATGATGCAGATGGATTGAGGGGGGGTAGGGGGAGCAAGTGATACAGGGGAAGGAAGAGGGAATGGGAGACAGAAGGATAGAGACAGTCGAGGAGAGGCAAAATGAAACGCATCTTTTTGCTACGCTAAAATAAAACCACCATTTGTTTAAAGCAGTTGAATTACAAGGAAGAAGACTCTGCCGTCAGGCTCGTCTCACATGCTCCTCATGATTGGCGGCTGATGAGACATGTAACCCTTCAAGAGGAGGACACACACGGGCGACATTGTGAGTGACAGTGCACAGCACTGGAGTTTTCCCTCCCCCTTCAGTTGCCACAAACACTCATTTCTTCTTTATTGGAAATAAGAGGGGGGGAAAAAACGTTCCCAAAACACACTAGGTGAAGAGGCCGAGTGACAGCTGCTAGAAAATTCTCACCTCGACGAGGGAAGGAGTGAGTGTTCGACCGATCCTTCTGACTCTCTTCTCCTCCTGACAGGCGACAACTGTTCTGAAGGCCCTCTCCTCTCCCCAAATCTAAGGTATTTAGCTAGAGGGCTGAATGACCCTTTCAAATGTTACGGACCATAAAAGATGACCACCTGTTATGGACAAGCAACTGTTAACTCATAACCGATATACGACAGACTCTACGGGCAAATAAAGGAGGACTTTGTTGGTGGAAAAAGCTCAGAGAACAGAAATTAGGATTGAAGTTGAAGATATGGTCTTTCATAGACATCATTTCTGTGATATCATTGCTCAGTGTAGCTATAACTGGTAACAGGGGGATCCAAAGTGTGAGTGACATGAAGGGCCTCAAAGCAGAGAATAGCTCAAGGGCAAAAGTGACTGTCACAGTGCCATTATCTAAATATGGGTTAAAAATACAGTGGTTCCTGACTAAAGGGTCACTTCTACTGATAGCAGGCCATAATGAAGGGTGACAATGGCAAATGAACGCACAAAGGAACTAGAGAATGACTGATAAAATGTGTACAAAGAGGAGAGAACGAGAGATAAGCAGAAAACGAAGTAAAAGGAGAGATAGATACAGAAAGGAACAATGGGCATAATTTAACTGCAGTTTGCAGAATACCACCGCAGTCTAAACTTCACTCATCAACAGAAAATGCCCAAATAGCTCCTGACATGATCCAATCACAGCGCAGTTGCTTCGGTCATCCGTTGATTTGATACATTATGACTATTAAACTCATAACATTAATAAGAGCAAAACTGCCAGAATTTTCATCCTCTTCATTTGGCAAACGTTATTGCCTTTCACCGCCTCCTCCAGAAAAGCACACTGTGTATTTGAGTGCCTGTGTCCCGACCCCGTGATGGCTAGTAGGTCATCTTTATTTTCCAGGCTTGGTATATATCGTGTCTTTGGACTGCAACATTTTGCCTGGTTTAAAAACACCAACACGAGCTTTGAAATTTGACTCCCAGCTATTTCCTATATTGTTGTATTCTCCAACTGGCCCTGATAAAACACCCCAACCTCATGTAACTCTGCCTCAAATTATTTTGTTAAAGCTAAAATATGTGTAAATATTATTACGTTATATCAAATATGTCTAGAAAAAAAGGAATTTAAGAGAAGTTGTTTAAAATCCAAGAGTATTAAATATATATGTTAAAAGCACAGCAAATTTGTCTGCAAGTTGTCAGTGTATTTGTGCTGAATGGAAGGATGTGTGTCTATAGTCAGCCCTCATCAGCCTGTAACATTGATAGGAATGACACTCTGTGATCAAGGACATGAATTGCTCATTGATTTTTAGAAGCCAGCTTAACCATCCATTCCAATTGATTTTTTAGCTTTGCTTGGTGTTCCAGTTATGGCAGTTTTAATGTATCATCTGTATGTGTACTCATCACCCACCACAACAGGATTTACAGTATGTGGAAAATGCATATACAACATCTGCAAATGTGAGAGGGGGACTTTTGGAACCGGTAAATGCTCTTATGTCTTACAACAGGTGAAAAAAAAATAATTTAAATACTGCTTCTGATCCTGTGAATGTTCTATAGCCAATAACCTGTTGTTGTTGTTTTTTTAAAAATCGAGATAGATTCGTGGAAAGAAAAGCAAAGAGTGTAAATGAACTAACTGTGAGCCATGTTGTTTAGAGCATACACTTGCGCTTGCAGTATCACATAGCCACACTAACCAGAAAATAGTACAAATTTCAGGCTCAGGCGACCATGCAGCACAAACAGACAAACCACAGCCTTACCACAAATGATCACCATGGGAAAAAAGCAGATAAGTTTGAGACTCTTTCAAGAATTTTTAGTTTTATACAACAGACCAAACATCATCTTATCATTATCATTTTTACATTCATGAGGGGATTACCCATCAATTAACATTTCATATAAACTATTAATAATCAATAGTTTGATGATGTACGATATGAAGTAAGAGCAATGTGATCCAAAAGGCGGTCTTAAGTCATCTGTCAGGTAGAAAGTCATTAAAATAGGGGCTCGTTTTCCTGCACCAAGCTTAGGTTTCACCGAGGCAGGGATACATTTCTATTCTTCAGCAAAAGGCTGTCCTCTCATATGATATCTCCTTCAGAACATTACTCTCAATGCCTCGTCTTTTTGTTGTGTGTGCTTTTCTTCATTTTAAATATCCCCCTTTTCTCCAAATGGTTTGGGTGAAGCGGTCCTCTGTGTGAGGTAGCTGCCTTTTGTTCAGTGAAAAGGACTACATAAAGCACACTTTACTCCATCCTTTAAAAAAAAAAACACACAAGTCCGCTTAATTAATGTTTTACAAGTGCTGCTGTATTCTAAAAAAAAAAAAAAAAGCCTCTATCAAAGTCGACAGGTTCAGATTACGTACGTTAATTGAAATTCTGAATTTCTAAGCCAACTCCTTTTTTTCCCCCCTGCTCTCGCTCTTTCTCCCTGTGCACACAATAAAGCCTAGTGTTTTGTAGTCCACAAATGACATCAAATCATCTAAGTAATATGGGCTTTTCTTTTTTTCCTGTATTCTCATGTTCTGCTAGTGGGTTCATGAGACAGCTTAATAAAGCAGTAAATGCTTGGGGAAGCCTGAGAGCCGAGTGTGTGTGTGTGTGTGTGTGTGTGTGTGTGTGTGTGTGTGTGTGTGTGTGTGTGTGTGTGTGAGCACGTGCAGGCAAGTCTGTGCGTATGTGCAGACTCATGCTTTCGTGTTTTTCCTCCACAAGGGACCTCAAAGCAGAGGCCAATGCCTGGTTCCATACTCCGGCACATTTTTCCCATTGAATAAAACAAGAATAAAGCCAGTGAACAAAAGAGAATGACTAATACCTAAACCACGGCCAAAACTAAGACACTTATCTCATAGGTTGACATTGATAGAGTCCATATTAATGCAGTCTGAGTTAAATGAATGCAACATAATTTACAGATTATACATGCATTAGGTGCTGGAGGAAGACAGGCTGTGTGAACAGCTGCAGGTGTGGGAGGAGTGAGCCTCAGTTTGGACAACCATCACAATAGAGGAAACACAGGTTTCTCCTCACTGGCAGCAAGCATGTCAGATATAGAGGGATACTGGATTAACTAGGATGTAGAGCAAAATCTTTTTAGCTCTGCTTGCAGTCTGCACATGCACGCTTGTCTGTTTTCAAGCGGAAAAAACTTTTCTACCGTCACTGTTTATCAGACAAGGTGGCTGTAACGGGCAATTATATAAATTACAGAGTTTAAAAAATGTCATCCCTGATAACCTTTGTTCTGAGTTAATCATTACAGGGAAAGAAAACTGCTTCTCTTCTCTTTTCTTTTATATTTACCCAAACTCACTCCTTTAAACATTTATTTTATTGGCCTGTTATGCAAGCATTATAACTTTGTATTCTTCTCCCAAGGTCAGTTTCTAGTGTGCCACGAGGAGTATTTACACATGGGGCTTTTCAGGTCAGTTCCATTGTATTTACATCAAAAAAGAAAAGTGATAAGGGATGTAAAAGACCTATAAAACCAACATCATAAACAGGAGGTGTAGATGAAATAAGGACAAAAGATCAACAGCTCAATTTTTCCTTATCATAAACACATTGGTATTTTTGAGTCAACTCTCTTCATCTCTCCCCCCCACCCCCCTCCCCTCTCTCTCACATGAAGTTGAGTAGAAGTGCAGGCTTGTTCGATTTAGTCCAATGGCTTCTCAGTGTGGCCAAAAGCAAGCTCTTGTTTCATAGAGAAGTACCTCCCCTGTTATCTCCCTAGCACTATAATCACTTAACAAAGACTTGGGCATTTGCACAAATTAAAACATCAATAATGCATAAGTTCTTTTCAGTTTTGAGCTGCAGTGTCCCTTTATTGGGATGAAATAACCCCTCTACCAGTGGAAAAACTCTGTTCGCCATCTTTCATCCCACCAACTACTTGAAGAAGAATAAATGCGTAAAGTTAAAGATAACGCTGTGGTGAACATTTGGGATCTGCTTTGGTAAATGGGCAAAGTTGATGAGTTGTGTTGCAGGAGTAGTTATGAAGCATGAGGCAGTAAGTGGTGGTGGTGCATCAATGCAAACAGGCAACACCCTTGAGTGGTGCAGTGTGGCATCCTTCCATAAACAACACCACCGCCGTGTCCACGAAATTTATGATTTGTGGTCAGGATGGCAACACAGGCCTGGTTCCAATCCAAGTCTGTATGCTTGCCCTATCGTTACATGGTTGGATCTGCCTGACGTAGCCTCTTATTTTCCCTGATGAAAACGCCAGGCGTTTCATATGGCTGTCATAGAGCTTTGCTTAAAGCAAGTAATATGAGAACATGACACTCGGACAAGGAAGGACGGGAATGGACGGGCAGGGGAACTTGGTGACACTTTGAAACCAGGGTGCTGTTCTTCGAGAAAAACCCTCCTTTATATTTAAAGCTGCAGTTGAATATGAACTGTGTTGTGCTGACTGTGAAGGTTGGTGGGGTATTATTATTGGACTCGAAAATCCATGCCCAGTACTGTTCCAACACCGATAGAGGACAAGCCATCCTATACAGATGGCCTCAAGGACAATTAGCAGTAATGATTGGTTGCCACATAAATGAGAGAAATTCTATTTGCTACTGCACTTGATGATGATCACAGACCAAATGCCTATGACAATAATATGGATGGCTGCTTTAAACTTGAATGTTACTTGTAAATGCTGGTTAATTATACAGCGCACTGCAAAAGACAATTTCTGACGGATCTGTCTCATTATTGAAGGAATACCTAATAAGGAAAAGTAGACCTTTATATCTTATGCAAACAACACATTATCATGAAGAGTAAAGACATGAGACAAATTGCATAGTGGTCTAAAATATTATTTCTTCAATCATATCCTTTTCCCCAGATATCTTTATTTCCCCCTCCCTTCTCTGTCAGTTAGTCTGGCAAACAATCCCCTTGTTAGCAAACTGTTAAGACAGCCGCTTGGTACACAAATTGCGCTCGACCAAGCGAATTTGTTTTGCAAGGGTGACCTGTTTAATCATCTCATTTTCTTTGGCGGACATTTATTCATCTGGTTTCCACGGTTACAGAGAACATTAAGGGGCTACAGTAATAAGGCTGGAGAGTCAAACAGGTAATAAAAAAATTAACGCCATTTTCCAGCAGCCGAGGACAGTGGGTGAAATGAATCAAGGGAGAGGGGAGAGGAGCAGCGGGGGGAGCAGGGGGATGGTGTGTGTGTGTGTGTGTAGGTGTGTGTGTGTGTCTATGTGTGTGTGTGTGTGTGTGGTGGTGGTGGTGGGGGGGGGGGGGGTGTTCAATATTGTCCAAACAATAAGCCTTAGCGGTTATTTTACTCTGTAGATCAGGTGGTGCTGTTATGGACATGACACTTTGGGCACAGAGCAGGAGAGATAAAGCTTTTAAAGCGGCCCTGCTCCTTTTTTATTGTCATTTAGCGATTACATATCAGAATAATTAAAACTTAGCCCGAGATATCTATTAACTTTGCTCTTTTTTATTTCTCTTGTACTTCAGAAGGGAGATAGTTTGCACTCCTGGCTTTGCAACGTGTCAATTACATGCAGGAGACAACACGATATTTAAAAATGTTTCATAGTGCTCCCAAGTTGAATCATGTTTTCAGATATTGTCTTATGAACAACTGGGCCACAGCAGAACAAAAAAAAAGGAAAAATAACATTGGAGAAAATAGAGTTTGTCTCTCTCAAACTATTAGAAACACTGACCTACACACCAACGGAGAGTCGAACTTCTTGCCAAATATAGAAAATTCCAGCACAATAGGGGGAACAGGTGCTGAGGGCCCACAGAAAGTGACGAAGCCAAAGACCTGGGTTGCTGCTGAATGCCATATAAGGCAGTGAGACACGTTGAACGAAGGCACAAAACAACCAACAGTCGTATGACTGTCAACCATTCCCACACAATTTTTCATCAACACAATATTTCCTTGTGTTCAGACGATATTCAGGGCTGTTTTCCACCTTAATAGTGGCTGAACAAGAGAAAACAGGCAACACATTTTTATGCATTACTCATTTCTCCACTCCTTTAAAAAGTATTTCTAATTGACAGCAAGGCTTTGGCACTCCTAAAATATGCACAAACGTTCACAACCAAACCCTTAATCATTTAAATCATCTGGTTTAACCTGTATTTGGGCATTTTATGACTCTGCCAACACCTGTCCCCCACCCTGCTGAAAAACACACGAAAGTGCATTGTTTTCTGTGTCTGCTGTCGTGTTACTTGTATATATACGTTGTTCCGGGGGCGGCTCTGGTGTAACTGAGGTCGAAGGGGGAAGGACAACTGATGGCAGACAACGTCTCTCAGGATAGGGAGAGAAAAAGAGATGTCAGGCGACCCGGCCTCACTCACACGCACCCACACAAAGGCATAGAGTACGCACTCATCAAACACCCACCGCTCCTGTGTCACAGGGAGCGCTCTTCCCTCCTCAGCCCTGACTAAGGCAGGAGCCCGGAGAAACACACAGGCAGGGTGAAATCCCCGAAAGAGGGATACAGAACGGATACCACCGAGAGAAGAAAAAGGCTAAGCTATGGCTATGGGACTGCCAACTGTTGTGCTAACAGCCTCTTAACAGGTGTGGGCTGTAGAACCATGCAATCCTATCAAGTTACCAAGTAAAAAAAAAGAAAAAAAAAAGAAAGAAATCTGGCAAACTGCAAACTCCTGTGCTCTTCCCCTCTCTCTCCCCACCCTCTCTCCTCACTTCTCTATCTTTCTCCCTCTCTTTCTGTCTCTGTTGGCAGTGACAGAAATGAACAGCTGGGCTTCAGATTTATCATGTACAGACAGTAATTATTGCTGGTACTGCCTGCTACTGACCCAAGTGAATAGAATGTCACATGGAGAGAAAAAAAAAACACAACAAAAAACACACACACACACACACACTGCAGAGGGAGCACCTGAAATTGAGGGGTGTCGGATTGGGGGCCCGCGTGGAAGATGTGTGAGTGACACAGAAGAGAGAAGAGAGCAGTGTTTTAACGTCACAACAATCCTGTTTGCAGTCAATTACAGACGAGGACAGGGGTATTGGCTCTGTAACGCGGCAGAGCAAACATTTTGTCGCTCACAGTAAAGGTGACAAAAAGGAGGCTCGATGTTTGTGTGTCAGTGTTTCTTTACTTCCTGTCAAAAATAAAGCCGGTGAAAGCAGTGAAGACGGTGAATTCCTGTCCAAAAAGGACATTATTGAAAGATTTGTTGACTGATAAAAGTTGCTAAGGGACAGATTTATTTCAATGCCTGCTCTCTTTTAATGTTTTTTTTTAAATTACATGTATGATTAACTAAACTGGACAATTATTGATGAATAAACAACAAGGAAAGGCCACTGATGTTGGACCACAAAAGGGCTTCTGTCATTGTATCAACCAGCCTGATCCCGCCTGCTGTATTTGTTCCAGAGATAAGAGGGTCAGGAGATATGCTATCAATTTATAACTCGTGTCAATCACTGTCCTTGTCATTAAATAGTTAACCCCGCATCTGCTGCTTCCTTTTTTTTTTACACATTCACTTGTATGAAAGTTGTGGTCTCGTTCCGTACCCACTAACCTACGAACGGACCGATTCACACCTTAAAGACCCCCTGCCACATTTAAAAGGATTAGTCACCACATTTTGTGGTAGCTTAATCGCTCTTTCAGCTGGCCTAATAAGTGTGCTTCGATAAGCGAAGCATGCAAATTCATTCATGGCTAGTGGAGACCAAGCTTTCAGACAAATGCGCCAAAGTCTTCCTCTCTGCTAATTACTTCTTCATTTTCCTCTTTTCCCCTCTTATACAGCATATCAATGACTAGAGATTATTCTTCTCCCTTCCTTCGCATGAAATTATAATTTCATATGTGAGATTAGGAAATCGAGTCAAGGAAAAAAAAAAATTGGCCAGAAGCTTCTCTTTTGGACTCTGCACACAAGAATACATGACACGGCATAGTTATCTTTGTTAAATGAGGATTTTTTTTTTCTTCAGGTTGTTACGCCACGACCAATGATTAAAAAATAAGCATCATAGAGCAAATAAAAGTAATACATAATGAAACGTTTTTTTCTAATTAATGATATAATTCACAATTCATTGTCATAATTTTTCTGATATTGTAATTTAAAAGGATATTTCGCTGTTTAAATTCTCCTTATTTTGAGTAAAGCTGCTTAATAAACACACATTATTATCGTAAAATCATGTCCTGTTATATTTTAGATAAAAAAGAAATTGAAGACCCAAGGTGCAACCTGTTTACAATTCTGAAATATTTCTTTACTGAGTATTAATTAGGCCATTACTCCAGATTGGTGACGGGGAGCTTTGAGGATTTAATTAGGTGCTGGCCACTGCATGAGTGCACAGGATTGAAGAAAGGGGTTGGTGATGGCACTTGCCTTGTTCTTGCCCCATATCAAGTAGCCCTGAACAGTCTGGCTACTGCGGCAAGAAGCATGGCAGCCCACGTGCATCTGGAGTTTATTCGATCGTTTGATCTGCAATGTCTCCTCTTTTTACCGGTAAAAAAAGACCAGTTGGTCTGATTTGGGTATTAAAAGACAGGGGTTAAGGTAATTATGGTGTTGGGTGGCTTGTCTCTGATGACTGGGCACATGCTCAATCAGGACTCAGCTGTCCCTCTCTTTCTGTCTGTCTACCCCCCCAAACACACACACACACACACACACGTGTACACACACATGTACACACACACACACACACACACACACACACACACACCCACCCTCCCCTTGTCTGCTGTCTGTGTTCCCCCTTCTCTCCCTCTGCCACCCTGCTAAAACCAAGCATAACACACAGCCTCGCGTAACATCAATCAAATGCTGAGAGCGGACCATAAAACTACACAAACATATACGCCGTCATTAACTACTGTTTTTGACACTTATTTCATAGTTCTTTCTGAAGTCGGTGTAAAATCCGAAAAATACATTTGAGATAGAAGGAGAATTAATTTGGACAGGAACATTAAATGCAATAATCAATTTGTGAGTCACTGTTTTAAATAGAAATTAGAATGTTGAAAATGACATTTTCTCTATTTTTGACAAAAAATAAACTCATATAAAAAATTTACTTAATAAACAAAATAAATCATGAATTAAAAAAATGTATTTTCTTTACACACTTAATTTAAAGTAATCTAAAAAAAAAAGGTGATGTCAATTATGTCAGTATATTCCATTGTATATGTAAGTGACATGCAAAAATCATATATTCTTGTATGATTTGAAAACGTTAGTTAAAATTAAACGTTGGGAAAGAGAGTGTTTTTCTTCGGTTGACAAGGCGATACTAATCGCCTCGTTGCTGAGAAGCACTCTTCCCTGACAAGGCTCCTTAGAACACAAGGATCCCCCAGGAGAAAATGGCATGAAAGAGGTTAAAGACAATGACTCACATTTTTTTCCTCCAAATGTCTCACTGTTAAATTTATTTCAAAACTCTGTTAATCTGCTGTACACAACATTCCTATTAGCATAGCCCAGCCCCCTAATAAAAATTCCGGCTAGTTTAATTAAAAAATGGAAATTTACTGTCAACCAAGGAGCAGCAGAAATAGGAGGGCAACAGCATATTTTATTGCTTAAGACATCAAATTGATTCAGGTTATTGCCAAATTGTGATAAAAGGTTATTGAGGGCCTTCAGAACTGGGCTTGTTTTTCTCCCTCATTTCATCCTGTTTTCGTGGAAGGCCGTAAAAGATGGAGAGGGCCACAAAGGGTTAATGAGACAACTCAGTGTGGGAGAAGGCAATCAACATTATGACTCATAAGAGGATAGAAAAACATTTTCCGAGCTGACGAAAAGTTTTAAATTAGGGTGTGTCACAATAACAGTTGTATTTGGTTGTTGTCATTTTAAACAATAATACAGGACACCTTAAATAACCTGAAAAAATAACCAAGCCCTCATGTATGTGTGAAACCCTGTGGTCACAGTTGTCTACAATACAGAGTATCATCTTTAGATTGTGTTTTAATTTTCAAAATACTGCCACATACAAGTTACAGGGTTCAAAAGCATATATAGTGTCAAGAGTGCTGCAAGGCAATATTTGACGGTAAGAAGAGGCAAATAATTGTGAAGAGGACAGGAAGATTGACAGAAAGTACATTAATGGTAAATTAAAAGCCTGGAGCAAAACCTGCTTGAATGAAGTTCCTGGATGAATTACAGGATTTCCTTTTCTAAAAAAAGACAAAATAAATAATTCTATATATATAAATATTTTTCTGAAGAGCCTCTCTGTAATTTAATAGCACTGATACCATTTTTAAAAAGGAACAGCCTTCTCAAAAATATCCCCCCCGCAACCTTTACTAAATATTTATATAATGTGCTTGTTTGAAATAACACCTTTCGAAAATAATGCAGATAAGATTCATCAAAGTCTCTAAAAAGATATTGTTTGGTTATTAAGTAGTAATATTTATGTATGGTGCAAATAATGAAATATAGAGGAACTGTTAATGCACACACACACACACACATGTAAATACAAAGAGATGACACTATAGTGCCACACTCTTACATACAACACACGTAAAGCAGACAGAGCTACATGTCAACTTGATACGGGACTTATTTTTAAACACAAACAAAACCCTTCATTCAAGTAAAGTGGCGAGCTAAGTGAGGCTCATAAGTATAAGGTGTAATGCAATTACAACAGGAGAAGTTTAACCTCCTAAAAGTATGCACTGCAGGTCTGTGGTAACCTGATAGTTATAGCTGCAAATACCCTACAGGTGCATCTGCACAAAAATACTGATTAATACGAAAAATCCCATCAAATATTTTGAATGTTTTTCTGCCTATTTTCTTCTTTTTAAGAGTTCACATTTAAAGCAACATACACCGATGTGCTGTCTATACACTCATGACAAGTACCTGGGAAGGTGTTAACACTACTCCCGTTCCCTTTTGCATGTGTGACAACATAAGCAACACAACAGTTTGTTGCTTGCTTTGTCCCCTTGGCAACAACCCCTTAGGCCATTCAGGGTACCCTAATGGCATTAACGGTGCCTCTTCGGGTAAAGCCAATACCTGTATTTCTATGGAGTCAAATGATGGCTTCTTCAAAAACATGTCATTAAATGAAAGCACTAAACAAGTAGAAAAACAGATGAAGACGAGAACAGTGTTATGAGTTACGAGTTATGCTGGTCTCATAACCTGAAAGAGAAATAAACTCTGACAAGAGAAAATGAAACTGGCTTTTTGAACTTTCTTCACATGTGTACTGCATGTAAGCACAGCGTCATGAGTAGTGAGCTGGAGAAATGGGTGATCATGTTTGATATTGCAGTCACCTTTGGGCACTGTCAAAGAGTTATAAATAAGGGTGTCGCAACACTTGGGTATACGTACGTGCTGGCACATAGTTTAATCATGAACAACTTCCCCTCTCAGTGTATTTAGTCGGAGATAAAGGCACACCTTTAACTGTCAGCTAATAAAACATATCTGGCAAAGAAAGAAAAGAAGAAGAGTACTCACCATATTCAGGGAAGTCGAAGTTAAATCCTCTCAGACATGTAACTTTCATAATATTACTCAACTCTGTTAGAAAGTCATTCAGATGTAGGTTGGTGAAGGGGGAAATCAAGCGGAAAAGTAACTAGATAAAAAAAGGCTTCCTTCAATCATGCACTAAACTCCTTGACATGTAATCTGTCAATAGTTTGTTGCTGAGATAATGCCGGCTGCCACGAGCAGATTTGATTGGCAGCTTAGGGTCTGGCCCCTCCTTCCTGTGGTTTGACGGGGGTGAGGTGAAAGAATATGGAGCCTCCCCCTTCCCCTGTCTCTCTCTGTCGCTCTCTCTCTCTCTCTGCCTCTGGTGCGCTGCCTCTCGCTCACTCTCTGCTTTACCCCCATACACACACACACACACACACACAGACAGACCAAGCTGTTGGTGATGTTGTCTGAATAGACTGATAGGAAATTATGGCAGAGGAGCCGGAGCAGTTTTTTCTCCCTCCCTGAGTGGGCTGGCCTTTTCCATCTTTGTGGTCTTCTAGCCTTTCAACTCTCTTGGGGTGGAGCCTGCACTGCCTCTATTCAAATGAGGAGCGCACAACACTTTAAAATAGGTTTTGGGGAGGAAGAGATTACACGTTTAATAAAATATATTACAATTTTATTACACAAAGCTATCTGAGACTTTTAGAATAATAATTTTGGATCAAATACAATGTGACTACCAGAACAGTCTTCTTTTTAAACACAGTATTTGACTATTTTGAAGAACAGCTAGTCATTGAAATTACGTTTTGACAATTTAGTAAGAAAGTCACCTAATTATTAAATCCTCATTGAACGTCACGGATCAAGGGGAGACAGTTAGAGCAAGTAATTTTTAAATTACATAAGATAAACATGCTGTCTCTTGCCAGGAGCATCAGGAGTTCTTATGATATTTGACCAAAATATTACTCCAACACTTAAGCTTGAAGCAAGTAAGTCGTCCCCTTCCCACAGAAAACTGAGATCCTCTCCATTTCAGTGTTGTGTCGTATACTTCCTTTGCCTCTCTCCCTCTGAGCACACTCGCTCTCCTTCCCTCCCTGTGATAAGCTATCAGTTTTCATTGCAATTTCAGGTGAAAAGATAAACGACAGCCGTTACCAGGTGACAATGAATACTTTATAAGACAAACCCCTTATTTGCCTGGCAGTTTCTTCTGCAGTGCCATGCAAAGTGCCTTGTGACCATTTGTACAGAATGCCCATACACTGTAAACATGGCTCAATGAGAAGAATGTGGAATTCACAAAGTGGCACAAAATGACCAAAAAAAAAAAAGTGTGAACTTTGACTGTTTTCCACAGCAGTATTAGTTTGAGTAAAGGTTGTGAATCTATAACATTGTTTTACACACAAGGAAATGAACGTTATCACTGTGAGCCATTATTTAATGATACAGAGTCCTGGCTTCAGTTCCGCAGTGCTGTCAGCAAGTTCAAAGTATGTACATAAAACAGGTTTTGGTTGATTTTGAGATTATGATGACTCATCACGGTTAATGATAGGAGAAAAATAGCTTTGTCTCCTCCTTCCCAACCCACATAAAGGAAAATGTCCTTAAAAGAGTATCTATCAAAAGGTTCCACCCTTGAACTTACATTGTACTGCAAATACTTGTTCGGTGTTTGTTACCCTTGGCCTGATTTGGCAACCAGACTTTTTTTTTCAGTTGAAAAGGTGTTGGATAAAATCTTTTGTCAAACATCGGTCCTGTTCTTCATCAATCACATATTGTACAAATAAACATATTTTGTTTGGTGGTGTGGTGAGACCTGGTAAAGTCTGACGCCCATTACTGAACAAACGTTGGGCAAGATACTTTCTGAAATCGCTATTATCTACTGTTATATTGTTTGAAAAGAATAGGATATTGTCAGTGAAGCTGAAATATAATGGTGACTCACATGTACTCAGATCACTGGTGCTGCGATCGATCACATTTTACAAGTGGTGAGCAGCTTAATACCAACCACGCTGTCACAGGAGACAGTCCCTTCAAGTTATTTGAATTCTACAGTTGACATTTCTGGCAGTTCAAAGTGATTGCAGTTAAAAAATAAGATATGAAAACATCTATCTAGCTGTGACACCGTGATGCATTGCATCACATAGGTACAGCATATCAATAGAAAGCATAACAAAAAACTTCTACAGATTGTCGTCCATGCATTACAGCCGCCTGGCCATTGAGCTGCCATCTTTGGGGGAGAAACCATTACTTTTCAAAAAGAGCTTTGGGGCTTTTCGTTTGATGTGGTCTGGGGGTATTGTATGATGCATGCGGGAGAATGTTGAGGGCAAGGTGGAGTGTGCATGCTTGTGAGTGTGTGCGTGCATGGTGCCGTGCATGTGACATGGCAGGGGTACATCAGTCAAAGAGCCGCCAGGCCAGACGTTTGGCTGCCCCTGACAGTGCACTCCAGGAGGGGCTGGTCTCGTGAAGGGCCTACTCCGAGTCCTCCATTCCCCAAGACAAAAGCTAGGGCCCAGTTGATAGATGTGAATTCAGTAGCTTTTGTGCCCAAAGCCCAGAGACATGCCGAGTGAGAAATCTGACCTTTGCCGAGAGTCAGATTGTGTTTGTGAACCCCTCTTGCTGTCTCTGGCAGTTCGGGGCAAACAGTGACTGAGCGAATGAGAGGCAAAGGAGGGGTCGCAAGTCGGCGTGGGGTGTAGGTCTGTCCTAACTGGTGGAGTGTACGTACAGGTGGTGTTACACAGGAAAGCGGCATGAAGTACTTCTCCTGCGACTAACTTTAAACCTACAGTAACAAATGAAAACAGTTTTTTTTCAGCAGACAGTGGATCAAGTTTATTCTTGATATTCACTGTCATGTTGTTGTGAAATTGGCAGGAAATTGAACGTGTAAAAGCTTAATTTTGAAGCAGGGGCTTTTAAAGTGGGATTCAAGAAGAGTTCACCCTCGTGTTATTCGAGGTTGTCTGTGATGTGAGATATTATTCCCTCTCACGTCTGTTTATATTGCTTTATATATTTATTTTTAAAGCAAGAGAAGGAGCTGCATATTAAACTTACACACAAACACAGCCGGAACAATGATGAGGGCTATACACCCTTACTTGATGATGATCATTTGCATTACTCATGACAACGATTCTTCAGAATCTCATTTGATTTTCATAATTGCTGTATAGCTGTATACAGAGCTACATGCATACTCTATGAAAATCTGGGCAAAATCTCATTATAGGTACACATTTGAAGGAAATTAACAGTGTTTTTATGTGGTATACAGTATATTTGTATGTCAACATGCTGCAATGTCTTTCTTATATTTGTGGACTGTTTACAGTATGATATTACATGAATTATGATATATCATGTTGCTTGGCGGCACTGTGCTGAGAGCAGAGATTTTGCAGATAGAATAGGCCTATGTTTTTGAGTCATACATTTTTCTTGACACTGCTTTCATCCCCCGGCCGTAATCATCATATCTCCCCCATTGCTCTCCCGGATGCAGACATCCATAATGCAATCTTCCTAATTTTGATCCCTCGCAATCTGGTTTTTAAAAGGGAGGGGAAAAAAGGGACATATTTCTGAAGGCTTGCTCTGTAATCATTTTAGACAGATAGCCTTTCCCATTGCAGATGAGCAAATATTTGTAAACCAGCTATCTAATGGAAAATTAGAGTGAAATTAGAGTGAAATTCATGACAGTGAAATCCGATTATCTGTAATTCTATTATGCCATCTTAGCCCACACAGCATATTTTTGTAGAGTTTTTTCCATAAATACCTATGCCAGGGGTCCTGCTAATCAAATAAAATTGAAATTCATCTTCCCATTAAATTCAATTAGCTGCCATTTCTAAAGCCTAACAAAGATTTTAATTACTAAATTATAAAATTCTCCCTAGCCAAATTGGGGAGAGAAAAAGTGCATACCCTGCATCTGAAAAACAAACCCATGAAAGGAAATTGTTGATCAAAAAAGATATCCAGGGGAAAATAACATTAGGGAGAGCACTGGGGCCTTTATTCAGCGAGTCTGGGTGGGGAGTGACGTGTGCCAAGCGCTAGGCTCCTGGGCCGGAGGAAATGAACTTAGCAGAGGTTCTCTCTGTCTCTAAATGTCTGCCCTCAGAGTTATTACGCTGTAATTGACTAATTGACACCTTAATTTCATTTATGGGGCTCCTGTGTTCATAAAGCAACCTCTGGGTGGGACAGTGGTCTTGAACGGAAGCAAGGAAGTCAACATCCAGGACAACAGGTAGGGCCTTAGGCCTTCAGCTCTATCCCGAGCAGATGACGGTTGTGCATTTGATAATGAAATGGTCATGAAGAACATACTGACTTAGCAGAGGCTTAAGGAGCATCTTACTCATATGTTTAAATCCCTCTGATGAATGCTGATGGGTAATAATCATGCAAGCCCAGCGTTACAATCTGGCACTGCAGACACAAATGACCTCCTTCAGGGTCAAAGGAGTTTATTTTTGGCAAGTACGGTTCTTACACTATCAAATGGGGATTCAAGCAATGTTTTTGGTTGCTTTAATTCCATAGGTAACTGTGGAATGCTGTGTTATTGTATTGCAGCTCTGCTTCGTCTAGTAAGGTTTAGTGGAGAGCATGGTGCTAATAGGACAACTCTTGGGTCTCAGGTCAGCCACCAGGTCCATTTCCCAGCCACCTCCTGCTCCCCACCAGTGGGCCACTAAAATAACAGCTCAGCACCCTCTGCAGACTTCAAAGCTCCATCTGAAAAGGCACCTGCTGCTGTTATTCATTTTAGCCCCTTTGGCAGCTCACTCTGTCTGTTTAAAAGACAAGTAGAAGAGAAAGACTGAGTGGGAAGTGATGAATTATTTAAGTATGATGTCTAATTGTTTCAAGGCAGACATCTTGTTTCTGGAAGGTAAAGACTTGGGGCTGGGTGTGGGTGTGGGTGTACGTATGGGGGGAGGAATCTTTGTGAAGAGGTCTGTCTACTGTGTAATGGAAGCAGTCTCGTACTTGAAGTGGCCGGGTAAATATGACCAAACTGAAACTTTAATCTGCTTTTTCCACATCCAAGCTGGCTGGGTATTAAAGATAATCTTTTTTGTGTGTCATATGGTGGGAGATATAGATGGAGCTAATTTTTTTAGAGACAAATCTGATATTTGTCAACTGGTTGGAAAAAAAAAAAAAACAGGGGATTTTCTCCTAATCCTCCCTTGGATGTGAAGGCGCGTTAACAGCAAAATGCAGATGGTGTTCTGTGCACGGAGAGTACCCAGCACTCAGCGCAGTGCATACGGAAAGGCGCAGCTAGCCTCACTAGGGCTCAACACAACCTGCAGATAGTGAACCCCCCCCCCCAACACATTCAATTAATAAGTCACTTGTGAAAGCAGAAGCATATTAGTTTATTCTAAAGCGCAAACATTGCAGAATACATTTCTTGGTTGTTATTCTTTACTTTTTGTTTCCTTGCTGACATAACATCCTTACTTCTAGGCTGTTCATCAAATATTCAAATGCAACTCATTTCCAATAAGGAAAAGAAAACAAATTATAAATAAAATGGAGGCATAAATCTTTCAGGATCTTAACTTCCAACTTTCCCTTGGAGTGCTTCTGTCTTAATTCTGTCATATTAAGCACTTTTTCTTTCCTTTCGCACTGCTAGGCGTGGCTGATTTTACACTGGTGCGAGGAGCCCTGTATCTTCTGCTCTCTCGTTGTGGAAGGCTTCATTTTGTTGCATCAGGTCTTTTATGCACAATTATCACTTAACTTCTGTTGTTTTGTTTTTATGAGCGACAGAACAATAAAATCTTTTTTTTTGACAGTGCAAATGCTACAATCCTGCATTTCACTCGGCAAAGTATAGCCGCCGTATAACTACAACCAATTACCACAGAGATGCAATGCCGTCTACTTTAACTCTTCCATATTTTGGGAAGATGTTTCCTATGGTCATTTTAGCACCAGAGCGCAACATGGCGGAGCAATTTGGATACACTCCTTAACTGCTTTGTAACTCTGCACTGCATTTTGAAATGCATTTCATATCATTCATTCAGACATCAGGTTAAATATATCTCGTCCCACGTTGTAGCCTCAAAAGAGAAAGCAACTTAGAAAACTAGAAAAAAATGCATGAGAGGAGTATGAGGTGTATGCACCAAAATAAAGTAGACTGTATCATTGTGTAGATGAGGCTTAAGGGTGTGTACTTCTAAACCAATTATTGAATATGTAGCTACTAAGATTGTCGGTATGGGACAGAGCAGATTAATGTCAAGAGGACGGGGAAGACGCTGACAGTATAAAACCTAGGATAGGTGCAGAGGGTCAAACCATAAGACCTGCAAACCCCAGATGGACTTGTTTGCCTCCACCTACACTTTCACAGTATCTTGTTTAGTGTTAGAAAAGTGGCTGTGTCATTTCAATAGGTTCCAGAATAAGGGACTACTTCTCCAAGAGATTAAAGCAGAAAATACAAAACCACAAAGGAATGTATTTACTTCATATATTAGAACATTAATTTTGTTGCTCTTGTTTGTTCATTTATCATCTCAGTTCACTTTAGCTGTGCAGAGCACAATTTATGCATACAAAATAGAATTATAATCTATTTCAGTCGCAGATCCAAATTAATTGTATTTGTTAAATTGTATCCCTTTGCAGTGTCCTTTTCTATATTTAGGTGGTAATCACAGTAAGGGAACCACTAAATTGAAAAGCAACAGGCAAAGAAGCTATGTTGCCTTTATAGAGAGAGCTGACTTCTATTGATTACTGCTGCCATAGAAAAAAGTTGACATCATAGGCACTATGAGGTTCAGCGTTTTTTTTAACCTTCAGCAAGGCTTGTCATTTGCTTGTAAAATTAATATACAAATATACACCAGGAGGAAGAGAAGGGGGGAAAAAAACGCTCAAGCTCTTTTGCGGTAATTGGCTGAATAGCAAGGGCAGCAGAAAATTTACAGGCAGACAACAGTGTGAAGGGGACTCGGTCACAGTGCAATACTAAGCCCTCAGCACCAGCAAGGGAGAAAGCAACCCAGAGCAGCAAGCAAGTGTCTAGGTTTCTGTCTGGCATATCTTAACCAGCATAAGGCACTTGTCCCTCACTAGCTTTGGCAGTAAGCTGCAGATCACAGTCCATTTTCTGGACAAGTTAAGTAAATAACCCAAGCAAGCATGCATAAGACAGTGACAGAGAAAGAGAAATCCCCCAAAGTCACAGTGGTGACACTCTACTAAATCCAATCAAACTGAGGAGGGAGAGAGGGAGAGAGACAGAGAGAGGGAAGGAGAGAGAAAGATATCCTCTTTGCTGCCTGTGTGTCCAACAGCATTGATGCAATAACACCTCATTCAGTGTTTAGCCCTTCTCAAAGGACAGGCAGGGATAACACTTTAAACCCTGTGGCTTTATCTGCAGAGTTTCCATAAAATGCCAAGCCAGGAAGCCGGGGCCATGTGACTACCATGTAGGTCAGGGCAGATGGGGGGTAGAAAGTGTGGGAGGTGAAGGGAGACAGACAGAGTGGGGGAGGATGGGAGTTTTCTAATGGAACTGTTGAAAATAGCAAGCGGTAACCAGATTAGATCAATTAAGATTCTGTCAGTATCTGTTGTTGACCAGAGCAAGATTGAGAATTCAAATGCAAAGATACAGACACAGCTTTTGAGATACAAAACAGATGAAAAAAACCCATAATGCTCTGTTTTGGGTAAATGTGGAGTTTTTGTGACTGAACAAAGTTTAGCTATGCTATTGTCCAGCCAAATCTGTTTGCAGTGTCGGGATTGAGTGCATTCTTCTGTTAACCTGCTAAGCTAATGTCAAGACATAGGATATTCATGTGTCTGTTAAGCCAATACTATATCCTAAAAATCTGACTATGAGAAATAGATCTCTACCGCCAGTTCTAATATAGTTACATCCCCTGTGTTAGACAAAAATGGTAAAGCAGATGTACGCCCAAATGTTAAATTCTTCTAGGCACAAATCCGCTGAGCAGCTCGAAGCCGTTTTGTGGTCAGTCACGATATTTAGTCTGAAAAGTCTTAACTAATAATACAAAACTCTTCTCCTTATGGTCAATAATTATACAGCTTTGTGTGACCAATGAACCATTGGATCCATAACTGTCAGTTATGTAAACTCTGCATACCACTCAACCAACCTTTCACAACCTCCGGCAAAATACCAAATTTACCAAATGATATGCACTATTTATTTATTTTTACACTGTGTGTGGCTGTTGAGGTGTGATGGAGAAAACAGAAGTGCTTGTGCATACCCACCTACGTTTAAACAGGTAAATCTTGAGATTGCAGCTCGTCCACAAATGTAATGCACTCCACATCTTGCCCTTACATCTTGGTTACTATGAAAGCATTTTCTGTTGAACTGGTTGATCATTATCCATGACATTTTCAGAGTACTGAGATATGTCAATATTCTGAAGCTCAATAGGCTTGTATAATTGAACTAAAGGCCCTTAGTCTCCATATAGGGAGGGCACAGCTTCCCAGTGGAATACCAGTGATGCTTGATGGAATACAAAAGATGGACAGGATTGGGGTTTGTGATGCTGGCTGACCTTGACCTATATTTTGACCCACATCCTCACTCAATCACATGATTCCACTTTGATCAACAAAACCAAGTGAACGTGCGAAAAGAATGTACCCAAATAGCAACCGTGCCCGTCTGCATTTCTACTTTTTCTATTAGTCCTGAGCAACACTAGCAAGCTATGTTTAACCTGGCTTCCATCAAACTCAAAGGCGCCATTCCTGTGAAAATAGTATTGATCAAAACTAGCATGTATCCATACATAAAGCCTTGTTTCAATTGATTTTTCCTGTTTGAGCTGAAAAATATAATAGAGTTGATATGAATTATAGGGTGTTTTGCCTCGATTTATCAACACAACCCAGATAATGCTTGCTGTTGTCAGGGCAACAGGATAACAATTTTTGTCATTTCTTCTTGTTAATGTACATACTGCAGGTTTACAGAGCAACACACGCCAGGAAGAGGAATACTGTAACAAGGTTGTTTACAGCAGAAACATACAGCATATGGGGCTCTAAGAGGGCCCTCATTCCACTGCAGCGATAACAAAGTTAGCATGTTTTGAAGCCACATGCTGCATAATACAGTGTGTTGGTTTCAAAATGCAGGTTACCCCAATGTTTTTTCACATTTTGTTCCTTGACAGAGTATCATATGTGGTGGCCTTTTCCGATATAATATGACATATAAGTAAATAAACATAATATATAAACTGTAATAAGCTACATAAAACAGAAATGTTTGAGCAAAAGTTGCATTGCACTAGCAGGCCTATCCCTCCAGACTATATGCCATTGTCACATTATGCTGTAAGATTTGCTGTCTCTAATTCCCAAAGCTCAAGGCTGATCAGTGTTATTTTCATGACACTTCCCCTAAAGCCTCCTGACAGAAAGCCTTTCTAAGACAGTTATGGGTGTTACATTGGTCTTGCAACATAAACTACTTTTAATGCCTTCAGCATCATGTTAAAATAAAATACCTATAGCAACAGATTAAACTCAATAGGCCAATAGGCTTCCTCCTTCCTTGTTAACAGGCTGTTATAGCACTGTTATCCTTGGAGTGTGTGTGTGTTGTGTGTGTTTTAGGCTTTGGGGCCGTGAAGGTGCAGTGTTATAAAAGAATAGACCTGTAGTGCTTCTTTCACTGTCCCTCCCCATTTATATCACTCTGGGCCAGTAAGAAGTAAATTAGTAATTAATTAATATGATTGAACTTGCACTTTAACTTTGGATGAAACAGAAAAAAAAAATTACTACACATCCCCAGACCAAAACAGGCGAATATAAGGTGGGTAAAGAGATTTGCCATACCTTCCAAGTCTATCTTGACCCCTCATGTCAAAAATGCCTACAGAAAACACATTTTACTGCGGTGTCACCTCTCACAAACCTGCCAAAGGAGTTGTCACTGTGTGCTGCAACTCCAATGCACATTCCCTCTTGTTTATGCTGTTTGCTCCAGAACTTAAGAACAATTACAAAAGAATTTAGAATGCTGCAAGTTCATAAGAGGATAAGGGACAAGGAATCAAGACAGAGCCACAAGCAGACATAGTAATCAGTGAGTTGGCACCATGAAATTGTTGCAATGCAAAAAGAGACAGAATACAGCAAACGATGTAGATAATTTGCTTGTTACTACTTTAGTCTTAAGTTAATTGACATAGTGCAGAAGAATAGGGCATGGTGGCTCATGATTTTAATATTTTGTAATCAAAAGTTGCACGATATGTACAGTACTGTTAGTGATTAGGTCGGATAACCATTAACACCGTCTATTAATGCATCCGCACAGTCGTGTTGTAGTTTATATCTGTGTAGTTCTAGTTGAAATTAAAGTTATCACCATATTCGCATGTATGATTTGGGTGAATAATTTCCAGTAGATCATATGTTGCTCACTTAGAGACAATTTTATATAGAGAAGGCATGGCGCGACAGTCAGTAAAACCCATTAGCACAATTTCAAGGTAGGCATCAATATCCGACCAAATTTGAACAATTATTCCCTTCTGTTACTGAGTTATACCGATAAATAATGGCATTATTTACAAATGTTTGCGTAACATTTTGATGTTAGAGGGAAGATGACCCTTGACCGTTTGGTTACAAAATGACATTAATTAATCAACATGTCCTATTACACATTTGTGTGAAATTTTTCGTTCCTTCATGAATTCTCGAGTTACGGCCAAAAGCATGTTGTGTGAGGTCACAGTGACAAATTCTAAACCATTCTTATATTTAGTCAAAGTGGACATTTGCAGCAAATCTGAAGAAATTCCCTTGAGATGTTCCCGAGATATCACGCTCACTACAATTGGTACACACATCCAACCTAAAAACACAATGCCTTCGATCGAGGCTGTCGCCACCTCGGTAGGTATAAAAATCACTTTAAAACATGGCTATGAAGAATACCACATTGACTGGTATGTGTTACTTCTAGCAATGCCAGAAGTAAGGTTTTAGGCATAGCAATGTTGGTTTGTTGGACACTGTCCCACTTTATCCGAAATGTCTCCACACGTACCGCACAAACGGTCTTTAAATTCGGTTTTTGAGTCTGTCTTTGGTGATTCTCGTGTAGCATCACCAACGGGGTCAAAGTTTTCACATGTCAAGTGAGATATCTCAACATCTTCTGCATGGACAGGCATGAGATTTTGATGATAGATGAGATTGAGACATTTGTGAGTCCCAGAGAATAATCCTAATGATTTTGTTGATGCTCTGACATTTTTTCTCTAGCGCCACCTTAAGGTTGACTCATGATGGTTTTGAATTCAAGTACTACTACACATTTTCACCCTCTCAGGATGAATTGCAGTGACCTATTACCTTTTATAACCTAATGGTTGAGGTACCTGGGATCTTAACCAGCATGAATCTTTTCATGTGTATTGCATCCTCCCAGTAAAGCCCGTTGCTTTCAGTGCAAACAAGCAGCTAACTCAAAAGAGAATATAGAGGGCATGATTAGGTAAGTAAGTACAACGTCTCAAATAACAAATAACAAATCTCCCAAATGCTCCTAATACTGTCTTAGACACCCAGCAAGGGAAACTCATTTCAGGTGTTTTTATTTGTACCCTCATGAATCAACTAGTCAAAAGAACTCAGGTGCTTTTTTTTGTTTCCACCCTTTCTGTCTCCAGCACAACGCCATCTGCTACTTAATCTCATGCACCATTTTACCAACTAGTGAAGAAGACTCTCATAACTGAACTGTTTTACTAAGGGCAGCAGCTAAGGGGGGAAACCGCAATCGACCAGAAGTGTGCCTCAGCCCTTAGGCTTGGAGGTTTTGATTCTCTTTCCAAACACTTTGCACTCAGCTAATATCATCTTCAAAAAGCAGTGATGCAATCCTGTTATCAACAACAATATACTCTACTCTGGCAATACATTGTTGGTGAAAAAAAAAGAATACAAGCTCAGATCTTACATTGGTTGTAAGATGGCCAGATGGCATGGCCCCATCGTCCCACAGTCTCCCCCACCCCGATGGACACGCTCATAAGCCTCCAAATCTATGAAGCACATAGGGACTTGATGGACACAGAGGGTAAGAGCTGGTCCTCTTTTCCATGACCAGGAATCTGCAATGCTCCTCTTAAATCTGAGTTTCAACAGTATTCTGGCATCTCCTTTCACCACATTTGCTTTACAGGAAGACAAGCAGTCTGATACCCAGTTATTAGAACAAATCTTTCAAATCCACACTGCTAAAACATTTGCCTGTCTCATTTACCACTGCCCAAGGCAAAGCTTCACCTTCCGGCTCTGCAGATTCACAGGAGTTCTTCAAAGTATGCATACATGAGATCGTCTGGGCAAGGCCACAGTTTTTTTGTTTCCACGGCTACACATGCTGAAGTAGCCTCTCCTCCCAAATCAGAAACACATAAGCACAAAAAGAAGACCCACTTCATTGTCCAAGGAAAACATGTTGTACATGTCATAAAAAGAACCTCCTTACTGAGCCAAATTATAGTTAGGGAGTACTGCTAAATCTGATCACATGACAATAATCCAAAAACTTAGTCAAGTACAGGTGCTTATGCTATAACAAGTGGTTACTGTGTATGCTGGATAACTTCGTGCCATGGCAAACTACCATTAGAGCAGAGCATGCAAATGTCTACGGTTCATTATCTCTGCCTAGGTTATGTTTTCACCAGCAAATGTTTGTTTTTGGTTTGTTTGTTTGTCACAGCATTATAAAAAAAAAAATGCTTGACCGATTTTCATGAAACTTGGTGGAAGGGCTGGGAATGTCAACTTGGAGTGGATCTGGATAAAGGGGAGGATCCAATCATTTTTATCATATTTTCAGCATCATACTATAATGCGAGGAATCTCTATCTGTCTGTCTGTCTGTAATTAAACTATCCTAAAAACATTAATGTGATCGACTTCAAACTTGGCATGTGAGTTGCTGGGGGCCCGGGGAAGTAATCCTCGACTTTGGTGCAATTCGATTATGCGACAGGCTCAATATTAATACATTTATAATAAACAGCTAAACAGCTCACTACATGATGGATTTTTGTGAAAAATTGGTGGAGTGGGACATGTCCCCAAGATGGAACCATTGAATTTTGATGTAGATCCAGATAAAGGGGTGGATCCACGATTTTTGTTGTGCTGCTTCGCTATTATTTGAGTTACAGATACACAGTGGCTATCGTCAGCCAGTATGTGTATAGTTAGCTTTACCAGGTTAATAGTTGGAATATGGATTAGGATTTGAGTTAATCAAAGGAGACTATTGGGCCTTGGCAGAGGCATGAGTGCTCTCCTAGTTATTATGATACATTTATCAGTGTTATATGTCTTTTACTTTCTTTATTATTTCAAATTCAAATCATGCAACTTTTTGTGATATTGTGATGGGATTTCTAGCATTAGCATTAGCATTTCTCATTGCGGACCCATTATCGTGAACATATTTTCTATATCAAAATATGAAACAAACATAAGACTGATCAAGTACAGTATGTGCTACTATAAACATTTAAAGGTCAGTTTCATCAAGACAACTATATATTTTAACATGGTTTCCCAGCATAATACACATTTAAAGCAGCTCTCATGACTCCTTTAATAAATTTTAAAAAAACAAATTTCACTTATTGACAAAGTTTCTGAAGCTAAACAATCCTACCCTATCCAGGTCTTGGGACTGAAAATAATATGATGCTCCATCTTTCAAAGATGTACTTTTCCTAAAGCATTGTTGATTGCCCTGTGTCCATTACTTGGAAGGATTATGATAATATTCCACATTGTGCTCGGCGTGATGCACAGGAAATTCAATACTCAAAAGGTTAATGCAATCAATTAGGATGACAAAGGAGTAAAGTAAAACCCTCCTGCTCGTGGAAAAAAGAGACAGGAGAAGAGAGGGGGAGAAAAGGTATTGAAAGCTTGAATGGATCCACAGAGAGAAAAGAGGCACTTGAAACGGCAGAGAAATGGCATCTATTCAGCATGTATCGTCCAAGGCCAACCAAATGAAACACACACAAAGTGTACACTCAAAGAAAGAACAAATAGCTCATAGATAGTGAATTGCATCATTCAGCACTCAACTAGTTGTAAATGAGCAATACAGGAGCAATATTTTTGTTTGAAGGTAATCAGATACCTCAGCCAAGGAAAAAAATGTCCAGTACTAGAGGCTTAAACATTGATTCATAATTCTCATAATGCTCTATACACTGCCTTCGTTACGAGTAAAGTTTTGACTCGCACTTCATTCCCATGTGCATTGTTGTATGGGCTGAATATTAACAGCACAACAATTGTGTATGGGAGTGATATCTTTTGTTATTTAGATAGATGGTACAATGCTATACAACACAAAGGAGCCTCATCATTGCAGATAAATGGATAAACTTGAATGGTGGTATTGAGCTCTACAACCATTGTAATAATCCATAATACCTTTTCAGGCTCAGTCTGTCAAAATGGTGATGTATTAATCACATTTCAGCAATCCTCCATAGCTAATGATAATATTGTGAGACTGGGTGGCAATATTTTGCTAACGTCTGCAACGCCTATTTTCTGCCGATAAGTTGTGCAAGAAGAAAAGCCTAAAACCTTGTAATCCACTTAGGTAAGGCAGCAGACTTACCTACTTCTGCAAACACACAACCTCATAAATCTACTGCACCTTCACATTCTTTAAGAATGCCGAGGTTGAAAATTACAGCAGATCTTTCATCCCACTTTGTTTTGTACCAAATGAAGACATGTTTCACATTTCAAACTATTGCATAAGTCGAAGAATTGTGCATACACAAGCCCTAACAGATACTCTGCATCTGCCTTTAAGTCTCATTCAAACTTGCAGGAGCAAATAACCTGAAAATACAGGACCTCAACACTGGTAAGTTATTTGACATATTGTTCCTGAGAGGAGTGTTATAAATGAGCAAAAAGCAACAAAGAAAGAATCGGACATCAACTTTGATTTTCTGCCAAGCACTTTGAACTACAGCCTTTTTATTCTACATTTCCCAACCATTCAGGTCTACTATGAACAAATAAAGAGGTATGAGGACATCAAGTACAAAAGCTATCTTAGGCGGTAACCAGGGCTTTATGTTTTAGCCGTAAGAATTCCATTTTTTTTCAGGGGCACAAATGCTGTAATTTGACCTACATCACATTTTTCTGTTTGGGCATTTTCGGGTCTAGCAGCCACGTCACAGAAACAATGAACCAAAATGGGCTTTGAAGTCAGCCGTGAATGAAAATGGAGGGGCTGACACATGAAATGCCCTCACAGCTGGGCTGCCCCCAGTCAAAAGAAAAACAAATACTTTGAATGAGAAGGGGACACGCCGCTCCTGTCTCAGCTTCCTAAGGCCCTGAGCCACCACCGGGAGGTGGGCTTTCACGATATGCCCGTAATGATGGATGGATTGGGAGGAAAGTCTATTCACATGGAGATGTTACATCATAAATATTTACACAGGGCTGCCGTTTCCATGTAGCCTTTGCTTGTTTTGACACACTGGAAAAATTTAAAGGACAAAGAGTAAGAGAGAGAAAAGTACAGAAAGAGAAGGAGGCATCTCATTTTTGTTATTATACTACACTGAGTGATACAATAATATGAAATTGAGTTGCATGAGTTGTTGCTCTTCTTTCTCAGTAAGACAAATTATGTTTCCTATGGGAAACTGTGGGCTTTATTTACCTTTATCCATGAGTGAATGAACTCCTGTTTATTACAGAATCATTGCCCTCCTACACACGAAGCCTGAAAAGGCAACAAGACACTAAACAAAGTGAAGCTTATAAATCACTGTCCAGACCAATATCCCTGTCTTCCACGAAGATACAATATAAATACACAAACACAATTACACATACGTGACTTTTTGCAAAGCATCACTTTACCATTAACAAAAAGAAGTAAATTTGTTGTTGGTAAGCAGTACTAAACATTTCTGCTCAGTGAGCCTCATTAAAAGCCTTAAAGCCCACTGGGATTCTCGCTGGAACCAATGAAAACAAATCTGGCAGTTTAATTTTCTTCCCACTGTCTGGGAGAGGGACTCCGATCTGGGAGTGTTCTCCAGCCTAAGTCAGTGGGAGCCAAAAGGAGAGGGGGATTGCCATGCCAGCCCCTTGTTAGAGTCAGTTGGCCATCATGATTAGTTACATTAACATATATTGAAAGCCAATTAAACTAACTGTACTCAATTATGTTTCTGTTGTGTGGTGAGACAAGAGGAGGGTTGAGTAAATTCTGTGTACGATGCACCACTGATGACTCATGGCCACCTGTTTTAAGATTTGTCTCCATCCATGAATCCTGGTGTGAGGAGATCTTATGGGGGGGAAATGAAGCTGTACATAATCTAGCTACTTAGCTACTGTGTATATATGGAAATCTGTGGATTCTGTCACCATCATGTTGTAGGGAGGTACACCGGGCATGTATCTGGGGCTCTGATTGATGCAAGGAGTGTGTCTTCTTTCTGGTGTGTGAGTGACACAACCAGAAACAAAGGACTGTGGTGTAGACCTCCACCTCAATTCAGGGCCATGCCACCCCCCAGTGATAGTGAGGATCACTGGTTTGACAAGAGACAGCCCACGGTGTCACTTCTGAATGTTTAGATCCCTCTTGACTAGGAGGCCAGGGGCAAGGGCTGTTGTATGCATCCTCATGGCAGACTCCCACATCAGCATTGTGCTCATACCAGCTAACATCATTAGCACAGAAGGTTTCATCTCAGGGAGAGAGAAAAAAAACAACCCAGTTTCTTCAAGTCACAAGTCATTAGCATCCTCTCGAGAGTCAAATTGTACAGAGGCCGGTTTTTTATCAGCAACAAAAGGTTTTATACTCTTGTTAATTTGGTGGATGTCATCTGTACTTAGATGTCTGTGTCTAATGTCTGCTACTGTAATAAATGTCACATAGTGAAAAATTATATTATTTTGTCAAGATAATGATGTGGGATGTTGCCAAAATAACATCTAAACATAAAGCAGGCATAAAAGAATATTGAATTATAATTAAGGGAACAGCGTAACAGGACAAATAACAGAATATGACAAGGAATATTTATGACAAACTTTGGTGCTAAGTTACATTACTGCCAGTGAAAAGCTCACATCATTTCAAAGTCTAACTTACTCTTTGGATTGCTCTGTTTTTATTGATTTCGTTCTGTGTTTTAAGGACTCAACAGCTGTTTATGTCTGGAAACTAATAAAATGACATTTCTTATACATCAAAGTTTTGAGTCGTTGCAGCCTGGCAGCGTTTGTGATGCACAGTGCCTGGATGCATTTTATACTGTATAGAGAGAGCTGTATAGATCCAACATAGCAATAGGGAGAGAAAGGGGGAGAGAGGAGAAGAGATGAAGAGACTGAGAGAGAGAGAGAAAGAGAGAAAGAAAAGAAGCCCTCTTTGGAAAACAGATACATCAGTGCGCCTGTAAAGTGTACGACATTGCTGTGAGTTAATCAGTTGGAAAATAAAACGGTGGGATTCTAATAAGTCATTTGTCAATTTTTACAACCCCCAGACACATTGATCCATGGGGATTAATGAAGATGCCTGATATTGTTGTAGATATGAACAGGGGAGATGGTGGGGACAGTAATCAGTCATGTTGGGGATTTGTCCTACCTCGTTTTCTCTTCCTGGGGAGTCACTCCATACAGAAGCTCACTTCAGCTGAGAAGGAGAGCAAAGGAGAAACATTAAAAACCAAGACACTGATTATTTTCCTCACTCCTGTCTTTCTGATATATGGTATAAAAGTGGACACATATCCAGGTCCCATATCACAGCTGGAAATAAGGGGTTGACAGCCAAGGGAGATGCAACAGGAAACCCATAGTTGTTAAACACCACTGAAGAACAGGAAGCAGTAATAAGGTGTTTTCGTACATGCAGCACTAAACAGGAGACTGTGTCAGACGCGCTGAAAATACTTCATTTGGGTTAGGCATGCAGGTAGACCACACAGGAGAACGTGGAGGATTCTTGCCTATTGATGACTGTCTCTGCATTCATATCTATACTACATACATTTGGATATATCCACAAAATTGCCAAATAAGTGGGAAGCAATATACAGGCAAGCAAAACAGAGCAAGAAGCAGCTATACTACATGGAACGCCCACAGCTGGCTGCGAATTCTCTAGACAATAAATTCGCTCTGTTCACACATGCGCTGAACCTGATTCTACACAGGTCTTGTACGAGTTAGCGGGGTAAAGTCAGGTTAATGTTCGGTTTCGGTGTAAGTGTCCAACTGATTTGGACACTTACACTCACACATATAGATTGTCTGGGTAAAGTCTGGTATCAGTGCATACGTGAACACACCTCTAAAGTACAGTTAACTATAACCCAGATTCAAAAAACTTCCCCAGTCTTTTGTTGCCCCATCTCCGAATCTTTGAAAGGTGTTGCTGGCATCAAATTCAGACAAACAGGTTATGTTATACAGGTTAAACAACACGTTGTCTTAGTTCTGGTTAAAAACACGTATGTCCCAACTTATTAGAAATCGGGGTTGTATATCCATGCATATTTCAGGATTTTGCTTGTAAGACAAGGAGGAAGTAATCCTAAAATCAGATTTTGGTAGAAATTAGTCATTTCCCATCAAAGCTCAGTGGATAAAAGTAGAACATATTTCTGGATGAAACACTGAACATAACTCAAGTGTCAAAGAAGGTAATGGTAGAGAATACATGGTGCTGGCTCATTATTCATATTGTGATAAAGTCATATCAATGGCGACAATCTAAAGTTGACTGTTACAACTATCTGTCTTTTTCTTATATGCTGAGAAGAGTAGTGTCTTACATGACATCCATTAACCCAGACACAGTTTCTTCAGGACAGAGACTGTCTTGGCAGAACCCATTGAGTCACTCTTAAATCCTTTCAAAAGTTTCCTAACCTTGAGAGCCCATGAATCCCCGAAAAAGTAATAATAATTCTAACCTGATCTTCCTACTTATTTTATATCTCCCCTCAGCAACCTAACTTCTTCTCAGCAACAGTGCAGTTATTAATTCATGAGGCACTAATTAGTTCTTTGTTTAATTTTGTGTTAAACAGACTGACCGGAATGATAACGACTCGCGCTGCAGCGCTTCGGTCCCATGCCACTCCTGTTTGCTACAACAAGGGAGCATCGTGCGACTAGCATGATGAACCCAATTCCCTTCTAAGTTGCACTTCATTAAGTCAAAATGTGACAAGGAGCTTAGAGGAAGAACTGGCAGATCTGATCATACATAACAATGCAGGCCCAGTAACTTTGAGGGAGGTGGTTGGGTGCTGGTGCCGGAGGTGTTGTGGGGGGTAGAGTGTCGTGGATTCTAGCATGCATGTTGATAATTTTCTATTTTTAACCCTTGGGGGCTGTCTTTCATTTTCCTTTAATTGTTTTTGTTCAGAGCTGCAGTGTCCTCTTTTTAAATTGCAGCTCCCATCAACTCCCCTGATCAACCCTGTGTGCAACATTGTAGGCAGACATGTAAACAACAGGGTTGCCCTTTTCCATGGTGTAGTGCAGATGCTCCAGTAAAGTCAGTGACACTTTCATCATGGCACATACTATATGCACCCACTCAAAAGGAATAGTTGCATGACATGTCAGAGGTGCAGCCGTGGTGATTAAAATGAACTTGAAAACACCGTTTTTGGCTTTGTAAGTTGAAAAACCTGCTGTGTGAAAACAAGTAACTGCTGAAATGCTCATTCATCACGCAAGTATGCATTAAGGTGGTTTCATCTGCCCATATTTGAAATGCCTTCTTCAAAAGGTGTTTTGTTCAGTATGCAAAATGCATTCTATGAGACTAAGATTTATTGTAATCTGCAGAGCTGATGTCTTTTATGTGTGTAAGCCTATAAATAATTGTCCCCAAAAATTCAGTGCGGTTTAACTCCACCCTCACGTATGTAGAAATATATTTTCACTTGATACAATGCCTGAATGTCAAGGGAAACCCTTCACAAAATAGGTAAACCCCTCAATATACTACAATCATTGACTTCATATAAGTGGCACGTTGCAAACTGGGGGACTTTTCTTCATTGCAAATCAGCAGCTGACAAGCTCTGCTAAGATGTTTAGCCTCTCCAAGTATCTTCCCACTGGCTGAAGATATGATAAAATCAAAAAGCAGACAAGTAATTACACTGTATAATAGGCAAGATTGGCATTTTCAAAATCATTTTCATGTGGATGGAAATGACATTGCATAGACTATTCTGTATTCACTGGTGCAGATAAATAAACAAGGCATGGAGAAGAAGGGGGGCATACAGAACGCACAGTACAATGGCAAGCAGGTCAGTAATTAGAAACTCTGTTTGCACAGTAATAATTTTAATATATTCATCAGGAAACAGAGCATGCCTTGCATGATAAAATCCCATCAAGGAACATATCCTGACTGCCTTAACCTTTTAAACAGGCTGGCAGCACATTTTAGAACCTGAGAGAAGAACCTGAGAGAACTAAATACATAAATGTATACATACAGGAAGTTACAATAACATGCAGCTACACCCACCCCTATATTTATTTTGACATTTTCAGCAATATGCGTTGTCATTATTGTATGACAGGGATATGTAGCGCTTCTATTCTCATTCTTTAAATACACACCTGCAGTTTAATGCACCTCAAGAGCTTTTCAGCTCCTTTATCCAAGTGTGAACAGGTTTAAGCCCTCCAACACTGAAACATGTTCGGCCCTGATTGTGTGAGTTTAAAAAGCAACATACTGTATGTGTGTAACCTTGTTTGTTATTGAAGGTTGCAGTATGATGCTATGGAAATGACTGCAAATTGCTTAAAGGTCTCCTGATACAAAAACCTTGACCTCAAAATGTCATTTCCAAAAGACAGAAGAATTAATTGAATCGGTAAACATGGAGCACAAAGGTAATCATTATGAACAACATTTTTACAAAAAGTGAAAATAGCTCAAAGCCATTCATGTGTGAAATATATGGCTGTATGCATGCATATTTCAATGTGATACACATGTAAACCAGACCAGCATGTTATAGTTCTTTTAAACTTAAAGTAAGTCAGCATGGTAAGCTGATTGCACACAGTAGTGTCTCAATTATAACACATTTAAATAACAGGAACACACAAACAAGCAGTCAAATAACAGGTTAAAATAACAGCCCTCTTTACCGCGATGTCTGCCAAACTATTGTCTAAGTTTCCTGGTTTCATTTCCCACACACAAACTCAGAAACTTACAAGTTTGCATGACCTCATTCTACATGAAACAACCTCTAATTACAGCTGCTACAAAAATCCCTGCATCTGTCTGTGCTTGGTGTGTTCTAGTCTGTGTCTCAGTCTGACTATTTGAACACACTGCAGAGTGAGAAACTGACCATTTACTCATGCATATTTGACAGCAATGAGTAGGCCCCTTTTTATGCTGTCACTTCTGGCTCCTATTCTTCCTTTCCCCTAGGAGAGGACAGAGTCGGGGGCTTGAGGGCAGCTACCTCCACAGTCTCGCTGTCCCCTCCTAGCCTAATTTTTGTTGTCCAGCCCTTTGAAACCTCAATCTCATGCAGAACCAAAGAATGGTGATCCATGTGCAACAAGTGCCAGTGCCATGGAAACCCCCCTTTTCCCCCCAAAATATTCTTTTTTATCCCTTTTGAAGACCTGTCACCGGGCAGAGCGGGCATCACACGACCCCAGGCCAAGCCATGACAAAGCCTATTTTCTGCCTGCTTCTTGATTGATTAAAAAAGACTTTTTAGTAAAACCATGTTAAAGGACACAAAAAGTGACACACAGAAGAAAAGGCCCTTGGGGATGGCCCAGTCATAGGGGTTCCCTGGTGATAGCGCACAGAAAATGCAGTAATATATCACCAAAAAAGAAAGAGCAGGAAAAAGATCAACTTGACAATAATGTTGACTACAATAAGTTAAAAAAAAATAGATTTGGAAGGTGCTGTAGGTTAAACTACTCAAAATGCAATTGTATTAATTTACACAAAGTGTGACTTTTCCCAAAACTGCACTTTTCATTCAGGCAAAGTTTTGTCTTACTGTCATGACCTACACACAGTGACTTTCTTTTTAATTAACCCTCCGGTTTGTGGACGTGCCTGTGAGTTTTTGTGATGTTTTTATTGACATCTTTGTGATGAAACAGCAAAGAAATGTGGTTTCAATGTTGTTGGAATCTATCGACCCTCCTCTTCCACATCCTTACTTTTACATGTGACTTATAGGACGCCAAGAGGAGAGACTGACAGCTCATCATCTGTCTCCTTATTTATAATTGGTAGATTTGTGTGTCCGTCTTGATATTGAGTGAAACTAACAAGTGGCCACACAGGAAATCACTGAGAACGTACACCCTACAAACACCACAACTTTTACGCAGTATACATAGAAGAAGTCTGAACAATGTTTACAACAAGTCCTTGCAGTGGTTTTGTAAAGCAGTAGCAAGGAAGAGAAAAAAGGAGCTTCAGAGCCTGAGCGGCTTGATTCTTATGAGGAAGAATATCAAAATAATCAGGATTCATTTGAAAATGCTAAGTGTATTTATTCTACAAAACTTTGTTTTATAGCATCACGGTAATAGTGCACTTTGTGTGTTAATGTTATCATTTTGGCTAGAAGCTTGCCGCTTCTGTGCAATGTGCAATGTGTAAAAGTGATTTGGTCATCAGTAGTCATGTCCATTAGTAAAGGTTTCATCAGTCTAAATGTTATTTCCTTTTGTAAAAGGGAGCTATACACTTCCAGTTATATTGATGTGTTTACATTACCTGTTTTATCATAGTGTTCTGTGCAGATGAGACGTTGTCTTTCTTTTTATTTGTGTGTGTGTGTGTGTGTGTGTGTGTGTGTGTGTGTGTGTGTGTGTGTGTGTGTGTGTGTGTGTGTGTGTGTGTGTGTGTGTGTGTGTCTTATACCGAGTATAAAAGTACTGTAAATCTATGTTCAAGTGTAGAAATCTAAATGGGAGCGATTTACTGCTGTTTTGGGTGGACAGGACACAAGACATAGTCAGAGCTTTCGGTGTGAACACTTGTGTGTACAGGGAATGTGATGGAAGGAAAGGAGAAAGGGAGTGAGACCTCTCTTCCAATAAATGTAGTAAAAATTAATGTCCTATTTTTCCAGAAAGGGCTCACAGCTGTCAGAGCTCAGCGCCCTACAAGCATCATCTGTCCAGCAGCAGTACCTCCTCCTTCTTTTGTCCACCAACAGGTCAAAATCAACTTAAAACATGTACATTCTGAAAATATCCAAACTATTGAGTCGTTTTTCTGTGGGATTTTAACATAAAATAAATATTCCGATTAAAAAAGTGTTGTAATGTTCATTTTTCTTGTGCACACATATTTGAAGCTTCATATGCTTCATATATATTCATATTCACAATCATATATAAGTATGAAGTTATTTTTTTAGTCCAATTTTTCAAGCATTTAATATTAACATTCTAACACTTTAACTCAAAAACAATATTACAGAATTTAAATTATTATACATTTGTATGACATTTTAATCAAATATTCTACTGCTTCTGTGAAACCATTTTAAGTACCAGAACAATTCCTTCACATGAGCAGTACATGTTTTCACAAGAGAGTTGAAGAATTTGAGAAGGTTTTTCAGGTTTTGTGCCAGATTATCTCCATATGTATTTCTCTAAAACAAATGGAACCTCGCCTCAGAGAAAGATGTAATTGTGCTGTAAATTCTGATATAAAACAGATGGGTATTATGTTGTGTGCAAGCATCTTACAGTAAAAAGGTGAATGTGAGAAGATATACAAAAATTAAGAAAAATACCCTTAATGACATGCTGCCCAGCCGATTCAAATGGCAGCATATTAGCTCAGCATATTCACACTATCGTGTACAAACGCTTTATGCATCATATTCCTGCCACTTGAAAAAAATATGCATATATGTGTGTGTGTAGTGTGCTTCATGTGTGATATGGGATCAATATTCTACCCATCAGACATTTTACAGACCATTTAAAAACAGAGGGAGACTGGCTTAGCAGCTCTGCTCAGCAACAAAGCTGGACCACATTATTAATTTATCTCTAAAGCACAGGTCAATATGAGAGGCCTATTGCTTACATGTTTTCTTTTTTGTTGGCAGTTTTTGTGTCGTACACAGTTGCTTTAAATATCTGGTCTCTTTATATGATTTGACAGTTGAAATTGGGGTGTCGAACAGTTTGGTGGTTTTAGAAAATTGTCCCTCTAATATGTTTTATTGTATTAAAAAACACAGATACTTTACGCAGCATTGTGGAAAGAGCGCTGCTCCTCTCTTTGTTTCTGTGGAGGGATGTGGAGGAGATATTTACTAAGATGATAGGGAGGGGTGGGGGTGTAGAGAGGAGGAGAGGCATTAGAAGCGTCCACACATGAGCAATTAGTATTCCAGATCCTGATGGTTCTAAAGACAAAAAGGCCTCACCAAATCCCCACGGCGGAGGTGTCAGACGGAAAATGACGAAAATCTGCTCCTTGACAGGGAGTCATTTATATTTTAGCTTCGTTCCATTATCTTAACGAATCCATCATCAGCCAATGCAATATTAACAGCAGAAAATCAACTCATTAGATCCAGGGGGATTTAATCAAGATTGCAATCATGTATGCGGTTCCTGGAGAGTTGGCTTCTTCTTCTTTTTTTTTCTTTTTGGTCCTTTCCACGTAATTGCTGCATCTCAGATCTTAATAAATTATTCTCTATCTGAGATTGATGCCTTTTTTTTTTCCTTGCCTCTCATGCCATGCACTGTCTCCAACTATAATATTTACCATAAACATTATTATGTCATGGGCACACAGTTTAAAATGGCCTTTAGCTAACTCACAGAAGTAATTGGCTTCTCCATTTCTCTCTCGTTTCCTTACTAATTGCCCGGTGATATTACGAACAGTTCCCTCTGAAAGAAAGAAAATACCTCTTTTGCACAAGCTGGGATATGTTGCTAGGATTTTTTTCAACCTTCATATGTGAATGTAGAAATAATGTCCTGTGTCTGATACTGCTTAATAAGACAAGGAAGCAGATAAAAGAATATTCCCCTTTTGATATGTAAAACTTTATGCCAAACCCCAGCAGAGAGGAAATAGAAAGAGCTCAAATGTCAGGTGGGAATATTTTGGTCTTTTTCTCAAAAAGAAAATGTTAAGGAGAAAAGGGGCTGCACCAGATGGAGAACCGGATCTGAGGCAAGTCTGGATGCTTTATCAGACCAGAGCATAAAGACTCTGTCCTCTCTGTAACTGTGTTATTTTACTTGTGTCTACATGACCACAGATACTTAACATTTATTGGTAACGCTTGATTTGCTATAACAAAAAAGAATCAATCTCAACCAATATATTTGTATAGAAACAAGACTTTTATGATATGACTTAAGATGACTCTCTCTACACCTGTAAATGCTGAGAACGATCATGTTGAAATATATGAGTGATATTAAGGGAGAGGCCATTAGCTGTATCCCTCATGGAGCATGAGGCTATGGGCGATCTCTGTTTTTAACACAGAGACAAGATAATTCAACCTCCCACAACAAGCCATCAAAAACCTACAACTGCTTCTCTCATGAAATTGTCATGAAGTCAAAGTTTGTGAACATGAGCAGCTTGCCTTGAAACCAGAAAACTAACATTCTTATCATATCATCTCAGCAAACGGCTTGGAGCTGCTTTATTATCAGCAAATAAGAGACAAACTCACACCACGTGTCCTTAAGTTACCTGTTTCATGTCAGATTTGGAGATTCTGTGTGGTCTCCTTAGCTGTAAAATGTCAGTCAGTGGCGTCTTGTGGGGGAGGCACAATATAACAGGATGGACAATAAACACATTCTAGTATAGCCTATTTTTTCAGCTACAATATGCATAGACATGCAATACAATCCCAAAAAGAAATATAATCACTGACAATTATATGAAATGTTTGTGTCCAACATGTTTTTGTTGAACATGATATGCTCACCATTATCTTCACCTATCTCTCATTCGTGTGGCAACCGGGCTTCTTTCCCTCAAAGACAGGATTAACTCCTAACATGTTCAACATGATCCAAAAGTGTTAAAACTGTCAAAGAGACCTTTAATCTGCCTATGGAACAAAGCCTTTTGTACAAGGGCTAACCTGACCTTGTCACCATGAGTTTAACTTGCTGTCTGTTAGGCAATATAAAGCCCTAGTCAGCCCTTTGCCTCCACTCCCTCCCTCTGAGTCTTCATCCCTCCCTTACCACCTCGGCCTCTCTCCGTCTCGCTTCACAGAATTGGGGATGTGCAGCTAAAGCACCAAATGCTGTGTTAATCCCTGTTTCTCTGAGACGGCCACTAGTAAATGTGAGTCCTCTGCGAACCAATCACAGATTTTTTTTATCTTGATTTATTAGATTACGACTACCAGGTCCCTGAGCCCATGGTACACAAACTAATCCTAATCGGAATAGACAAGTATTAGCCATGTTCAAGGGGAGCTAAACAGCAGTGGTGGCCAACTTTCGGTAAGAGGGAAACTACAAGCTTAAAGGCTTGATGGGGCTTTTTATCCGTTTCCCTTTTTTCTCCACTTACATTAGTAGAATTACTGTGTAATTAAATACATAAATCCTAACACACAAACCCTCAAAAGGCCTAAAACCACTGAACCTCGTCCACTTTGGCTTTCTTTTCCATGCACAATGGAGTTACTGAGCCAGGCCCAATCATTTGTATTTTTCACAGATTTTTAACAGCGAGCAAAGCAAACATGAAAGTCCCATTGAAAACAACTGCAAGAATTAATTTTACATCTCAGTGAATTCAAGGCAGTGTTGTCAAATTAAAAGCAACAGGGCTATGTCATTAGTTTCCTTTGGTCCAGAGAGTGTGAAAAAGAAGTAATAAATACCATTTCTTCTGCGATGGTAAATTTAGAAAAAAAATTAGAAACTCTGTTTGGCTAAGTGTAAATTGCTGGTCTCACATTGCTTTTCCCCAATCAAGCCAGGGCGAATGGCAACTAGGTTAGGCTGGATGGAGTCCATGTGACACATGAGGCCAGTGCTAGGGAACATTAAGAAGTGTCTGCTCATACACTAATGCTGGTGGCAGCTGTTAGTCTGCCAAAAACTGCAGCAGCAGCAGCAAGGATATCCTGAAATACTATTGAAAACCACTAAACCTCCTCCTCGCTGATGTAAAGCTATACAGCTGCTCGGCGCCAGCACAATCACTGATCAATCTGGGAAAGTTAAAAATGGAGCCAGGTTTGTGGACTAATTCTGCTGCTTTTCAGCTTGGAAGGTCAATTCTCTTGATCTCAAAAAACGGATGGTAAGGTTTAATAACACAGAATCTTTTTTTTTCTGCATCTAATAAAGTTTGAGCGGTAGCCAGGACAGGACTCAGCATATGTTTGTGCCATCGTGTCTACAGTATGTATTATAAAAAAAAGTGTGCCTGGTCGTGTATTTCCTGCATGAGTACATGGCATCACCACAGTGCAGAGGTTGCCCCTGCCCACTGCCCCCGGGGGTGACAGGGGAGCTAAGAGAGATGTGACAGCCATATCTGCTCCCTGTATGTGTTCGTTTGCCCCTGAAAACGAGACACTGGTTTCACTCTAGCCCCGTGGGCATGTTTAGCTCTGCCTGTACCGCAGCTCCTTCATCTATTACAAAGTGGAAGTTCACCCAGTAACAATATGCATGTCCACTGGTTGGATGAAAATGGATACATGTACACAATGGAGCTTGGAAAAAAAAAAAAAAAACGTTTGCTGATTATTACTTTTGAGTTTCAAACCTGCACTGAAAATGGAAGAACATTTTTTCTACGTTTGTGATCTGGGACTGCAACTCATAATATAATATATTGTGTCAGAACAACAAAGCATATTTCGTAGTAATGCCACCATGAAAAGTGTAAAACGGAGCGTAAAGTATTATGTGATGAAAAAAACCCTATGATCCAGTGCTTTTGCATGCCAAATAAAAGTGAGGAATGGATTTCCTTTGCTCTTATGTTTTGTCCTTAGACCTAGGTGTCACCAAGTGTACTTTGCAAGGACTATTCATTTCCTTAGGAAGGCCTCGTCAGCCTTGTGACCCAATCCATATCCATTCTGTCCTGTCTGCCCTCCCTAGTCCCTGCCTCTTTTCTGTAAGTGGCAGATATTTCACCTGCCTATCAGTTTCCCTTTAAACGTGCTGGTATATGCAGGAGAGGCGCCCATATAGGGTCACTGACTGTCCTCTACGAAGCCCTTTTAAAACTATCTTGCTGGCTCTACCTCCCCCCTTCCTCTATCACTCAAATTACAGTGTGTAAAGGTCACTGGTAGAAATGGGTTCAACAGTGCTGATTAACTTCGATCTAGTATTACATATTATTAGGATAGAAAATGTACAAGTCTTGGGTGGCTCACGACTTAAAAAGTGATTTATAATGTATATTTACAGCAGGGAGATATTAGCCTTCTTTTATTTCTTCATATCCTGGAACAGAGCCTGGAAGATGTTTGTCAATGTAGTGTATGCTTGACTGGACACCAAACTGTATTTGCAACAGTACTTTTTTGTATGCAGCCCACAGCAAAATCCAGTTTACTACCAAATAATGGGAGTCAGATCATTTCCATGCAGAAATGTGCAATGGGAAGGAAAGCAGCTGCTTCAGTGTGAGGAAGGTAGGAGGAGGTTAAAAGGAGTCAATGGAGGCTAAAGAGACAGCAGGTCTACCGATGACAGAAAGAGTGGCCAGGGACTGCAGTTCAGGACTTCTGGAAACCACATCAAACAGACTATGGAGCGCTGCCAAGACGAACACACACCAACTGTTGCAAAAAAAAAGAATGGGAGAGAGAGGGAGAGGACTGGGGAAGGGGGGGCAAAATGGAAAAAAAGGAAGGTTTAGAAACAAAATAGAAGTGTATAGAGGATCAGAGGGGCCTTTTGGCTTTCAGACAGAAAATGTGAAAAAAACACAAGAAACATAAGGAACCTGTCTCTCCGTTTCCCTCACTCTATTTATTTACAACACCAGAAGAAGACGTGTTAATTTGCTGTGTTAGGTCAAAAGCGGGATATGAGCATGTAAACAAAGACAGCTTGTAGGAAGGTAATTAAAGTGTATAATGGAAAGCTCCACAGAAAAAGACTGTATGGTTAAAAAATGTTCATGATTTTATCTACTTCCCTTTATTATAACATGTAGCATTCAAAATGTTCTCTTCTGTTTTGCATCTAAAAATAGCAATAGCGTCCACGCATTTTAGTCTGAATCACACTTATGTTGAGATACACAATGCGCTGGTGTTTAGGCGTTAGAGACAGGATTATATACAATATTAGCAGTGGAGGTTCTTCAATATGGGGCCCCACCTCTCCTCCAAATATCTAGAGGAGGAAATCTACTGAAACCTTGAACATAAATTAATTAGATAATGCAAAATAATTCTAAAATAAAAATTGTTTACTTGTACAACACACTTGGTAGTCTGTCAGCATTCATTTAAGAGTATTTCCAAATTGTATTGGGTTGATTTTTCTGTGAATACATATCTCTGATTGAGGGCTGTCGGCCAAATGAGAGTCTATGGAAGTCCTTCAGTTTTTTTGGCAAGCAGGTAACCTGAGGCTGCTCCCTGATTGGTTGCTCACAAAAATTTTTATCAACAGCCGCCTCTGAGTATTAGCTATACAACTGTGCAGATGGGACTTAGTGTACAAAGGACCCACTTTGGGGAGAATTTGTGGCTCTTCTTCACTTGACGGTAAATTCTTTGCGTTTTTGAGGGCTGAAATTCACAGAGCTGTGATTGAATTACTTTCATTGTCTGTCATGGAGTGCAACGAGTTGGCCCCAAGGTGGTACAGAAGTAAAGAAGTACTACATGAACAGAGACACAGGTACAACTGGCTGTGTTTTGAGTGGGCGCCCTGAGAGGGATCAAGTCTATCGCACCTTTTAACTAGTCTTTTCAAGGCAGGACTGGTGCGCCTTTATTCCGCCCTGCGGTTCAGTACAAATGCAATGAAAGTGTAATAAGAGGTCTGTGTGCCTCTGTGACAGCAGCAACACCGAATCGGACATCTGTATAAACGCGAGGTGGAGAGGCAGGACTGGCGTGTGACGTTTTGAGACACAATTATGTGTGCAGCCAAACCCGAAGACTTAAAAAGCAGCTAGAAGTTATAGCTAACTCAAAAAAGAAAAGAAAATCAGCCAACAATGTCTTCAAACTGGGAAGACAGTGCAACATTTGGGAGCTCCTTAACCACCGAACAGACGACGAGATCAACTGCCGTGTAACAAGGGCAGTAAATATATATATATTTTATTTTTCTGCCGTATTATTCCATTGTCTATGAAGGTTACCCTGCCACACTCATTTTTCTGGGAGTGTGGTAATGTTGACTGCATTTGTGTTGTCTGTATGCTTGGTTCTGTATGAACAACAATAGAACAATTCAGTTTGATTCCTCTTTCTGTTTTAATTCTGCCTATTTGTACCAGGGAACAACTAGAAAAATGACACAGACAGAAAAACAATGACAAATGCTATCAAACAGAATTCGAGACTGATGTTGTTATACAGAGGTATTATATTCTACACATTCTACATGAAGGAGCATTAAAGGGTTTCTTTAAAAGGAGGTAAAACTTGTCTTACTGCAGTCAGTCCTCTGCGGTGTGTCCAGAAACCCGGCCCCACAGCCTGCTGTCAGACCCTATTCTCAGGCCTATCAGGAACCAGCCACTTGTTCAGAAGAGCACCTGACTAATACCCACTATAATGTCACTTCTATATTTGTATCCTGCTAATCTGCTCTCAGGCTCCAATCTTTTCCACTTTCTTGCAAATTTATCACAAGACTGAAAGACCGTTGCCAGATCCTAAGTGGCTCACCCTTTTAAATTAAATTGTGGCATTTGTGATAAAGTCACTAAATTCCTTATCTAACTGTCCTGAAGAGTATTTCAAGGCAAAGTGTCACTTTTCTTAAACTGGGGCACTTGTGACGCCATACACCCCACCTTACTCAACCGCTACACACATACGCACACAAGCACACACCCACACACCCACAGACCGTCAGTTTTCTTGTCCTTTCCAAGGACAGTCAGGTCAAACGCATAACAGAATAGAAGTGAGATATGTTGTGGAACTGACGCGCATGTTTTTTTATAAGGTGGATCCATAGATACGTAGTTTGTGCGGTTCCCATTCACATTTTAAATGTAGGTGACCTGAACCAATTTGTCTTATGTTTAACTATTCTTTTCTGTAATTCTGTGTGGATTCTGATTTGTCCAGGTCATCCTAATCCTAAGTGGTTTTAACCAAGAAATCAAGCCTATAGCAAACAGCTCTATCTGGATGCTGTCCTGTGGCTGGACACAAAGGAAAACTTGCATGTCAATACATTTTTTTGTTCACTTCCTTCCCATCGTGAATACATGGCCTAATAAGGCACTATCTGGATTCTGGAGGTATTTTGAGTTTGTGTGATAATGCTCACTGCTGTCCCTCTTAAGAGATTCTAGCAAGGCAGGAAACTTCAGAGAATGGTAGTTTGATCAGATAAAAGAAGAGAGCCTAAGGACTGAGAACTACTCCCACTATTACTACTACTACCACTACTACTAATAATAATAAGAAGAAGAATAATGTTATGCTTATGTACAAACACAGTGTCGTTCTGTACGATATATTTAACAAAGAATTTGAAACATTTCAACCTTTATCAGCACATATTGCACATTTGCATGAGTCTGAAGCAGAACTAGTGCTAAAATAATATCTGTAAAACACAAGCTGAAAAAAAAGAAGATAAATGTTTGGATTTTTTTTCCATTGCCACTGCTTTTGTGTTCATGCATTGCATTTTGGCCTTTTCTTCAGTGTCTAATCTGTTTTTGATATGGTGAGATGTGACTTCCTACCCCAGCCTGTTCCATTGTTTTCCTGCATTTTAAGAGGAATGAGGTTATAACAAACTGTTCTAATTTAGAAGGTCAAACAACACTGTTATGAAACAAAGAAAATGAGACTAAAGGTAACAGCTTTCCTGTTCCCGAACAAGGCCCCGTAAACACGACTCTGGTGATCTATAATTATCAGAAAAAATATTCACTTTCACATTGTGGGCTCCTTGCAGTGATACCTCTTAATCACAGTCTCTGTTTATTTATCAGTTTTCACATTTGTACGCTGAAGCGCTCCTTGATTATTTAGACAAGACACAGGAGTATTTCCTGGGTCAACACTGCTAAATCTCTGATGGAGGGATCCAAGCAGGCAGTTTGCTTAATGCTTGACCCTTGACCCCCTCATGGGTAATAATGCCTTCATATCTATCCTCACACACATAGAGGCACACAACAATTTCATATTCAGAAGCCTTTAGAGGTTTCACAAAGCCATGTAAACTCAGATGAGTAACCAAAGCGTGGAAGAAAACATTTCTACACAAGTAGTTCTTATGTCAAGAGCTCTTCAGAAAGCGGTCTAACATGTCTAATTTATCAAAATATTTTATTCATAACAAGAAAATATAGACTGGAAAATATTTATACATCTCTGGGTCACTGACGTTTGTTAAAAAAGAGAAAAGTAAGAAAAAACATAATGCTTTCCTTTTCATTCTCTTTTAACAGACCTCAAGAAAACACTATATATAATCAGCACTCCCAGGCATGTAGATTGCACTCTAGTTAACATCACTTGCATTTTCCATTTTGCTCACTTTTTTTTCATCTGCCGTCTCAGCTGTTCCTTCCTTTAGTAGTGCTCAGTTCACACAATTCATAAAATCTGCCCCAAAGTCATGAAAGCAGCAACTGCAAGCTGAGAACTGCTTGCAAGAATAAAGGGCTCTCAGAATAGATAAATAAAATCTCTGTTATCCAGCTGCCCTCCTTAAATCACTCCCAACCCCTTCAACAAGTGGTCACAAGCCAGGGCAAAGCAGACTCTTTCAATACCACATGACAACCACAAAAGAGGATTCTTTTAAATTCCAGGAATGAGTGAAGTAAAAACTGGGCTGAATATGTATCTTTGAAAATAATTACAGTATTTCTTTGTCTTATTATCATCCTTTCTGGTGATGAAGTGACCAATCACTGCCCTGCATACATTCATGGGAATTAAAAAAACAAAAAATAAAAAAAAACATTCTCAAAGAAGGAAAGTTGGTCATTTTGTAAAATTTATTTTTAGGTCAACAGCTTTTCGGAGAGAGGAAACAGACTGAGATCACACACGGGTACGAAGAAACACATTCCCCGTATTTTCATATATTCATCACAGTTTGAGGGTTTACAAGTGGATGGCAGTTTCGCTAAAATAAGAGGTTAACCACTGTCAAAATCAGGCTGTTTTCTTTTTCATGTTTGTTCAGTGAGACTGAATCCCACAACTCTACGGCCTGCCAAAGTGATTAAGTTTTTACTGCGTTGGCACCGCTGCCTCAGGTTCTGCAGAGCAGTCCCAAACACTTCATCTCTGAAGGCACCAACATACAACTGCAGCCACAGCACACGAGCGAGCATAAGTTGCCTGAGTTACTTAACATGTGCTGCTGTGAGCCTGCCAGATTTCTAAGCAGCTGCTAATATGAGAGCATTTTAGCTTTTGGGGGAAGCTCAGAACAACTCCAGATCAGTGTAATGGAGCTATTGTGAGTAAGTGTGAGTGGAATTCAAATGCCTTTCAAGAAAAAAATACAAATGATGGTACAACTGAGGTGATAACATTGTCAAACTCTGTCGGTCTGTTAACAAAACAAATATGGATAAGATTTTCTTAAGACAAGATTCTTTGCTACTTAAATGGTTTAAAAGAATTTTTTTTTAAAGGACTTGACAGAAACAGTTCTCTTCTATTGAAGGGAACTGAGTCACAATATCCACTAGACCACTTTGGTCAAGGTGTTTGTGACCAGCCACACAGTGCATAAAAAATACAATGTACAAGCAGTGATCCCTTTGCTTTCATACAGCTAAGAGCGCAGTAGTCAGACTCACCGACACAATAAATCCACAGCCAGCCCGCGGATGGTCCCTGAAATCCCTACAATCAGGCTGCAGATAAATGGTATTTTGTGCTGACTCCATTGTCTCCTGCCTCTACTGTGGTAATCTAATGTGTGCAACATGCTCTTGGTCACCTTGACTTTGGTTGCTATAGTGCTCAACACAAACATATCCCCACCCAGAAATACACTAAATAAGGCTTGGGGGAAAATTCTCATAATCAGACAGCACAGAGGGAGAGGCAGATATACCCTTTAATATATTGCACACAGGTCAAATCTATCCCAGTGTGTGCATATACACGGTGCTTGCGTGAGGTTACTGGTGACACACTCACACAACACACAGTCTGGCTAATTAGTATACAACAATAATTGTCCTAAGCTCAGCTATTGTTGACTCAAAGAAAATGATAATTGCATGGGCATAAACAAAAAAAAAAATGAAATTAAGTTCTTTAGGATAGACAGGTCTTTCAGGACAAGTCTGTTTGTACTGAAAGTGACCTTTAAACACCTTCCTCCAACACAGAGGAATCAGGATACAAGAAGGCAGACGTCCTGTCTAGCTGTCGACCCCGGCAGATGTGAGTTCTGAAGAGTTCAAAAGAATTCTGCATGGGGGCACCACCATTTACATAATCCTCCAGATATATTCCCCTGCAACCTAATCAAATTATTCACAAGTCTAGCCCCTAACTATGTAGACCCCACGATACACAGCCTTTCCATTAACCAGCCCGTGAGCCTTAATCGTATCGAACCAACCAATGTCACTTTTCCCTTTAGAATGGCCAACAGACACAGCAAACAAAGAATGGTTGTGTCTGACATACAAAGATTTCAGACAAACAACATCTTTTCCCCCCTTGTCCACTTTGTTTGGCATTTTTTATTGTCCTGGGATTTTATTTACTTTTGAGGAACAGAGCGCACTAAGAGAAAGAGAATTATATCAATGGAAGTACACAGTCTTAAGACAATAAGACATTATGTTCAAATGATGCTTTCAATGGAGGTTGGTTGATGTAGTAATTAGCAGAGCAGAGTTAGAGCTATTGAGAATAACTTTGATAGACAACTGCAGATGACACAGGGGATTTCGATAATCATGGGGTTGAGTTCCCTCTGGACCTAATCCAAAAAGAAGATAAACAAAACTGCTGATTCAAACACTAGTATGATATATGCAATACCAGAATATCCAAGCTTGAAAATATTCTTATAATGCTTATGAGAAATATGTAGAATTTGTGGCAAATACACCAAATCCCAATGTTGCTGCATGCACGGGTTGTTTATTCTTTTCCACATATAAAGCTTAATTTGGTTAAATAGTCCAAAACTGCAACACTGCAATTTACTATTTTTACATTTCTCAGGAAAATTTCAATTTCATACACTTTCAAAGTGTCACAGTGTTAAAAATACTGTTCATAAAATACAAACAACAACCTTATAATAAGCATGTGATCTCATTGCTGCTTTATTTTCTTCATCTGACTTTTTGTTTGAGGCTGACAAACATCATATTATTGTTAATCACCCTGCTGTTGCTTTGTGTTAAATCTGCAGCCAGGGGGTAAAGGGTTAATGAATCAGCCAAAGTTTACATCCCATATGCGGTCAATTTTCAATGACTTCTTCTCCCACAATGAAATAAACTATTTTATGTCTCCAAATATGCAGATCATTTTGCTTAATGAAAGATGCTTGACGTCTCAGATCCAATTAATATGCAAATGCAAGTGAGGATTTATTTGTGACATTCTGTATGGGTGAGAGAAAACAAAAAGGCTTCTTAACAGTAACACTAATTGCTGTGACTGATTGTCACGTATCATCATTCACTCTGAATCTTATAAACATGAAAATCCAGATAAAACCTCTCAAACCCAAATGGTTGGATGTATTTATTTTTATTTGTTTATTAGTTTGTTTTGTTGCTCTACAGCGCATCGTGTCCTGTTTTGGAATGATGATGATACCAAACAAAATATTTGGCTTTATTTTTTTTTCTTATTAAGTAAATAGAATAAACGTATGAGTAATAGCATATATACTGAATACATGAATCTACTTTATATACTGTACCTTGGATAACATATTAAATGTGTAAAGACATACACTACCTTCTTCTGATTGTCCATTACCGCTTTTTAAAACAACACTTTGAAAAGGCTGTGCATTCACAGTTGTAATTCCAGCATTAAATGTCACCCATACAGATTTTATGGCTTTCACATGTCCCACCTTGATTTCGACTCATCAAAATCCAGACTAATGCAACTCATCTTCAACGTGGAGATCCTTCAATCAGTGGTGTATTTATCACTGTAAAATAAAATCAATAATGTAACTCTACTATTAAAATCCTTTAATGGATGAAGCAATATACTTAGCTGTTTGCATCATCCTCAAGCTTTAATTCCCAAGACAATATACAGAATAGGGCTTACATTTCAAGAACCATAAAGCGTGATTGACAACTGTTGTTGCATATTGCTTCAACATACAGTATGTACTAAACCGAATTATTTGTCTAAGGCAGGACTTTGGGGAAAAAAAGGTCACTGATGCAACCCATCCAAGTGCATAATACGAGAAAATAAGTTCATCAAAAATGCTGAAAAAAATTAGAAAAATTCAGTGCTGTATTACTATATTTACGGTAAGCATGAATTTAACCTTCAATGAACAGAGAAGTCAGTAAGGCAGACTTGAGTAGCTGCTTTTTTTTTCTGAACAGGACGACACATGTATAGCATGTTCCCCATTGGACAACCTTTAGCCATTTTATACAGCATTGAGCGGAGCCATGATTTAGTGCACCCCAATTGAGAAACACTTCCTGGGCTATAAAAACAACAATCAGCTTCCTTGGATTAAAGGGCCATATGTCCTTTAACAACAACCAAAAAAAGATGCTGACTAGCACCAGGGTGGTCAAAATAAAATGATCCACTGACATCGACAACAATGCTTTTAATCTTCTTGTGATATCTTTATAGCTTTTAACCTTGCTTTGTAAGGCACATGACTCTCTCTGCTCGCTTCGATGTTTGCTCAGACAACAGCATTGGGGAAGGGATTTGGGAGTCGGATAAGTTTTTCATCATTGATTTGAAACGTACATGGTTCTGATCAAATATCTTGAAAACATCTGATGAGTATTCTTGTTTGTCATCTGTTGTGCCGGCTGCATCTTGTGGTCTAAGGACTAAACTTGAATCAAAACTCAAAGTCGTGTTTGCGTACACACATCTAATGTAATACAATAAACTGTTAAACACATAAGACGACAAATAAGACTACAGTGAGCATAGCATTAAAATCGCCCTGTACAACTTTATTTAAAACATGTTTTTCTGTCACTTAGAAAAGCAGCTATAATTTTAAAAGGATCAGATTCCTCCACAAAGAAAACTGAAAACTGTGATCATTTCCAAAAAGTAATTTCTATGCTTTGGCTGAATCTTTTTTGATCCTTTTAGGTTTAGAGCATAAAACATCTGAAACTCATAGTCAAATTTTTTTTTTAAAAGGATGTTTTTTCAAGTTTCTGATGTTTTAGAATTAAATTATTTTGTGTCTGTTTCAATCAAAATGTTGTTTTGTTTTGTTTTTTTATGCACTTTGTAACCACAGATTTTCTGTTTCACCAATACTGTGTCTAAATATCAGGGTTTGGGCTTCTTATGCTGCTTCTGAATCAGTGGAAGCAAAATTAGACACTCCTACCTACATGTCAGCAAAATAACTGTAATACACAGGTCATGTGCAACACTTGATAGGCCAAACATATTCATAGCTAAAGCTTAACAAGACTCCATAAAGTCTTGAGCAAACGTATTGCTTGTGTCTGAATCAGTCGGTGTTTGTGTGTGTACTTGATGTCTGTTTGCATGCCGACCTAGCCTCAGATTGCTGTTTGAGGATGTAATTGCTCTGCTCCTCTCCTCCTCAGAGTGGCCCAGGATGGATCTGTGCGGGCTGTTTAGCAGTCAATGGCCGGTGCAGATTGTAAACAGATCTCCCATGAATTGCGGCTTTAGCGGTTTTGTGAGTCTCCAAACAAGGTTCTACCGATAACGCCATTCTCTCCCTGACAAAATCAGCCACTTTGGTGCAAGGGTATGATTTGAGAGGTGCCAGTCAATGTGATTGACAGTATTAATCCCCCACAGGAGCAAATAGGAGGAGAAAACAAACCATGCCCTTATAGAAAACATGTCCCTGGTAAATCCTGCTTTGGGTAAATATTTCACCTATCTAACTGCAGAGCCAAGAACACAGGAGGTGATTAAGAACAAAGGCAGCATAATTGACCGAATTAATGTTTAAAAAGAAACACATTTGTTATCTTGGCATAAATGACAACCGCATCAAGGAGAAAATGCTCTACAAGACCAAGATGGCTTCTTTAATATTATAAATGCAACCCAAAACATAACCGTCACACAAACATTACACAACTGAGGATACCTACGCATACATGTAGATTTTACCTAATACCTTGAACATAAAGTCTGGCACAGTAATCATTAATTTGTGTCCTGCCATCCTGATTAAGACCTGAGACAGATGCACAGCTCTGACATATAAAGCACACTGTGAGTTTTGAATTAAACATTAAGCTTTTCTGGACAGTAGGAGAGCAAGTCATCAAGCATTAAGCACACATATTAATTTTCAAAGAACCGGCAGTAATGGGAGCATCTTACAGGCAGCCTGACGCTAAGTTACCTGAAGCTGACAGGACATTCATATTTAATCTGACATTTAACCGCTGTAACCCAAATGTCCTGTTTTCTGGAGACACATTTTAAAACAGGCATACACCCATTTTACAAAATGTAAAGCTTTGCCGATTGAAAACATTTGACATGACGTCATGCACAAACCCATGCCTAAAGACAAAACCGCCGACAGAGTAATTCAATTTCATGGGGAACAGTGTGGTAGCTGTGATAACATTGATGACGTAACCAATACAAACACTGCAGATTTGTGGAAACTTGCGATGCAATTTGCAAAGCTTCCAGTTTCCATCGACGCTTTGACAGGAGACAAGTGCAAAAAGAAAATCTAATATCGGAAATTAAAATTACATACCAAAATCTTGGCCCTTTGATACAAAACTATTTGATGCTGTTTGGATTGTTTCCAATTTCATAATTGTGTTTAAGCAATTAAGAAGAGTATCTTTACAAAAGACAGTGGGGTCTTATCTTGAGACAGCCAGAATATATTATGAGCGATACAATATTTAAAACTAATTCTATAACTAACAATTAATAAATGCAATCTATTTATTTCCATCACTTAATCAATTAACCCAATGATTTGCTAAATGAACTAAAAAAAACAACCTACAATCATCCATCTCAAAATCATATTTTAATTTTTTTGTTTAGTCTGACCAACAGCTACCATCGTCAGCAGCTTATACAACAGCAAACAACACGTAAAATAGAAATAGTTACATTTATGACAATATTAGACAGAGGTAATACAGTCCTCTAATTAAGGAAACTGTATCACCAAACATTTGGTTTTCTGACTTTAACTAGACAATTTGTGACCAAGGACACAGATGCCCCCACTACTGGAAAAACTCAGTTTGTGCTGATGTGGATAGACCACAACCATTATCAAACTATCAAACCGAACGAACGAATATAAACAAACGAACGGACGGATGGACGGACAAATGAACAGATGGACGGACGAACGAGGGTAACCATATATGTCCCCTATGGCAGGGGCATCAAAATGATTACTTTGTTCTATCAAAAATGCAGCTGAAAAAGCAGCCAGCCATCACATGATGTAAATTTCATCATCTGCCCATGTCCACAGGAATCCACATATCCACATACAGCCCAAAATTTATGGCTGCAAAGGCTGTAAACACTGACAATGTGCATGTGTGACAGTGTCCATCTCTAAAGACCCCTAATGCAGCACAAACAGAACTGCATGCATGTCTGCTATCCTTTATGTCCTTTAGCGATGTGATGCATTGTGAACCTGTGAATTCAGACTTTTATGAAAATAAATAACAACTTAGAAAAACAATATTTTTCCTAAAAGGCAAGACTTGACTGTAAACTGGAAGCCTGCTCATGCAGATCATGTCCTAGTGATTTTCAGGGATGCTACCTTATGATAGAGGTATTCTATATCAAACGCATGTAGTCGCACAATTCCAGTAATCAGTGGGAACACAGCTGGTGCAGAAGCATATCCTCATATCATTTTTTTCCCTACAAATATAGTGAAAATGGCCCATTAAGGCAAGGAACAAAGAGGATAGTCCCCATGTTAAAGCCAACCCCTCATTGATGCCCTGGTGACTCGGCCAGCCACTCTCCCAAGGCCTACTCCTTGATTAAATGCATAATCCACTACTCCCCATCCCCAATGATTTAGTGTGCCTTTAAATCAGCTTGCGCACACATAAAAACCTCAAATAAAAATCACCAAGAAAAACCATTGCACTCTAACTGTTCTATTAAAATGATACCCTGCCCAGCCTTTCTTCCCTGCAATACCGTTTATTCCACATGAATGCATATCTTCATTTTTTTCATAGGTATGCATATAAAATATTTAAAGTTTAAAATGTCACCGTTGAAACATCAAATGCAGGAGTCTTTCATTAATCAGCAAGGACGGAGGTTCTCTTTTAAGGTTATAACCCTTTGAAAGAGCAAAAATTACATTTTTGACCTTGAAGATGAGACAAACTCATAAACGTAAAATAATTTGCAGTTTAAAGGGGAAAGAGATATCAGTTACCTTAGCCAGCAGTGCTCTGGGTTGTCAGGGGGAGACCAAACAAGTCTCATTTTCATATTTACATCCAAGCTGTTGAGATTAATTTGAAAGCACATCAAGGAAAAAAAGAAACAAAACTCTGAGAAAACATCAAAAGGGACAACTGTCAAACTTTCAAATCCATGAGGCCCTAGCTATCTCCCCGCATGTGAAACACAGACTTTTTTCCTCCAGTTTTATTAAATGGTGCATGACATTTTCATTACTCAAGGAAATTAAATTGACTAATTTTCTTACAAGCCCTGTACGTCTGCTATTTGAAGGAGGTGCCCAGAAGAGAGCAATTGTTTCAACACCTTCACAAAAGAAATGCAAACGCGGATTTGCTCTCAGAAGAATAGTCATTTCAAAGCCTTATAGCAAATTTGTTCTTTAATGAGGGATTCAGGGTTTTGATCTTTTTCCTAAAACGGAGTTTTGATTTTATGCTGATAAGTGCTGATTCCTGTTTATTCACATCAACAGAATATATTGCAGCATTTCAAATAAAAACTAGAGCCTCCATTCTTAAATAGTCTGGTAAATCTGATATTCAGCAATAGGATGCTGATTTTTTTACAGAGACATTAGGATATAAAGAGACTAAAATCCCATTATGCATAAAAAGAAACAAACATTTATTAAGTGACAAACGTCAAAGATCCATCTGCAGGATTTTTTTTATTGAACTAAAACTAAAGATCAGTAAAATATTTATGCTACCCAAGTGGTAAGAGTCCTAATATACACTTATTCCAGAAAGCATTTAAAGGGAAATAATGAAAAACATCTTGACATACTAAAGCATGATTAAAGAGATGAGAGTGAAACAGATTCTGTGCAAACAGAGGGAAGCTCTGGGAGGATGGCTGAGGAAAAATGGAGTCAGCCAGGACCACGGCATTGCCCCTCCTCTGGAGATGAAAAGGCTGATTACCTTCACCTCTCAGGGGTGTAAGCCACATGGTTGACAACATCATTGGAAAATAGACTACTGAGCTCCTTTGGGCCCTATAACTGCTTACATTTAATGTGGGGAGAAAATTCACACTAAAAAGGTGGTGACACCACAGCCATACTCTCATATTGTTGAATACATTATTTCTTGATGCTGGTTGTGAAGCAGTAATAAGTGAAAAAGGGGGAAAAAATGTATATTGTCTAGGAAATGAACAGGAAATGAATAGTTTGAATAACATAGATCAGGGGTATTCAACTAAAATTGCAAGAGATACAGTAAGTCAACCCTCCTCACCTGCTGAGGTCCAAACAGCTATATACCTATTAATACAGGCTCATGTTATTTTCTCCAGAAATCAGTTTAGTTCATTTTTCTGGTGGAACTAACGTTTTACAAAATTCATCTGTTTTCGAACACTCCTCCCGTCTTCCAGGCTGTTTTGTTAAAGATACAAAATTATTAACAATCTCAAACAGGAAAAAATAAAGTGACTATGCAGGACAAATATGGAAATCAAAGTGCAATGAACTCTTCGTCTATGAACTGGTATTGGAAATAAATTCCTTTCACTCCACAAAAACATGACACCCTCGTAGGAAAACTGAATAAAGGTCTCTTTTAGGCTGAATTCAGCTTAAAGGTATGCTCCCACTCAACTAACAGCCTAGGCGTACAAAATGCATTCCACCTAAAATGCGGCATATCAATTAATAATTATCATTTTATTATTTGGTCAAGTTTCAATGCATATTTCAAACGAAAACATGCCTAATGAAAGGGAATTCTGTGGGTGGTTTTGTTTTGTTTTTCTCCTACCTGGCAGCCATTTGCAGCTTCCTGTCGCTTATGCGCGTCACAAGCCAGCCGTGCGCGTCCAAATTTACATTTCAGTAGCTCCCATAGATCCTTCTGCTCTCCAGTATTTACCAGTTTTGCTCTCCGTTTCTTTTGTTCAGATACTCGACACCTTTTCCTCGCACTGTCTGTTATTTTATGTCGTCCACGCTTTCTCTTCTCCATGTTCTCGCAGTTTGAAACTTCCGCGCATGTGGGGCCTTTGCGTGTTCTATTAGAAATCTGGGGAAGCCCTTGGGGAAGACACACTTCTGTGTGACGTCACCGAATTTCAAAATGGCACTTAGTTAACTTCGGAATATTCGCCCCTCAGGGGATTAAAATCGGAATTGTTCTCTGTATTCCGCTGTGCTAAAAATATGACCGTTATATCAGGCTGTAGAATAACATTCGTCCTACTGAAGAAAAATATCGTGGTTACTTTAAAAATTCTTCACACCCCTTGAGCAGGACATTACTGAGTGGGAGTATACCTTTAACAATCACTTAAGATGATTTCACTATCGCCACTGTAATTACCACTCAGTCCATGGATCACAAATCTGCGACATGAATCTTACACACCATCACAAAATACACGTATTAGTATATGTACACGTATATACTTTACATGTATATATGCTTGTAAATAAAAAGATAGGAACTACATATGTATGCTCAATATCAGAGCCCATTATAAGACTACATGGAACATGATGATAAACATGTGTATAATAAAGTAAATAAATAAAATAAAGCCCATCTCGCTGTATACAACCAATTTCCTCATACAAGCAGTGTTACATGTGTCTTACTGCTAGATGCATGATGCATATCCTGTAATGGCGGCTGCGTGTAAACAACACCAGATTCGTGATGCAACCTAAACCATCCTATTGGTAGTCGTAGGACCCAGATACCCCTACTGAGCTGGCCTCGTTGCGCCTTAAAAATCACTTTAATGACAGAAGTTAAAAGGAGGCCTATCTTTTTTCCCATTATGTCAAACGGCTTTGCGGCCTGGATGGAAGCCTCTCGTGGTCTGGATGTTGCCCCGTTGGCGGTCAGTTACCCGAGGCGGCCAGTTGGTGACCCCTCGGGTGACTGACCCCGTTGGCGGTCAGTCACCCGAGGCGGCCAGTTGGTGACCCCTGACGTAGACGGTTCTCTGTTATTAATCACAAGCCAAATTTGTGTTTCAAATGTTTGACAGTGGCTTTAAAGCTTCGAAAAAGACATCTGTGATGATCACAAACATTTTGCTCAGTTCGGAACAAAACAGTTGCTGTTCAGAAATGCTACGAGTGAAAATCAAAGTTGAAATCAAATTAGTAATTGTTTCTTTTAAGTCCTCCCACAGTCTGAGAGCTAACTGGATAAAAAAAAGTATCATTTCCAAAAGTCCATTGATCTGTTTTTGAATAAGCTGGAACCCTCTGTGTGACCTCTGTGTTTGTCAACAGAAACCACAATTTAGTGGCTGCTTCAGCTCTATTTCAAAGGTTACTTAATTAACTTAAAATTAGTTAGAATGCTATTAAAATGCAGAGCTCTTCTGTTGTGGCTGTAAAATAATATAAATCCTCCTTGACTTGAAATTTTCTGAGACATGTCAAGCTGGGTGGGGGTACATAGAATGGCATAAGTGGGGCTTTGTCAGTCGTTTTGACTTAGCAAATGCACGATGAGAAAGAGAAAATAAGTTTAACTAAAAACATATGGCATTACCCTGGAGAGGAAGCCTTCATAAGAGGATCGTGGCTGCGTAGTAAACGAAGACAGGAAAAGGGCACGTGTGGTGGTTTGGCTGATTGAGGAGTTTTTCTAAGGCAGGATGGAGCCAAAGTCAGCCTGAGGTTGAACCACCAGAAGCAGTGGTGGCTCACACTCTCTTGATCCAGCCACAGAATAAAGAGACAGAAGATACATAAACACACACATAAAAACACACACACACACAGTCATCCATAGAAAAGCTATGGAGTGACAAATGTGAGTTTCTCACAATGCCATATTTCTTATTTTTCTTTTATGTCTGTAATTATCGCTATCAGACTGGATGCCCTTGTTGTACTCTGTGTAATTTTGTAATTATAATTAGGGATTTTTTTTATCTTGTCTCTATGCTAATCTTGATATGATTGCTGGAAGGAAATGTGTCTAAGTTTAATAACTGCAACTCCTGATAAAGCAGCATACTGTGTCTTTTTGGAGGCTGTGGAGTAGCTCCAATACTAAAGATGAATAAACAAAGTGTTACTATTAGTTCCTTACGTTACATTTTCTTTAAATATGAGTCATGAAACACTATATATACTATGTCAGCATATATTTATTATATATTATTAGATATATATATATTCATTTAGATATTTAAACAAAATTCGACAGATCTCTTCTAGGCTTTAGAGTGGTGTCTAATTTGTATGTATTCTGCATTGAGGCCTATGTCTGTGCTGTAATGATAAAAAACAATCTTTCACAGATTGCCAATAATTAGAAAAGCACCTCTCCAAACTCTCTATGTTAAGGGCATGATTGCAGCCAAATTGAACAGTAATTTGTATGATGTGGACATGGGTGCTGTGCGAGGGGAGAAGTGTGATGGTTTAATACCACTTTTATCTGGCCTGCTTCGCCTGCCTCACTCAATCTAAACACATGGACCTTTGGATCAGAATGGGAAACGAGCCTCTGCTGTTGCATCATGGTGAAACAGACGTCAAGCTGATTAAAAAAGGAGGGGAAAAAGGTAGAACCAGAATACAGATTTTCTGTCCTCAATAACCCCAGAAGGCCCATCATGGATGCTAATGGAAACACTTGCCCTACTATTAAACATAAACCTAAAGATCACCTGGCTTTCTGTGTGTGAAAAACAGATGTACTCATTATTATTCCACAAAGCTTATCAAGGCCATGCTACTGAGAGGTCTGTCCTGTTGCTGTACCACACACCCCACATTTATGCTCTGCTGTGATGTTTAGTAATGACTTTATGAATCTAAATAAGAACTGTGAAACTTCATTGTGACCTCTGATACAGAGCCCACCTTTTAACAGTGACCTACTCCAAAGTGAAATAAATAATTTTTTTTTAAAAAGAAGCAATATTCATGATAAAATAATAATCACAGTTTTCTTGCTCACACAAATTAAGACTAACATTTTCCATCCCATCACTTAGAGAAGCTATTCTTTTTAATAAAACGTGTTGGGCGTTTTTCAAACATTGTGTATGTGAGCTTGTCAAATACAGCAATACACTGTATACAGAAACCTTTACTTGTAATACAGTGGCAAGGATTTCCTTTTAGCTTTTTTCTGGCCTTAAAAGCTTCTTAATACCATATTTTGAAATAATGTATTTTATGAATTTGTGGTACCACTTGCCGTGTTTATCATCATCATCACCTTTAAAGAGAATGTTGGTCTTTTTTAATGCACATACAGTGTTTTTATCTTTTGGAAAAATTGTTGACCACCACTTTTTTTTTTATATATATTTACTTTTTGCACACCCCAACATTACTTTTCATTTACAAACCAGTGAAGCTCCTTCTGGAGCTACTAAATGTTTTGTACAACTTTTGTTTTTCAGATGCCATCGTAGTGAAACCAGATTTTAAAGTGTAAAACTTGTGGAATTCCCTTGCTACAGACTGCCTTGCTCATACACATGTATACAGACGTATGGATCAAAACTGGATTTGTATTAACATTAATGCTCCGCCCTAGTTTTGCTATCGGTTAAGGCTACAATATAACTACACCTGTGACAGAAACTGTTTTCCATTATATGATGAGAGGTTAAGTGCGGTACGTCTTTATTTTATTACATCATACATTTTGTGTTTAAAGATATACATTAAATGACTTCATTCAAAATTACTTAGTGAAATGATGGCATATAAAACTAGGAAACCGTGACACAGAGTGGAAAGACTGGGCAGTTGATAGGCTGGAAAAGCAAAGGTATGAGAGAATGCCTCTTTCACCCACCATAATTACTGCTGCCAATCCAGAGTGATTTTATAATTCCAAAATCCTGACACTTCACAAAGACTCTATAATTGCATAGAGGATGGCCTTTCACACTTCAAAGGTCCATTAATAATTTTTTCCTAGGACCTGTCCAGAAATACATCTTTTTTTCCTTGAAGCCACCTCATGGGAAGATGTGGAATTTTTCATGAAAACATGAAAAATATCCACTTGGCCGCTTACTCTCCTCTCCTTTCTGCCCTCCAAAACATCCAAGAATGGAGCAGTGCTGTGGTTCTAAATACCCAGAATTCATTCAGAAATGAACTGGAAGAGGACAGTTTCAAGTCCGAGATCCAGATTCAAGAGGAGTAAAGGTCAAAACAGTAAGTCTCAAACTGCAGTAGAAACCTCATGATTAAGAAGTGAGCACCGATTTGTTCTGCACCAGTTTTGGGCACCTTTCACTGACAATGATCCTAAAGGTGAATGTACTCAAAAGGGGCACTGTCTTTATATTAGGTCTAACTAAAGTACATACATACATACACAAGACAATGCTTGCCGATATTCTGTATCACAACAAAATTTTTGCCCACAAATGTCCTCTCGTCACTGCAGATCACAAAACACAATTCAGACAACAAAACAAAATACAGGCACTGGATATCATGAATTACTTCATTTGTTTAATTGTATAATTATATAACATAAAAGAGTTAAGAGGATTTATAAAAGTCAGAATGCACCACTGAGAAAACACAACTCAGACTTGCAAAGGCTCTAACTTGGACAGACAACGTTGCTTTCTGGCTAGAGATTCCCAGCCTGCTCCAGTCACGTAGCACCTTAGCTGTACAGATGGCTAGTGGCTACGTTCAGTGGCCACTGTTTGCCAAGAGGTGATAAAAACATCAGCTGCTGGAAAGCAGTAAGTAAAAGCATGCTAGGAGTACTTGGGCTCTAATTTCCTACCAATGCCAAACCAATCACTATTTCTCTGGAATGTTTTTATTTCTTGTTGCCTACAAAAGCACAGAGGGAATGTCGCTGTCACACTTCCGGACTTTCTCAAGACGCATCGGTGAAAACAATGCCCCAGCAGAAAGTCATTGCTAACGGTAATGCACGTACAAGCTGTTTGAAAACTCACACAACCATCCCTAAGAGTTGTGAAGCCGTGTATTGTTGTTCACACAACCTTAAACAAGGGGGGAAAGGTTTCGTTTTTCACTTTTCCATGGGAAAATCGTTCCCAAGACCACAGAAATCGATGGCTGACAGCTGTGAACAAAAAAAAAAAAAAAACTTGTGATGGTGGAAAGTGCTTTTATGAATGTATATCCAAGTACCTGATGTTTTGCAGAGATCTGCATTCCAAAAATACACAAAACTATTGTATAAAATGGCCTACAAACTCACACACCGGCGCCTACAAACTCACACACTGGCACCGTTTTTTATGCTCCGGTGAAAAGTTCCTTCGTCACAGTGAACTTTAATAAGATGTGAAAGAATATAAGGAAACCTGGAGACTGCTCCCTTTTGTAGCATGCAGCCAATGAGGTATTTGTTTGTTTTATATGTATTTTACTATTGTTTTTTTATGCTATGCCAACATGACTTGTATTTTCTCGTTTATACTGCCTTTACTTTTCACGGTGGATTTGAACAGAAGAAGCTTTCCAATAAACCAGTAGCAAGAAAGCCACTTATGTCTGCCTGTGCTTGGAGGGAACTACTGACAATAATGCAGTCTAGGACCAAAAGAGTATGAACAGAAGAGTAGCATATATGATAAATAAAACTTTATTACCACCCTTTCAATCAAGTAGCAGTAAATATCCCCATACTCTACACTTGGCCATGATGTTGGTTCATCTTTCTAAGCATCGGCAGGATGTTTGTACGGACAAAGCTCGAGACCTGCAGCCCGGTATTTGGCTGTGTAACGTAGTTTTGCATTATTACCAAGAGTTTCTTGGTAACTGAATGAATGAAAATGGTAGCAACAAACCGCTTTGCTTTCACTGACGACGAAGGCAGGTTTCTGATAAATGTGGCTAAAATAGCTAATATTGTTGCTTATGCTCACTTACCACTATATAGGGGAGTTTGCTCTGTTGTCTGCTGCTCCAAAGTTAACCAAACTGGTCATCATTTATCTGGTGCACAGTGATGGAATAAGATGTACCTAAAGTATGTGTGTGTCAATTTCTCAGGAAACTATCAACTTTTTTTTTAGAAGGTAAATGTGAGAGGGAGCATATCTCACACCCTGAAGTCTGAGGGTTTGTAATGGAGAGCACCACATATGAGATGTTCTGGTTCATGTACTGCAGCACCTGTAAAACTGCATCTCGGTGAAAGGGAATAACAATTTCTCTTTCAATATGAAAAACACCATAGTGGTTATCGTTAGGTAGCAAACCAACATGCAGTCAATCACCTCCAATTCATGGCAAGACTTCACTTTAAACATTATCCCATTACATTGTTTCATAGCTTCTCACATATCAGATATTATGTATCAGATATTATTGTTTGTCAAGTATTTGTTTTGAGCAAAGCAAGATTTCAGAGAAATATCTCATGAAAACCAAAACCATTGGACCAAATACAAGTCAAACATAACATATAACAGTTTTCTAGTCTTTAAAAAAAGCAAACTCTCAGGGTTTATCTCTGTAGTGAAACTGTCTCTTTGCTACTACAGAGTAAAAGGCTCTCTTGTCATGACTTGACCATTTTGGCTCCTGTGGTAATGCCATATAAACGTCACATCACTGCCACTGGGTAATAAATAAGAAACTGAAATATTGTTCTCACTTGCTTTTTCTGAACTTACTGTAGGGTTTGCATGTGTTGAGTGATATTCGAGACTGTGAAAATCTCTCCGCAGCGGTCCTGCCCTTTAACAGCAGAATGCAATTTCTTTTTTTCTGATGAATCTTACCCCTCAGGTGTTTAAGAGCAAAGACTTACCAACATCCATTCACAGAAATGGAAGACTAATGACATCATTCTGAAATAAAGTTTGTTAGCATATTGCTTTCTAACCAAGTGACAGCTTCAGATCTGCTCACTTAAGAAAATTGATGGGGTCCACTACCAAAATGGTGCCCTTGACAGACATTAAAATGATGGCAAACGTTAAGTTTTATGCCATGTAGTTGACTTCAACATAACCATTCTACAAGCTCTGATCAACTAGTCAACCCATACAGTATGGCCTCCAGAGAAACTGCTAGCATCCTTTCCTCTCAGCCTAATTGTTGTAGATACACAAGTGCCACACATTTGGGATTCAAGAAGAAGAGGGAGTGGTAATATAATATTTAAAGAAACAGACAAACATAAAATATTTCTGGAAGATGCTAAAATCCCTGCAGAGTGCCAAAAGCATGGGGCTTAAAGATTTACTGGAGCCTTTTTATCTGTCATTACTGACGAGTGTGGCAGAGACAGAGACACATTTTTACTTTTTGCATTTCTGTTCTGATCCCAGTCCAATTCTATCAAACATTTGTGTTTCAGAGGATGTGTTAACGTCATTCTCAGAGAAGTTCTTGGATTTGGAAAAAAAAAAAAAAAAAAGAAAGAGGAAAACTCTCTCAGAAATTAAGTTCTTTAAGACCACATTTTCCCTCTTCTGTTCTTAATAAGAGATCTGTTTCTTTTGTTGTTTTTTTCTTATAAAGCTGTGCAATGTATGAAAGCCCTGGAATGAAAGCCAGTACAATAGCATTATGGAACAAAGGCAGGAAGGAGATTGAGGGGAAAAACAGGGGGAAAATGGCATCATCTCTAAACTTAATGAAACAGCATCCTTTCATTTTTTTTCTAGTAATTATAATAAAGATGGAAAAACATAATAAACGTCTCCCTGCCCCCACCTGCTAACAGTAATTATAATAGACTCAACAATAAATGGTAAAGCAGCACAGAGCTGCATCTTGGGAATTCTCCGGAGTCTGTGGATTAGCTTGAAAAGCCTGAATGATTAAAATACACTAATTAAAATTTTGTGTTCCTTGGTAACTCGTCTTCCAGGGCCCCTTGTGCTGGCAAAATGGGAATAAATGTGACAAAAGCAAATACTCTTTTGGACCTGAATAAATAAACAAGTCTAATCAACTTAGCGTTCTTGCACAGTGAGTTACATAAAAACTTCCTCGATGACCTTTCCTCACACTCGTAGTTTGCATCCACCAGGACAATAGCGAGAATATTTTGACTTTGTTGTTCTAATCAAGGAAGACTTGGCAGACATAGTAGACAGGTGAGCTGTCCTATTACACTGTTTCTGCCACCTCAGTAGAGCCATTTGTGTCTGGTTTGTCTTTGACTAAGTTAAGTCAAAGCTCCGTCTACCAGACTGACAAGATTTAAAAATACATTATGTGTATATGCTGAGCAGTATGAAAATATTTGTGAACCACATACCTCTGATGAAATGTTCCGCACACATATTTTGAGATGGTGTGAAAGACTCACGTTGCAGATATGCGATCCACTGACTACGCCTGTTCTCCAATGGCTCCTGTGATTTCTATATGGCTGTTTCAATTAGAGTCGCAGCTGAAATCATCTTAAATATTTGTTAAGATCACTTCTGCCTAAAAGAGAATTTTATTCAGTTTTCCTTTAAGGGTGAGTTTATTGTGCTTTAATTGTTTTCCATATCTGTCCTGTATAGGCACTGTATTTATACCTGTTTGAGTTTATTAATACTTTAAACCTATCTTCTTTAAATCTTTCACTAATCTTTAACTAATTTTGTTATAGATTAGTTATACCAGAAACGTGGTATGCAAAGCTGTTAACATTTTATACTTTGTTCAATAAAAATGTGAACTAAACTGATTTCTTCAGTCGGGCTAAAGCATGAGCCTGTATTTGCTCAGACCTCAGCAGGGCTGTCTTACCGGACCTCTTATCCCGATCTACGTTATTCAAACTATCAATTTTAACTCCCACAACCCCAGCCAGTTTATTTCAAACAGAGTTACCCTTGTAACCTCGTACGCACATAACAGGGTATGGTCTGCCCACATCTTTTACATTTATCTTTCACGTGTAGTTGAATACCCTTGGTCTATACTTAAAAGATCAGGCAGGGAGGGATCAAAGCACAATAAGTTGAAGAGAAAATAAAATAGCTGTCAATTAATCTACACAGGAACGAATATCGGTTTTTTTTTTAATTATTATTATTTAATTCTGGGCAAAATGAGACCCGAAGATTTTTTTTTCTTTGAATGTGTGTTACCTTGTGAGAAACAGGCTATATAGAGTGTCTCCACTGAGGCTCTCCCCATGGTTCCCCTCTACAGAGAGCATGTGCTGAATCCTGTTATATTATGCTGTCTTTGCATATAACGTCAAACTGTTGTTTAAAGTCAGCAGGGACAATATTGTGATATGAAAAAGAAATTCCCCGCCTTGCAATAGTCTCCCTCTCTTTTGTACCACATATGAAGCCAGTAGTTGGCATGATAGCACCTCTAAAAATCAAAGCGACACAAAGAAACAAACCTATTGACCACATATAGGTTACTGATTTTGAGGATTCCACTGGGAATTATTTTTAAGAAAAACAATTAGAGGCGCACACACAAACGCACACATACACGTCAATGTAGAGTCGCATTGTTGCGTCTGGCTAGAAAGGCTTTGAAAAAAAAAACGCAAAAGAAGACATCATGGCTTTGGAAGTGTCAGTCAGTTAGGACTTTGGCTTTGTGAGCCCTGTCTAGTCACTGAGACTTGGCCCCTTTTTGCCAAGGCGTCAAAATTGAGCTGTGTTCATGCTGTAATCCCTGTCGGTATTACTGACAAGGCTAAAAAGATTCAAAAAGCCTGCTTACAAATTTAATTACCTTTGCAGTTAACCAGAGCTTAGCAGCCAATGACCTGATATTTCCACTGAAGACTAGCAAAGGGGGAATGGATTGGAGACGGACTTGCCGAGTGGGCCACAGAGGCTGGCAAGTGTGTCAATCCAAGGCGGCTCAGAGGCATCCAGTGGGCATACTCAGTGCCAGCTAGGGCAACAACAGCACACATGTGGCCCTATCTCATGCTGGAGTGCAAATTAGATATAGTTGATTAAAATATTCAGTCATTTCACAGTCACTGTTGGGGGAATAAAAGGAAAGCAAGCAGTGAAAATGTGCTGTGGTGTGTGTGAGCCTGTTTGTATGTATGATAAAATGATATGAAACGGGAGAGAGAAAAGGCTGAGGGAAGGAGTAAGACCAAGCTCTCTTAAATTCAAATATTGCACACATTTCTCATTTATATAGATTCCTTGTGACAAATATGCCCTTTCCCAAAGGACAACTTGAAACACGTCTACTTGCAATAGAAGAGAATTCTTAGCAATCAATCAGTTCAACACAGTATAACAAGTGTTGGGAGAAGCAGCATCCAGTCTTGTATACTTGTGTTGATGAGCAGCATGCTCTGCGGGCACTGCTTAACACCCATGTGCCTCCCTTTTAAAGAAAGAAAATTCAAGTTCTTTGTTCACAAAATAAGTGAATATGGCTTGTGGTATGAAAACTTCTGCCTCACTGAAATATAACAAAAGAAAATTAACACTTTGGGGTTGCCCTGGAAACCTAATTGCATCACAACACTGCACACAGGAGCCAAAGTAACTGGATTTTGATGAAAAGGCGGTGATAATTTACGGCACTGAGAAATTAGTTGCCGTGGCGACGCGTTAATTACATCTCAAATTAACAATGCAAGTGTAGTGAAATTAAATATAAATCATATTTTCTGCATAAATTACAGGGGTTGATTAGTGCGGGCACCAGGAGAGAGAGGTTGAGATTCCAAGGGCCTGTCACATCCCCCTCCACCTCCCTCCCTCTCTCTCTTTCTCTCTCTTCATCTTTCCCTCCACCTATTCCTCAGTGATACCCTCCCCTATCTTAACTTCCTCCTTTAAAGACAGGGACTGGATTAAATACATAGAAACAACTGAACCTGTGAAGGGTTCAGCAGAAGCATTTTCAATAAATTCATGAAAGCAGGGAAAGTATAGCTGGCCTGGCATTTTAGCAGATTTGCATGTTTGTGTGTCGTGTGTGTCTACAAACACTTCTCCTTTTGTCTGAACATTTCTCTTTTTGTTTGGCACATGTGGACATTCCATATAATATGTATGCTTATACTGTATGTGTGCAAATGGAACGGCGTGATTTGAATTTAGTATAAGTGGGATCATCGTACGTGTATGTGTCAGTATATGCGTTATGTTATTGTAGTTTGTCATTTGCATAGATGTGCAGTGATTTTAGTTTACATTTAATCCCCAGATTTAAATGACAATGGGGTTTTTTCAATCAATACTTTTCCCCAACTTCCAAACATGGATACTCATCACATCATTCCAGCTAGGAATACAAACTGTGTACTCTCTCCACACTTAGATCATAGCTCATCTAAGTCCACATCCCAGGACACTTTCCCCAGTCCATAAAATGTTCTCACAGATAGATTTTCTTTTAATCTATAATGAACTTCTCCCAATGGTAGCTTCTTGTGATTATCAGTCCATAGTCATCTCTGGCCGTAGCACCTTGACTACAGGGATTGACATTCCAGGTGCAGAGCTAGGGTATCACCCATGGACAGAAGCTTTGGTAAATTTAATCAAGTCTGAAAATAATTCCTCCTTGCTCATAATCAAACTCGGAAATGCCGTTCTCAACAATCTGGGAATCTCTAAAGACATACTTCTTACTGTGTAGTGCAAAAGAAAGCTAACAATGAACACCTCAAGCAGTTCACGTATAACATTTTGAAGTTAGGTCAAATCTACAGCAGATCACCCTCAGATGATATACTCAAACATCTCACACCTGAGATGGAATTTGATGTCCTTGCTGCTTGTCACTCCTTCGAATATGGTGAGAAGACTGGGTAAATTTAAGCACACCAATTAGATTAAAGGACTGCCAGTCAGTGCATACCTGATGTAAGTGATGGACAAGGCCTAGAGCGCACCAACCCTTGAAAAGATATTCAAGATTCAGGATGAGCCAATATTCATTTTTTTAGGTTCCTTCTAAATATCCTTTACAATCCCTCTCAATCTGACACACCATCAATTGATGTTGCGAAAGTGTTTTATTGGTTAGAGTATGATTACCTCTCTTTCATTCTCAAAAACTTCCAAACCTGGACTACAAATCTCTTTTCTGCCCCAATGGCTGCGGTGAATATCAACAATGACCTCTCCTTGTAATTTTATCTTCAAAGAGGCACTAGATCAGGATGTCTTGAACCATAAGCATTGGCTGTAAAACAAGATATAAAGGAACGTAAAGTTTCACTTTATGCAGATGATTTGCTGTCATATCTGTTGGACCATCCAGGCGTATTCATAAATATGGCAAACAGTTTTAACGAAGAAAACGAAAAACATTTTAGATTCCGTTTATGCCAGCCAACATGCATTTTAAGGAGTGTCTCCTTTAATTCAAAGGCTTTTAAATGTTTGGCTATCTGGGAATCTGGAACATGCATGATTATGATGGCCTCTAAAAGCTAACTTCCTACCCTGTCTGACACAGGAAGGTTAATGCTGTTTTACTGCCCCTTTCTCTGAATTGAGAAATATGTATTATGTCATCTCATTTTTCTATACATCTGAAAAAATTCTTCAGCTCTATAGATTAATTTATATCAGGCTTTACTGTAAAGAAGAAAAACAGCATATATAGAAATGCATACTACAGAGGCATCATTTCCAGGTGAGTATGGCACTCCAAATTTTTCTATATTGCCATTGGGGGGCAAACATCATGGCATAATGGATGAGTGACATTAACAAATCGGATACCCCTGAACAGCTAATCTTGGAGAATGCATCCTGTGGAGTCACGTTTTACTAGCTGTAGTGTGCTCTATTTATTTTTACACCACTTCTTATTACACCACTAACCTCACTGTTGCACAGTCAGCAAGAATTCGGAATCAGTTTAGGAGGTAATTCGCTGTTTGGAGTCTCTCCCTCTCTGCTCTGATATTTAAAAACCATATGTTTAGCCCTTGAGTGTTAAACAGAGCCTTTGGTATCTGGCTTAAGACTGGGATCTCATCATTGCAGGACCTTTAGGCAACAATTTTGCATCCTTTGAGCAACTGGTAAAGAAATTTCATATCCCAAGGTCTCATTTCTATAAAAAGCTTAAAATGCAGAGATTTATATCTTCACACTCTGATTTCTTGCCTATATATTCTCCCAGTGTTTTTAGACTCTATCTTCACATTAAGGACAGACCTAAAGCAGACTACAGGCATAAGATATACTCTAAGATATATAACCTTTTTAATGGACTTCAGCCTACTGTAAAACAAATGGAATATGATTAAAATAAGATTGCAAAAACAATTGTCAGAAAAGTATTTGAAGGATTTACTCATCATCCATTTGTCAACTGCATGCTGTTCTTTAAGATAGTGGACTGACGTCATTGGTCTAAGTTTAGGTTGTCCAAAGATTAGGCCAAACGCTTGATTCAAAATGCGACATATGTAAGCAAGCTCCTGCAGGTTTCTACGTTCTGGATGTGTCCAAGATGGCAAAATGTCTCGCAGTCTATTTTATAAACTTCCTCTCAAGTTTTAGAGGAGCCAATACATCCATTCCATTTTATTGCTTTATTTGATGGACCACAGAGTGTGTTAGTCAGGCGACTTACAGTGTTCAAGTGGAAAGACCCTCTCCAACCTATCTATTCTCAATAGATCAAATAGATTGATAAGATATATTATATATTAGTTTATGTCTGAGACAAATAATAGTTTATATATGCTGGGTGTTCTCTAGAGGCCGGCTAACTTTCATTCATTCTTCCAATTATTCCCTTTTTACTGTTCTTTTTCCCAGAATTAACTTGTATTAACAAACTGTAGTCCTACCCAACAGTGTTAATTTACTTAAATGTAATGACATTTTCAATGATGAAATAACTTAAACTTATAATGTATCCATAAGGGGATCCCGTCAAAATAGCATGTGACGTTGATATACCGTATCTGTGAGCAAATCATCACGTCAGTTGTCTTTGAGTTTTACAGCTTTCGTGCAACAAGGTGGCATTTGAGCATAGTAAGGCCCGCCTCCAGGAAGAAGAACTAAAACTGGAACAAATCGACTAGCTACTATATTTGTTTCGAGACGGATCTTCCAAAAGTTATGGTTAATTCGTTTGTTTTCTTGTTTACTTCATAGATATGAGTTTCCTTCCATATTCTTATCAAAATTGGATTTGCCGTACATTACTAGATGATACACACGTACTGAATAGTTGCAGGACAGTTTTCCCTTGGATGAATGATCATCCTAAATTGGTGATCAGTATTGCTTGGCTCATTGCAAATTGTTGCTAATTGTTAGAATTGTTGCGCTGACATTATCAGGTAAGCAAAAACTGTTAAGTTATAACTGATAAGACATAGCCCTCTCCTCTACATTTGTGTCATTTACTCACAAGAAATGACCTGGACCATTTGTAGTGCAAAATAATATAAAAAAAATTAAGATAAGGAGGATTCCTCTCCTCTTTGCCCTCTTTGAAAAAAAACACTGGTCATATTTCAGCAGCAGCATTCCTCCCCTGCTAGTGTCATATGGGGGAAACACTGGTGTACTGCACGTTTACAACACAGCATATCTACAGTTTCTTGATCTGCATTGTCTGCCAGTGTGTGTGCTTGTGAAGTAGTTCGCATGCCTGATAGTGTTAAACTGTGGATCTGAGGTTTGTGTAGGTCTAAGAAAGATAGTAGAGGGTACACACAGCATGGCAGAGAAGGTAAGTGAGTCTCTCCTCCCCGCCAATTCTCATGTGGCCCGACTTCCCCTTAAGCATCACAAACAAGCCTCTGGAGCGATGTCAAGGATGGAGGGAGGGTGGTGGTGGGGTGCTGAGCTGAGAGAGAAAGCTGAGCGCAAGCACAACAGCAACAGGAACCAACTTGAGCCACCTAAATTATTCATACACCAGATGGATACGTTTCCCCAGGATTTCACGCTAAAACACTGCTATTCAGCTCCCTATGCATTACTCTGTCTATTCAATGGATGGCGCCAGGAATTAAGATAACTATCAATTTATCTAAATCGTTTCATGTCTGATTCATATCAGCTTTGAAGAGTGGAAGCCCCTCGACACCATGATCTCACGTTTGTTCTATTCCACAGGCACAATGAGGGGGAACATGTTCTCTTTCCTCTATCTTCAAAGACGAAGGCACTGCTATGACCTTGTCTAAAAGATATTATACAAATAAGAGGGTCCTTAGAGACGCATGTCATGTATGACACTGACTACACTTCACTACCGTGATGTGCGCTAGTAGGCAGCCCAAAGGTGCTGGGATTGAAAGAAATGCAGATGTGTTATACTATAAATCTTAAGTGGTTCTGTAATGTTGTGGGGATTTCCCATCATGACTAAAGACACATTGAGATTTACAAGACTGTTAACCTATTGCCCAAATATCCTAAGATTTAACAAAAAATTAAGCATTTTACATTTAAAGTGTAATATTTTCACAATGGTTGGGGACAATAATGTAATGTCTGAATGTTTCAGATGATGAATTTGAGGTTTTGTGTTGTTTTACTAAAAATCCTGCTGAAATGGGTTTTGCACTATTGAATGGTAAATGGTTTGGACTTATAAAGATCCTTTCTGGTCTTATTGATGACTCAAAGTGCTTTAGAACACAAACCAGCAGGGGCTGGGGATCAAACCACCGACCTTCTGATAAATGGATGACTGCTCTACCTCTGAGCCACAGCCAGAGCAGCTCCCTTAGCTCAGTTGTCGAGCTCCTCTTCTGTGGAACCATCGTTCAGTCTCGTTTCGGGAGGCAGACACTCTACAATTAAGATGAGGCTTAAAGCTTTCCTTTTTGATAAAGTTTATAGTAAAGGCTGGATTAGGTTTGCCTTTAGCTATGCTGCTATAGGCTTAGGCTACTGGGGGACTTTGGATGGTGCACTGAGCTTCTCTCTCCTCTCAAAGCAGAAGGTTGCGCACCTTGTGTGTTGGGATCTGCTTGAGGTTTCTGCCTGTTGAAAGGCAGTTTTTTTCTCACCACTGTTGCCAAGCGCTTGCTCATGGAGGAATTGTTGGGTTTAGGAATATTGATTATGGTCTACACCTTCTATTTTTGAAAAAAAAAAGAAAGAAAGAAAGAAAGTGCCATGAGATATGTTTTGTTGTGATTTGGTGCCATGCAAATAAAATTGACTTGACTTGACTTAAGACACTGTGTTTATAACAAGTTAATGAAATGAATAATGCCAAATCTTAATAAATCAAATCAATCAAATAGCCATTCATGAGGAAAATATTTGCCCTCTATTCAATTTTGACACCGACATTCAAAAGCATAAATATGAAGTTTACAGTGTTTCTCTTGCTACAACTATTAGTTGTCAGCAAACTAATCACAAACACCTGCAAATTATTTACCCCCACAATATTTACTCTTTGGTTTGTGATATTGCTCTCCCCCACCCCCTGTCAATAGTTCAACTTTAAATGTGACATGTCCTGCCTCAATTCATACAGAGTAACTTCCTGTGCTGGTACAAGAAGGTTGGATTGACCTCAGTCCCTGGGGTGCTCCTCTGCAGTACTCATCCATTTGTGAATGAAGATGACGACTTTAAAAGGACAAGACATCATTAAGAGAATAAGTAGCCTTTCCAGTGGTCTTTTTGCACCACCCCCTCTCTGGAAGTAATTCCGATGCATTTATACAGAAGTAAAAGTGCTTGAGAGTGGGAGGGGCTGCAGTTAAATGGTCCAATAATGTCTTAGCCAAAGCAGAGTTGTCCTCCCAAGGTAGTACAAAAAAGTAACACACTAAGACAGACCAGTTTGACAATTTAAGAGGCAGTTTAGGAGGAGCAATTAAAAAAGTGATGTACCGCAAGTAGCTATATTCAATAAAATGCAGTGCTTTATACAGTAAGGTGATTCAACATAACATTATCCACATGAACAAATGAATTCCATAAAAATACCACATGTCAATGTGTGACATTGAAACCAGAGATTGTCAAATGGCATTTATTTAATTGGCATATCTTATACAGTAGATAGATATGGGCGGGATAAGAGAAAAGGTCAATAAAAACAAGTCAGACACCTCAGTATAAACCTGTAAAGGAAGCCTTTGTCATTTCTCCTCATTTGTCTTTCTCGTTCCATCCCTCTCCTCCTCTCACCTTTTAGGTTACTGTCACTCATAAAGTGCTTTAAATCTGGCAAACACAACAGGCCTCCCTGGCACCTCAGCATCCATCATCCCATGCTTATGTCACAGGTAGACGAGTTGCGGATGTGGCCCACCCAGCACCCTCAAAAACTGGCAGCGTTTCAGTGCCACATGGTATTGTCACCTACAGTCTTGAAATTCGCATTGATAAGTCAAATAAAATCTGTTTCATATGTGGTGAAATTCTCCTAAATGTCACGTAACATACTGTATGAAAAAAGGTAAGACCTTACCAGCAAGTTCAAATAAACCCGGCAGGATAATGCTGGCTCTCCTGGGGGAACCAAAAGCTGATGGCTTTGAAACAGGGGGGAGGGTATTTTCAGCAGGGCTGCCCAGCATGAGAGATCCTGTATGTGTCACAGTTGAGATTTTTTTTATTGAAAGGTTGTTTGAAAGGCCCTGAACCCAGGACATCAGTGGTCATGTTTGTTTGGGCTTAAAGAGGAGCAGCATTCAAAACCTTTACAAAAAAGTCTGGCAGCCAGGAAAGAAAAAGAGCTGGGTCAGCACACACTGCAAATTGGACACATATGCAGGGAAGATTTGTAGAAATTAATAAAATGCCCTTAATTTAGCTTCAATTATAGCCTTATTCGAATGTGCACAGCACAAGCATAGCTTAAGTGCACTGTGCAAATAAGTGGCAAACCAGCACTGTTATCAGGTAATGGAGTCAGACAAAGAGAGAGGGCCTTTGTGAACTTGACACTCCTATTAGGCCTCTACTGGAAAGTGCAGTATTTGATCAGGAGATGGGAATTGAGCAAAAATGAACTGAAAGCAGATCCCACATGACTTATTTTCCTCTTGGCTCTCAGCTAAAGGTGTCACTCAGACTTAATAAAGCGCTCTGATTTTCATTTTATCACAGAAAATAGACTGGGCAAAAATAAAATCAGTTGGTTTTACCTTAATGGAGCAAAGTAATGGCGAGGTGAAACTGACACAACACATTTTGTCCATAGTAATACTATCAAAATGAAAGCATATTCACTTCTGGAGTTTTCAAGGAATCAATTCAAACTGAATATTGGCCTTTTTCTCAGACTTTATTTCATAATGGTTCCAACAAATACAGCACTTTGGCAATAGCCTGTCACCTCGGGTGATACCAACACAGCTATTTTACCCTATAGAGTTACAGGATTCTCCAGCCCACACTGAACCTCCTCCGCCAACCTATAACTCTTATTTTATTTCCGCACTTTATGCATTAGAGGTACATTACACCCATCCCAGTAGATAGAATGAGTTCACTTTTACACCCAGGTGTTACATTGCAAGGTTAGGTCATTTGGATGACTATGACCTTTGATGGCTCCGTCTTCAATGAAAATGATCTGGTGATCTCCGCATTGACATGCACACAGATGCCCTTGTGCTGTACATTCACACTATGGTGATAAGGCCAGAGCAATTCACTGGGGAGACATTATGGAAATATTCATTTGGGAATTACGATTTCTAATTAGAACGTAAGGCCACATCTCCCTGTCTTAGGTATGGGGATTGCATGGTTTCCCAGTGATAGAGCAAAAAAAATTTTTAAAAAGCTGTTTTTACAAGATTGATATTTAGCTGCATCTTTCCAGAATTCTTCCTTAGCACAACATATAGCCGGTTTGTTTATCCTTCTTTCTCTTTTTTAATAATGCTTTGCTTTTAAAGAAGTAATTAGATTAAGTTAAGTGAAGGAAACAGTCCCAAGTGTTCTGGTATTCGATTCATTATTCTGAATAAGACAGATGTAAAATTGTGTGTGCCCATCAGCACTTAGAGACTTTCTGAAGATTTATCATTCATGTAAATCATGAATAAAATATATCCTTGTTGAAAGAATATGCTACATCTGTTTGGTGCAACATTTTCCACCGACTGCAAGAAAATAAGCAAACAAACCCGACCTATTGAGGCCTGTTTTTGGCAAAGAGTGGACATAATTATGTGAAGGTAACGACAAGTGGCTGATTTGTTTTTAATTGCTTGCATTCACTTTAGAGAGATTAAATATTGTTTACAAAGCTTAAATTGCTTCACTATCACAACGTATAAATGGCATTTCACCTGCAGAGTATCAACGATGCTGTATTAGGTTAAAAAACAACATCACAGAATTCAATTCCTCACTTTAAAAGCAACTAAATTAACTACATTTCCTAAGTGCTTATAAGAAATGAGTAAAAATGGTAATGTGAGTGTGTCACGGGGGTCACAGACAAGGTGGTGGCAGTGTTGGTGGAGGTCGAGCCACCAGCCACCAGGACTGTTGTGTCTCCTATCGCCCCTGGCCACCATCAAGTTGCCATGCTCTGGAACAGACAGGCATGCTAGCATAACAGATGGAACGAAACAAAAGAGATCATTTTACCGTGGTCCTCTAGAAAGCCAGAACGAGAGGCTTGGATGTCTGAATGATGGGACCAGGGGACGTGCATTGGGGTTAGATTTGGGTAGTCTTTTCTTTCCTGGAAGTCTCTCTGATGAATGGGAAAAAAAGGTCTTTGAAGTTTCAGTTTCACATTAAAAAGGAAAGTATGAAAAAAATAGGAGAAATCATAATCAACCCTCAATCTCTGCTGAGGATCTCCATGAGAGATGGTTTTGTTTCTGATTTTCTTCACTAAGGGGTTCCTGATAAATACACCCTCACATATGGGTCATCAGAAGAATTCTTATGAATGAAAAATTATTACCAAGACAAAACTGACTCTTCTTTTCATATTCTAGCACGTTTATTTATCGTATCAACCAAATTTACAAATAACTGAAACAGTGACTAAATACAGTCAATGCTCAGGTTATCTCACCAGTCTTGTTTCCGATTAATAGCTAAGCCTTGCTATATATTGTCACACAGAATGATTATCTTAAAAAAATCATTTCTGTGCTTAAGATTAATTTACATTTATACAAGACTTAATATCAAAACAGTAAATGTCTAACACAATGTGCAGGAACCACTGTTTTGTTTTTTCCCCCCCACTGTGTCCGATAACAGCTGTAAACAAACAGCTACGTCCTGAACTGACAAAAACAAATCAAATTTGTGATGAGGACATTTGCATATCCTGAGGGACAGGATTAGATTTAGAGGTCATCTCTTACGTGCCAGTCCTCAGCAGGCGCCAATGTAATGTTTCTATGTCAAGTACATCCAATTGCAGCCTATATGTGAGCCCAGTCTTGTTTTCCAAGTCAGACATTCAGAGAGAGGGAGCACAGTTCTTTAAATACAGAAGCCAAACACCTTGGGATGGGATTTAACTACAGTAGGATGGAGCGGAGTGGAGCCCAATCCATGCCCATCCACACACGGAAGGGATCAGCGGGAAAAGTTCAGCTCCAACACTGACACAAACAGCGGAGCAAGGCCTGTATTAGAGTCAGGTTAGCAAAGATAACACTATCAGCCTGATCCCCATGGGTACCAAATGCCGGGCCTTGCTGGCAAATAAAGCTACAGTGTCTTGACTCTTTGGCACATTAGCTCTGATTACAATGACCTTCATTATATCAGCTACCCTTATTACAACACGTAGAAGGAGTCCCTCCCCTGGGCAAAGCACAGTAGGGGAAAGAGTAAAGGAAAGCGGTGAGATTCACTAGTAAGGCTTGGCCTTCATTTAAAGAGAATTTGTGGACATATTGTTGAATTCAAATTTAACTATAAAGTTTTTATGTTTTTTTTATGAAAAACATTTACTGTGTTCTGGGACCACTAAGAGGTGACAGCACTTGAATTATTAGAGCACTTGTTTGGGAATTTTTCTGAAATTCATTATTGTTCTTTTGCTATAGAAACAATAATTGCGGCAGATTTGTAGTAGAATTGAACTTGTTTTTAAAACTAAAATGTCCATATTGTATGAAATGCAGCTTCATCAAGAATTTATTTTGATCCTTAAAACATTCAAACAAGCAAATCCAGGACGAACCACAAGTATTTGATTTAATACATTGTTCCAGGTTTCTATAGTAAGTATCTTGACTATTAACGGATTCCACATATTATGTGTGCGGATGAGCCCTGTTTAATATGTTAAAATGTTGTTAACCTCAATTTCCTTCCCAGTCTGCCCCTCCACAGGCCACTTTGTTAGCTTGAGCAGGCTCTTGGCAAACGTTACCACTGTGGTGGTGACTCTCAGTATGACCATCCTGCGTGAAGGGGGATTCTCTCCCACAGCCATGCTCATCCCTCCTTCGGGGCCCTGCTGTGCATATCACCACCCTGCTTTGCTGACAGGTGACTCAGAATAACAGACGTTGCCCTGAGAGAGCTTCATCACACTGACTTGGAGCTGCCAACACACCCCAACATGGGATAAGCTGAACTGTGGGGGATCTGAGGGAGATCTCTTCAGCCAGCAGGAGGGTGCAATGTTTGTTTTTGTACTGAGATGCAGAGGGTGGGAGGAAGAGGGGGGGGCGGATAAAAATCTGCTTGTTTAGGATTAAGAACAAATCAAGAGATTTCAAGAATTACGAGCTGTGCCTCAACAGCAAGTTGAAAACAAGAACACCTGTAGGAGGAACAGGATAACAACCAGAGAGTGACACACACAGTATCACAGCTCTCAATCACTTATTTGTCAAAGTCTAATTGCTGAGGAAGGATAGAGGATACCATAGCAAAATAGCAAAGAGTGCACTTAACCAAATGTGAGTTTAAACCATGTCGAACCCCAACAACAGCATGTTCAAAAAAGCTCATAAAATTCTAACTTAATTATAGATTTATAATGAGCCACGGCACCACTGCCAAAAACAAGTCTCATACCCTGGCAAACAGGCACCTGTTGAATGCTCTCTGCTTGTGGGTTTTCATAGCTTAATTAATCTAGGCCTTCGGGCATCATGACTCGTTCATGCTGCCTGTGTGCATCTTTGAGAGAATTAAGTTGTTCCTTGAAGCAGAGGTGCAACTTCAACATGAAGCAGAGACAATACTCCACATTACCAGCCAGTTTGTGAGAGTGACAAGGATCCAATAATTTCTTCCCATCTTTATCTCCGTGGAACAGGATTACAAATCTTTTAGTTTGATGTCTAATTGATGGCAACCCTATCCAGCCCCAATCGATTGTTGAATAGTTCTTTCCATCACTTATCTTAGCTATCGAATAAAGCAAATATCTGCATACCGTATGCGAAGGGACACAAATATAAGCTGAAGACTCACATTTCTGTCTCTCTGTGCTGCAGCCGAATCCACTGAGGAGTTATCGCCTCTGGCCAATGCTCACTCCTCTGCCATCTGATTTCTGTAGATAAACACAAAACAGATGTTTCCCATCAAATGTAGTTTCTTTGAAATTACACGTTTAAAGCACTTGATCTCGTGATGACAGTTTTTCTATGTTTACAAACAACCTATTGAGAGAAAACAGATTCATTTAAAAAGGTTAGAGTCAGAAAGGGGAAAGTCAAGAGTCCTAGGAGTGTTTCTTAGGCAAGCGTGACCAACGGTGTCTCCCAGTTTTGACCAAAGAGCAAATAAAACATACCGTACCATCATTAAATCATGTTATTTTATCATTTTCTTACAATTAAGACAACATTTCCCATAAAAAAAAGTCCTCCCGTTGCTGTAGTTTGTCTTTTTCAAAAGTTGATGAGCACAGTGTTTGTGTGTTTGCTGAAAAATCTAAATAAATGAGGTTATGTTTTATTCATGTAAAATACAAAAGAAATAATTGGTGACCAAAATGAATTAGGATGAAAGTATGAAATTCGTATGACTGCTAATTACCAGGTTGAATGAGCCTAATAATGTAAGAGAAAAAAAAAATATTAAATGTACTAACTATTACTATTGCTAATTACATTTCCAATTATGTCACTAATGAGAACGGCTTAATTATGAGACACTGGATCAATAAAAGTTTTGCTTTCTACCGTTTGTGATGAAGGTGGTGATATGGTCATGACATCGACGCCGAGTCGTACCAAAAACACACAAGATTAAGTTGTGAACTCCCAGAGAAGCACTAAATAGTGATAAAATAATGATGTCAATTATATGCACAATAACTTTAATATATGACCACGTTCATTGTCCTGTAGGAAACACAAACTTTTGACAAATAAAGTTATTATTAGGCATTTGGACCTCTTGACAATCGCCTTTATTATTCAATGCTTAATAGATATGATGTGATTTTTCAACAAATGAACTGTATGAAGCATCTCACAGTTTACAGCAATTAAAAAGTTTTTACTTAGAGCCTTCTGAGCATAAAAAAACACAACTTTTTAAATTTTATAAACAGAACATTTAATCTTCTAAGATCAAGGAGAAAGAAACGTTGCCAAATTAACATAAATGCACCTGTAACCGTCCTCCATAAGACATACTGCCCACCACATGGTTGTCAAAACTTTGCTGTATTTCTCATAAGGGCGTCGCTCTTCCTTTAGGAGGACGGAAGTTTTGCAGAGGACGGTGTCTGAGTGCCAAGTAAAGGCACAATGGATTAGAGTCATATCTTCCACAAGGCTGCTTCCTAATCCTACCATCTGAGGTAAACACAGGACCAGGTGAGGCAACAGGCCTGTCTGAGACACCTGGAACACAGAGGGATCTCCTCCTCAACACAGGACTGCTACTTCCAACTAGCATGGAACTTTTTAACAATGGGAAAATGGAAACGTAACCTTTTATTTGCTCAATTGCTGATCCATAAACAGTACTAATCACTGTATTCTTCAAGACGCTTTTCATATGATTATCTTCTGAGCAAACACTGTTGAGCAGAAATATGTGCTAGGAGAAGGAATATTAAAATTTGCAGAAGGAGCAGCAGTTCTGCAATAAAAAGAAGAGCTGGATGGCTACTGTGATTTGTGATAGTGAAGATGGCTCAACACACTCTCATCTAAATGCAGTATATCCAATATCCATTGGTTTAGTTGAAACCTTTTCTGGGAAGTGAAACATTAATTCAAAGAAGAGTCTGCAGTCATACTTTTCTTGCTAACACATTATCTGTTTAGATCAGAACCTGAACATCTGGTTCGTCCCTTTGTGTTTTTTCATGTGTTCAAAAAGTGAGCAATAAGGTGATACTTCTGTGTGTCTCACTGCCAAAGAATGCTGCCATCTTTAGCTTTCTCTCTCACCGCAGAGTCGGGACAAGAAGAGGAACAAAAAAACAAAAGAAAAACATCCAATGCATGTTTTCTGATGGGGCTGATATTTTTTTTTTTTATTATGTAGATCATTTCTCAAAAACAGGTTTTGATATGTTTTGGCATGCCTGCATTTCAATACATTTTCCACACATGAGTTCAGAGCTTGACAAAAATGTACACACCCATGGAACAGGTACTTTAAGTAAAACCAAAAGCCTCAGATAGATGGGTATTTCACAACTAACTAACTGGGGTATGTACTTTGTGGTATTTGCCTCAAACTGGTATTTTCCATTACAGTGATGCAACTGCATATACAGTACCAGTCAATAGTATGGACATACCTTCCCATCCACTTGAATGGGAAACTGGGTCCAAATTTTTGACTGGTACTGTATATACACATATACATATATATATACAAACAAATATACATATACATATATATATATGTAGAGGGAGAGAGAGAGAGAGATATACAAAGACAGATATACAGCAGATATAGACATATAGATATTCATATAGATATATATAAAGTAAGCAAAATGAAGAAACACATGAAAAACATCTGTTTTGAAGTGTGTTCTATTTCTGTTTAAGTTACAGAAAGTTAAAGGGTTACAATCCCCTTAAAAATGTTTAAATAAAAACAAAGTACACTAAACTACACAGCAATACTGTAAACACAAGCTAGAGCCAAGCCACTTGAGAAAGCCTTGTCAGAACATGTGAATGAAGCAAGGTTCTGAAAAACTGCATATTTTGATTTTGGTGATAAAACAGCAATCACAGGAGCTGAGATGTGTTAACTGTTCAGTGACTGTGTGAATATCTTTACAAAGTTATAAGGTTAGAGGGAGGGTAAAGCATCTTTTAAACACAGCTTTGACGGTCAGGGACTTCTATGCTGGTCTGCGGATTGAAATCTATTGTTGCAAAGAAGGTCCATCAGTTTACAAAGGGATACTCAAGTAATGATAAAAATATGTAAATGATGTATTAAACATATTATGTATCATGTGATGCAAAAACTGAGATGGAATCTACCCAAATAAATACAAACGTCAGGTATTGAGAGCAATGTAAAACCGCGCATGACAAAAAAAAAAGACCATCTGAACCTGAATAGTGAGATTTTCTCAGTTATGTTACTGACAGTTGCCCTTGGGCATGAGTATCAGATAAATACACTGTACAATATACACACACCTTTGTCACGCAATGTGACTTTAGCAAGAAGGCATCCCAGTTCATCCTCACCTGTCCAATAAATGCAATGTGCAGGCAGCCAACCTTACTTTTTTATGTATTGTTTTACGAGTGCTGACGGAAAAATAGCCGGGTTCAAAGATTCTTTCTCACTGAATGGTGGCATGAATAACTATTTGTATCAGTATTAAGAATCTTGTATACAGTAGCTTTCTTTCAAGAACACTTGATCTAAATGGGTTCTTGCACAAGTAAATGTGTTTTCAAGGTTATTATATTGTGGATATAGAGACTGTGCCTACAGAACAATGCTCACATAATCACTCAAGATCTCACTGTTCCATTCGTATTTTTTATCAATTATTTCAAAGTCTTCCAACTGATGCCGGCGTTCCTCTATGAAATAAGATCCAGCTGCCAAGTTTCAGTGTGTGTGTGTGTGTGTGTGTGTGTGTGTGTGTGTGTGTGAGATAGAGAGAGAGAGAGAGAGAGAGAGAGAGAGAGAGAGAGAGAGAGAGAGAGAGAGAGAGAGAGAGAGAGAGAGAGGGGAAGACAAAAGAATCTGGGGAAGTCTTTTCTTTCTATACTCTCAGGGCATTTACTGTAGAACAAATCAGGGCAACTTGTTACTCCATTAGATCTACGTGTCAGTTTGTTTAAATTCCACAGACTGTGGTGTCACCTGTCAACTTTTGGTTGTTCACACCACTGTGTTAGAATTTTAGAGCCAAAGTTTCATGTTTTTTTAGAGGGGTCTCATTTCACAGATTTAACACAGTTATTTAAAGGGCAGTCTTATTCCTCCCTGTGATTTTGCACTGCTCCCTCTGAAGACACAACTAGGACTATGATAGTGTTAGGATTTTAGGAAACACCACTTCTAACATAGACTACAATACTTCTTTGTAAGGAAGGGAAGCTTGAATCCATGTGGATTACAATGTATTCCAATTTTTTTTTTATTTGTATTATTTATTTTATTACCTTTTCCCTCCAGTGAACATCTTTCCCAATTAGAATCTATTGTAACTGAATATGAATAAGAGCTGACCACCACTTCTCAATGAGGTTATAAACTTCAAACATTTTTACAGCAGCTTTTCAGGCTTACAGAAGGCGGATATTCAATACCAAGGAGGGTGGAGTATCACATTGATTGCATCTAAGCACACAGACAATTTTAAAATGTTATTTTTGAGTCAGGTTATTGACTAAAAGAACAGGGAGTGTCATTTTTATATTGTGCCTTGCGCAGCATGGTTACACCTAGTCATGTTTCAATTGAGAGAATCCGTGACCCAATTGCTCACGACAACTACACTCACTTTACCTGATTTTGATTTGGCTGAAATTTTAACACCCATCTCATCAAAATCATATGATAGCAATGCCCACACCAACATTATAAAATGTTTGACTCCGTAGTAGCATGTAATGGCATGCTGCTCTCAAAACCGATGATAAAGTTGGATAACCTTTTTGTGTTCACTATTAAAATTGTCATTTAAAACTTCCATTTTGTGTTTATTCAGGCTGCCTTTGTTTTAAGCAATATTTTGCTTGAGGATCTGACACGGCTTAGTGTGAGACACGCAAACACAGAAGAAATCAGGAGAGGGCCCAATACTTTTTCACAGCAGTGTTAAGAGTCATAGCCATGTTTCTTTGCCTTGTTTGTGTCTTTGGCCTGAAAGCACTGGGTATGAAAAGGTATAAAACCCAATCAACGGATTGGTTGTTGCTTGATGGCATTTCTTGTGCTTGAATTGGTGTGACTGTTGAGTCCTACCAATTTAAAGAGATTGTGTGAGTGTAGAGTGAGCACCAAGTGTAGACATGTTGATTATGTATGCTAGGAGTGGTTCAGTCTTTTATTGGAAAATTTACACCCGTGCAGTGATTTATATAAATCAGTAGTGCCCACAAAGCAGTAAAACTCTAATTGTTTCTTCCATTTTGAAAGTCTAGCGTCCATTAAGGATGCAGCGAGTAATAAAAAGGACTTTTAATCAATCCTCTCTTGTTGATGAGTTGATGTGTGAATGGGCTATCCTACCTGACAGAGCTACCATATGTTGATTTCTTTTTCTAATAGTCAACGAAGAGATAGAGGGAGCTTATTTTATTGTAGATGAATGCCTTTGCTATATAACTTTGCCACAATAATCTGAAGAAAGGGGGTCATTTATCAGAATTGTTTCTGGTCTTTTGATCTGTTTCAACTCTCTGTAACAATTCAATTGAAAAGTACTATACACAAGCATTTTGATGTTTCCTATGATCAAACCACCGATAAATAATGAATAAAAACCTTCTCACGTCTTCTATACCAGCAACTCTTATATTACAAAGCAGTTTAAAAGTAAGTGCACTGGCATGTAATGTTACTCCCTTTTGCCCACACTGCAGCCTCTGTAGTGACCCTTTCATTGTCAGATTAGACGAGCCGACCCCTACTCGACCGACTGGCATGGCCACAGTAAATCCTGGAGACTGTTCATGCTAGGGACCGCGGGTAATTAATAAAATCCCCATTACATGCCTTGTGCCCGTTGTTTGCTATTTCAACACCCCATTTGTGCCACGATTACAGTCATTATCAGTCACCGCCATTAATTCTCTACCCGATGCCAGAACTGCATACTAATAAATTGGGCTCTAAATTTTTTTTTTTTTACCTTTCAAGGAGTTGGTGTTGGAGCTATGCCAGGATATGCCACTCCAGATTAGGAGTCATCTGGTGACTCGGAAAGGGCCCTTTCAATAGAAGGCTGCTGCATCTTTGGAGATAGTTCAAATTTCCCTTTGATTATTTTCCCTTCCACTCCAAAATGAATCTTTATTAAGCTGAAATCCTGAATAAAATGAAATTAGCAGACTGCAAAACATTGCTTTCTTTTCTGACTCTATTCCCTTGTGGATGCATGCAAATTATAATGCTTATTTATGTAAATGAGGTGTCATCTTTAATTAGTTTTGCTTGAGGGTATTAAAATACATGTATTCTTTCCCCAAAAATGATTTGTTTTGTTGCTCTGTTCAGTTTAAGTTCAAAATGAATGATTACGTTGACTAAAAAGGTTTATTAGTTCTCTGGGGGTCTTTTTTCTTCTTCTTCCAATGGAGAATTATCTTTTCCACCCACTTCCTGGGAAGTGTATTCTCTGGAATCAAAAAGTCTCTTCCAGCAGGACTCTAAGCACTGCTCTGACAAACACTCAGGTTGAAACCACATGGTAGAAATGTACAAATGTACTTCCGCTTATTAGAATCCGAAAGTGGTGCTCTTCAACAATTCTCTCTATGTGTTTGGCTACATGACGTGTTTACATGAGGATACATTATTGAACAAGAGAATGTTGTACTTTTACATTCATGCGTATGTTCTCATGTGCTGTTTAACCATTGGAATGAACACTGTGTTCCAATCACATGTTAATGCTATTTGCATTGTATCTATACATCACAGACATATACACTTGGGGCATACCCCGTTTTGGGAGTGAGCGCTGTGCTATTAATTAAATATAAATTCCAACAGCCTGTCAGTTATTCCACCCCAGCTCAAAACTGAAATGCGCATGACCTGCTAAATGACATTCCAGCTGATTTGGGTCTTATTTTAATATTTGTTTAAAAGGATTTGCAGCGTGACAGTAAATCTTCCAGTATGCTCTCTTTTTACGCATTTACTGTTGATTTACAGTCTCTTGTTGAGTGGCTATCGAACAGAAAACTGCTTTATGTCATTGCAGAAGGTGTTGGGTCAACTTCTGGTAGAAGCAGCGACTGACTGTGTCACGCAGTATTTCAAACCACTCCATATGAAAGTGACCAACTGCAGCTCCAGTTATTGTTCAATATCATATCAGTATTCAGCATCCCTGCAACAGCTCAGATGAGCTGAAGTGGCAAGTTAAGATGCCCCCTCCCCAGCCTGGAAGTATGATTTATGGAAAGGAAGGTAAAACCATTATAGCATTTTTATTATTATTGTTCTTTCAAGGCTAATGCAACAATAGATTTTTGCATGATTGATGCGTTACACTAAACATTAGAGGATTACATTAACTTTGCATAGAACAGCTAAATGACATGAGATTACTTATTGTTATTTTTCCTCCACATGATCATAATGTAAACAATGTACACATACTGTAGTATTTCTTGGCATGTATTGATTACTGTATACATACAGTACATACAGAACAGGTAAACAGTGTACATAAATGCTGACTGTCTGATATGGCTTTAGCTGTGTAAGTTCAACACTGCAATTTAGTGGGGGGAAAAAAATCCGTTTTAAAAAAAATGTTTATTATAGAAAAGTTAGAGAGCAAATGGCAGGGCTTCAGACATCGAACAAATGCAAGTCACTTTGATGACCTCTCATCTGCCCATTTCATTCTGCAAATTATTATAACTCTGGGACCTTGTGGAGAGGAATATGGCAACAATATGCTGATACTTCAATCAGCTGGGAGGACATTCCACATGCAATAAGGAGGAATCACTGCTCTGTATCCTGTAGTTTCTACCATGAGCCTCAGCTGTCAACGCATTCAATACAGCTTTAAGTTCTTTTTCATGACATCTGTGATAGACAAACTCTTCAGACCACATCAGTCCTCTCGCATGATTCCTTGCACAGCATACGCACGGGCATAGTCCAAAGCCTGGCTCTGGATTTCATAAGAGTTCTTCTCAATTCACAATTTACTTTAGGCTAATATGTTTGTTTGTTTTTTTTGTTTGTTTGTTTTTTCAGTACGAGGCCTTATAGCCAAAAACTACAATCATCACATCCCTGTTATGTTCCCCATGTCAAGTCAAGTTACGATTGACATTTACATGCATGCCTGTACAAATTCAAAAACGATTGTTGCTGAAAAGAAGCTATAAATTCTAAAACATGAAAGCTTCACTACACACATCTTCAATCCCAAAGCACAAGTCTATACAAACACCACAGTTTCAAGATGGCACCCAGGATTTGTGTCAATTCAGTATCTGACCAAATGAGATATATGGTGACAATCTATCCATCTGTTCCTGAATTATGGCGTTAAATAATGACAAAAAAAATTGAAAGTGTTTTTGCAAGTTTGGCAATTTCGCCTCTTAAATTACTAGTCTATTATAGAAACAAAATTCTTTTTTTTTAAAACACCTGTTTTCCAGAAAAAATACAACCATGCACCTTCTGAATTCAAGTTTCTCCTTCACAGAATTAAAACTTGCATAATTGCTTTGTTATGTCAGTGTTAAAACCATTTGTTAAAACTCGACAGCAAGAAAATTTAACACACTAAAACCGAAAATATGCTAGCTCTGCACGCTATTTGTTCTGCTGCCACTCTCTGCTGTTTCTGGCCTTTTTTTGTAACACTCCCCCTACCCCCCCCCCCCAAAACGACAACAACAACAACAACAAACAAACAAACAAACAAACAATTGTGGATGGACTTTAATGTCTAATAGCCAGTCACCCCACCCAGAGCTCAGTCCCATCTCACATTTAGTCTGTCTGGCTATAACCTTGCATGTGCCTCCATAATGACCGGTTTTTATAAAGAAGTAGTAGCATTCACCTGTAATAAAGCACAATATTACCTCATTTTAATGTATAAAATCGTAAGGGTAAATGGTACACAGCTACACAGCTAAAAAAAAAAAACTGTCTTGACAGAAAAGAGTGTTAAGGTTTTTTTTTAATCCAAGCATAGCCAAGACACATCCTCCAATAAAGGCTGACACACACTCTGGGTGCATTTTACAGGCATTTGTGCTCATGTGCTTATCATGTCCAGGCCATACAGGCAATGATGGGCACCCAGCCAACTGATTCTTCTCCCAAAGTGCTAATTTGTGCCACTCTAGTGTGCACAGTGCTATAATTACCTGAAAACGTAAACTGGAAGCTATGTCTGACAAAGACAAAAAACTGCAATAAAACTCAGCTTTTTGTGCTGAGTTGTGGTGAGTCTTTTAAGACATATTAATGAGATGTTTAAAGGTTATGGCACTTTTCCATTTGTCTTGTGGAAAAATCTCGGGAAAAACACCTGGTGCACTTTCTGCAGTCTGAGCACTGAGGAGCTGCTACAGTAGCAGTCATGGCATTCTTTTAGGTCCTGTCACATCGAAAATATTTTCTCTCAACTGCAGCTTTATACCAGACTTGTCACTTCTTGATTATCATGTGTTCATGTGTTCACTTCATAAATTACCAAAAGTAGGATTTATAGGCCTTTTACCTTGTCAGTCAACTAAGACAATAAAATAGCCGACTGTTTAAAAACATGATTGAAATCTGCGAGCTCTCACTCCATCGCTATGCCACTCAGTTTTGTTGAATGCATTCAAATTGTGTTCTTTGTGAAGTCGTCTTCAGGTGTGTCGTACACAGCTGAAAAAAGGGTTAGAATAATTTGCCCATTGTTATACCTACATTTTTCAGTATCAATGGGATCTTGTATAGCAGGCTGTGGCTCACTGAGAGACAGTGAAGAAGTCACCATCGTCAAAATTACCTAAACTGGCAGATCATATTGGAATTGCTTCGATGTCAAGCCATCAGAAATGACTTTGAATGAACACACATTTACAATCTGTGATCAGTCAGAAAGCAAATATTTCCCCAATATACTACGTCAGTCAAACTGTAACTGTAACACCTGTATGCAGTCTCAGTTCACTTCTATGTCAAGCTTTTCCCGTCATTGCCCTTAAACAACTATTTTTACCACTACACAAAAGGGGAAGTTTGAATTACATATCTCCTTAAAAATGCGGCAATACCAGAGTAAAGAGAACATTCTGTCCAAAAAAGCTCACACAGTATGCTATAATGGCCTGTAGGTGCGGCTGCAGTTTACTTTTTTTCCTTTTTTTCTTTTTTCTTTTTCTGATGACACAAATGCTTGTGCATTGCTGAGGGACCTAAGGAAAACCGGTGTGAGATAGATTAGTTTTTTTAGTACTACTTGAATGACAGGTGTTGATTCACCTACAATCATCTAAATAATTGGAGTGTTTTTTAGAAAGGAGTCATCTGAAGATGACATTTCTTGCTAATGTGTAAGCACTAGGACACTAAACCAAAAGCAAATCGTCTTTCAGTCTTCCACTTGACGATTTTGCTTCACTCATCCAAGTGGCATTGTGGCGATTAGTGCAGGATCGTGGTGCTGTGGAGGACACACCTGGGAGAGTCATCATTGCTTCGTCTGTGCTCCTGGTTTCTGACTCCTTGCTCGGTACAAGTTACTCTAACAAGTTTGCACAGCATTTCTACGACCGTGCTGGTACAGTCTCCTGGCAGCACGATGTTGGGGCACCAAACAACATAATAGAAACTACTTGAACAACAATATTGTTGGCCAGCCAGTCTGATTGCCTGATTATGTAACTCACCACAACAGGATGACTTCAGGTTGTGTTCCTTCAAAAGCATCTGTTTCAATTTTTCACCTCAGGGTGACTGCATTTTTTTTTTTTCCCCAGAAATCCCAAAGGCCAACACCCACGCAGTCAAACCTCGCCACCACTTCAAAATGGGAGGACTGGTATTTTTGCCACAACACCTGATTTGATCTGAATGAGGCCTTAAGGGGACAAGTGACCAAAATAAGGGTGTTACAATATACTGAGCATACACAGGTAGAGCAGTAACCTCAATTGCGCTGCAAATTTTTAAACTGTCGTTTGATACAATGTTGATACAGGAGGGAGTGTCTGATCATCTTAAATATGCCTTCAACAGTATAACATTTATTTTTAATTTAAATCCTAGATACAGTATGTTTAAACTCTCTGAAGTCTGAAATTATAATCAGTTGACACATTTCTAAAATGAGAAAGGTAATCAAAATGGAATGACATTTTTTTTCTGTCTAGGTTTCACAAAAGCCACAAGAATTCGGGGGAAAACAAAATGCCTGTCAGGGCGAGCATACAAGAGGCAAAGGAGGAATCTGGCATAGCCTAAGCAAAGTCATAAAAATATTTTCCCTTTTATTTAATGTTGTCCATAATTCATTGCCAGGAAAAGCTAATCAATAGCACCTTAATGAAAACTTGAGCCATATTTTATTTTACCGCAGAGAAGTCCAGGATCAGCATTTGTTGCCTTGTTATGTGCTGGTTTTCACCCCTGGGCTGTTTGACAGATGTGATTCACATTTGCAGATACCTTAAATCTTTGCTCTGTTTTACCAAATTTGCCTTATCATAATGCCACAGAGCAGGAAGGAAATCTCCAATGAAGACAGCACGATTCAAAATATGTAGAGTAATTCAAAACTCTTACATGTCTTAATCTTTTAACCTATAGCCATAACCTCAGATGAATATGGAAAAATATAGTATATTGCCGAACTATACGTTCCTAAATGTTGGCACATTTTTTATGTTTTCCACAACTCAACTCAACTTTATAGATATAGCACCTTTCAGAGAGACAGACAAACACCCCATCATGGCCCAAAACACACACAGACATGAAGTGAAAAATTGCAAAAATCATATTTGTGTCAGAATCAGAATTTTGATCACACATCCATGCATTAAACATTGTATCTATGTCAATGTAATGAACTGCCTTAACAAAGTCGAGGTCTCAGGAGTTATATATGCGAGCCTCAAATACATAATGGAGTAAATTAACCCAACATGTAAGTGAACTAATCCAAACATTGTAATTGTGGTCCATAGAAGGCCATTACAAAAACAGTACATTACTGCTACAAATATATATTCCCAATAATACAAAGATTGAGAAATTACCAGTTGTCTATGTATCATGCCGTTCGAATACAAAATTGGTCTTATAAAAAAAAAAAAAAGCCACAACAATTACAGGTGTAATATGACTAATTGAAAGTATATAGATAAAATTGAACTGCTTATTATAAAAGTTGAGCAGTTTTAGTCATTTTATTAAAAATGTCTCAATCGATATCCTGTGTTTTGACTCTAGCTGTTGGGTCTTTCACTATAGATGATATTTGGATCATTAATTGTTCCTGTGCATTTATCTGATTTGTATATATTGACATTTTGCACTAGACACTTTAGGTGCTGTTTCCCTCCATAGAAAGTCTGTTCATGTTGGGGCATCAAATACATTCAAATACACTGAGACTAGCATTACATAACCTGCAGTGCACCATAAATAATCTTACAGTGCAGAGTGTCAAGGGCCGTACTGTATGAGAATGGTTTGTCCATTTTAAAGAAATTCTAAATTGCAATGCACTTGTTAAATTAAATTATGTATTTTTCTTATTTGTCTAGCTTATCTGTCCCACGTAATCAGACTGGCATTTAAGCAGGAAGGTATAAAAACTGGTAAATGAGAACTGCTTGCAGACTGACTGGTGTGATGTAATGCTAATTGTTTGCAGTGATCCTTGTCAATGTACAGTATGCTCTGGTTCCAGTCAACTATCTTTGAACTCAGTCTACAATTACAAGAGAAAAGGTCATTTTTCATGCTCTGAAAGGCATCCTAATGAATTGGTTGCCACCTATTTAACATGGTTCTCCAGTCCACTAAAACACACTTTCCATATGCACTGACAGCACGCTTCACTTTGCCGGCGAACAGGATGAGATGCTTTTGTTTTGCCGTTTGTGTCAGGGGCAATGACTGCAAACCTTAAGGAAACTTGCTTATTGCCCGCATTCAGAGTAAACAGTTATTCATCAAAAAAATAATAATGTCTCAAAGGTCAGGCCATAAAAAACAATATCTGCCCTCTTTTCACTGCCGTGCATTAGTTACTGTTAATGCCATGCAGAGCATTTTGTTGGCAGGAGACTGAGTAAAAAAACCTGCATGCTAGCAGGAACTTGAGAGTATGGACTAGTTTATTACTTAAAAATGAAGAACTGATTCCACTGTCAAAACAGCAAACTTCCATTTTAAAAAGGGCAGTCATTTTGTTGATAAATGTACACCACACTCAAGTTTTCTTATCCATATCGAATTACATGGGCGTATACAGAGCTGGCCAGGAGCTACACATCGTGTGCCTGTATTTGCATTGTCAGCTGGAGGTGAGAGGGTGGAGACCTGCCAAGTGTAAGGCTCTGGGCCAATGCCATGACAGCTGACAACTCGGGCAGATCATGTGTGCAGCGTTGCATTTCTAACAGCTAAGATCCCAGATCAAGTAAGTCCTAATCAGAGAGTTAGTATGCCTCTAATGTGAAAATTCATATTTCTACTCAGAGCGTTTCATGTTCAAAAGGGAGCACATGTCATTTGGCATGCCTTCATAAAACACTAGGGCTTCCATCAGTCACTGATTATTGCAATGAGGAAGTAAAATCCCTAAACACAAAGGAACCAGTACCACATTGCTTTGGCTGTCAGATTTAACTATTGAAAGTGACCTCAGCCTATATATGCAGAAGGAGTTATCATATTCAATTAGTTAGACAGAAAAATTCCATCAGACATGAATTCATTGTTGATTACTTAAGATACAGATTAGCATATTCCATTTCATCAAACCTCAACCCTTTCCTTAGTTCTCCATATATAACCACTATTATTGCTAACATCTTGAAATGCCTGAGGTAAACTGGCATTGATATACACAGTGTACCGGTCTGTTAAGCCACGCTGCAGAGGGGCTTTCTAGTTAGTCAGTGAAGACTGGCTGAGGGAGGCGATGCTGAACTGTTAGTCTTCTCCCCTTATGGCACGCTGTGTTTACACCGATCCTGCAGGCCATTTGTTTGCAGCACTTCCTTGCCCCACAGCACCATGCATAATGCAGGAATGAAAATGTTAACAGTGGCAAATAAAATCGGCAAGGTGCCCCCACAAATCAGGGCAGTTTAGGAGCACATTTAATCATCCATGCATTGGGGACAACGCACGGCAATTAATTGTGGCATTTCAAAGAATATCAGGACCCCGTTTTTTCCGGGGCTCTTCAAGCTTCTTATTCAGTTGCCCCATCAGCTGCACACCAATGACAGCTGTCTCTAAGCATCTCTGTGAAACATCTCCACATTTTGGCCCAATTATGTTTGTAATGTCTTTGTTCTGAAATAGATGAGAAGAGAACCCTTGTAAGGAATTGCACAGAATTGCATCAACAAAGCCCTCCCAACAATAGAATGAACAAAAAAAACATGCTTTGTTTGATGAGGGTCCCATGTATACACACACGAGTAGAAATACAGTTTAGGTCTTGCATTGCTTCAGTGTGCTCCAAGACAAACAAGTTAAGCACCATATGTGTGGTGTCAGGTAAATAAATAATGTAGAGAAAATTCATGCGCGCAGATGAGCAACCACAGACAGACCAACACAGACATCCTCATACTTAACCCTTCTAATAAGAATCTGAAGCAGGAGCGCCACAGAGGGACAACCACAATATTGGGCCTTAACTGGATTGAGAACTACTTTGGAATTTCAAACACTGGGACTGGCAGCTGTCTCTGGACGTAAGGGCAACATTTCATACAGATACAATCTGCAGTGCCTTTCAGCACTTCCTGAACACGAGACAGCCTAATCTAATGAACCAGGGGGCAGAATCTGCTCATGCTTTTAGCCCAGTGCCAGCGTGCCTCTTCTCAGATCTGACTGCAGTCAAAAATCCACTTGTTATTTTAATTTTCTCTGTTTTATCCCTGAGGTGTGCTCTGTGCGCATTGAGTCATCATAGTTCAAGTCTTTAGAGTTGGGAAAAAAAAAACAAAAAAAAACACACACACATGCACACACTCGAGCTGGTGGCAAGGTTAGACAAGGGGCACTCATATTCTGCCAACCCCAGGGAAAACTCGCAGAGGGCTCCAGAGAGGGAAAACAGAGATGTGCCATGTTGCTGACACGGCAGCCACCATGTCACACTAACAGGTTAGAGTGATGTGCATAGACAGCACGGAGATTTTCAGACTACTGTGGTGACTTCTATCCAAAACAGCGATCGCTTTGTGGATTACATGACCCGTGATAGCCTTCATTATACCTAAATCTAAAATGGAGCATTAAAGAACATAGACAGCAAGACATAGTATGATAATAAAAAACAAACAAAACAACTCAAAGATCAAGATACCTATAAAGGGAAATGGTTTATTACGTCTGGGTTGATCTTAACACTCTTATTCATCAGATTCAAAATAAGATGTGGCAGCATTAAAGTATAAAAGCAATACTGAATACTACTCAAATTCTGTGCACCTTGAAAAATAAATGTTTTGATTGCTGACAAAGCCCAGTCATGCTGAGCTCTTCGTCTGGGTGTTTGCTGTGCATCGCTGGCACACTGAGGACAAGAGGCAGCTTCTAGCACATGCAAGGTTACAGATGCCAGTAAGGTCTTCAGAAAAATGTTTGAATATGTAGAGGACAAAATAACACAAATAATGCACAAACAAGTAGATGTATATTTAAATATTATATGATAGAATATTTAGCAGCAGGCTTTTTAATAGCTCTCTCATTTCAGTGACTATGAGACTAAATGACAAAACCAATGAGGTCACCACACATTCAGATTTTTTTGAATATGACAGTGCTTCCATTCAATATTTTTTTGTCTTATAATTTTGTCATTCTCTTCATGTCATTGTGGATGCTGGCAGACATGATATCACCTCACTTAAGAGTTAATAAAGAACCTGAAGTTAAATTAAGAAAATTAAGAAAGTAAGCTAGTAAGGAAAAAAGCTGGCCTCTGAATTTAAAAGCCAGAATGTGGCTGATGAATGAAGGAGTACTGCCAGTATAAAATATAAATGCTCTGGACCACAGTCGTGTTACTCTAAATGACCGTGATTTGATGCTAAATTCCAAGCGCTAGCCAGAGGAAAAGTGCACCACAAATCACACTGTGTGATCATGTGTCACATCTCAAACTATTTATAGAGAGTTCAGCTTTGCGTTGTAGCTTGACTTGGCAATTTAAGAGATGTGAAACTTCACATCATCACGGTAACATTGCCAGAGAAAAGTATTAATTAACACACATCTAGAAGTAAAACAACAGACAACAGAGTTGTTCCATCTAAAACCATCAATGTCATTACGGTAATACAGCAGAGCAGAAGCTGGAGGATATACTGAAGAAAGCCATCTCCTGATCAGTCACCGGACTGACTGGTAATTTGAAAGGCAGTGACTGACAACTTTTTTTTTTCTTCTTCTTCTTTTTTTTGCACAAACTTTTTTTTCCTTTAAATGATCATAAGAAAAAGCTAATTTTCCCTTGAAATCCAAATGTTGTTTACCTCAGTACATCAACATGAAATACAACATCAAATCAACTGGATTGCTAGATAAAGGTGCTCCGTTACAGCCGGTGATATCACAAAATGTAAAACTGTAAATGGGTACGAGAAGCTTTAAAACTTTAAAATGCTGCCGCCGTATATCGCTCCGTCTTTCAAGGACCACAGGTACTGTACTCCTAACATTTTCATGACTTGTGAAATTGCAGGCTTTCAACATGATGCTTCTGTCTTTAATGTGCACATCAGGACAAAGCAGGCTAACAGAATAAGAAAAACAAAAAGAAAGATGGCGTGAGTTGCTCACCATCCATGATAAATCACTGCCAATTTTATAGCCTCTAATAAGTTGATGCAAAGCCATTTTTCTTCCTGCCCTCGTTCAAACATTTAAGTCATATTTACAAGGAACTTGTTAAAATATTTAATAATATTTAGTGGCAATTTCAGAGCAGCCTGTCACGTTGAAATTTACTGCCTTTAAGTGTTTAAAAAGGTGATGACATGAATAACAAACTGTCAAAATTCCCTAATTTGCATAGACAGGCTATAACTCCTGATACCTTGCATTAAAAAAGGAGTTTTTAACAAAACGAGTCATAAAAGAAGCATTCAAAGTGAGTGATGGCAAAGACTCTTCCACAAAGTCGCACCACAGAGACAGCATCCCCCCACCACAGATGCTTCAGAGATCAAGTCAGCTAATAAAAGGACATATATCCTGCTGCTTTGACTTATTTATCCTGTGTAGATGAGCTCAAGATGGAACATCTCCTATAGGCAAGCTTAATTAATTGTGATAAAAGGGCTAATTCAGAGGCTGCACAAGAAAAGTGAGCCAAACAATAATATTCCCCACAAATCATCTCTGCCCGTCAAATATTTCCTCCATAACTTTCTAATTCAAAGTCCTTCAGACGTGAGGCTTTTGTTAAGGAACCACATGGAGCCAAATAACCTCCCACACATCTCTGCCATGCCGTCCGCACTCCTGACTAAAATCATCAGACAAAATTGCCGCTGTGTGATGTTAAACTCTTGTGTCCTTTGTTTGACTCAACAAGATGTTGGCCATGTTTGATGCTGCTACTTGCACCAGATTCAATAGTTTTCATGATAAGACTCAGTGACCTGGGCCTGCCCTGGCTGTCCTAGTCAGAAAAGGGCCCCCATTGACACTGATTGCAAGCCTATGAGTAGTCTCTCCCCTGTGCCCTCTCAGTGCAACTCTAATTAATAGCCAATTCATCTTCTCTGATCTGAGCCAGCACATGGAGTAATATATTGTTAGTTTGGCAAGCAAGCTATTAAAGTGTAATAACCAAGTACCAGCACTCGATTTGGAGGAGTAGCACATACTTAACCATGAAGTGGAAACAATTAATTTATTCGAGGATCTCCTGTAACCAATCATTTACTAGCACTCACACTGTGATGCAAAAGCCAACTCCTGTAGCGTGAGACACAAGTCCATGTCATATTTTGGGCTCCACGCCTAAAATCTCTTGGATGTGATGTAGGCCTGAAATCTAAACATCAATGTACATCCACATAAAGAAATCACAGAGCCATATGCAAAGGTTACCTTATAACATGAGCTGTATATTAAAGGTGAAAATACATATTACTCTTAATGCTCTAAATGGTTGATGAAACTTGCCTCGGATCAGTTTAAAGGGTCATACTGCTGAGGCAAATTAGGATTTCTATTTCAAAAATATAAATTTGTATGAATAAATGTTCCAGGGGGGGGAAAAAGTTGATGTTTTTGAGCTGAACAAAGCAACTGAGGTTACAAAAATAAAACAAATTAAAAGTTAAAATAAATTTAAGTGAAAAGGGGAAATTTATTTTACACATAAATCAAATGAAAAAAGACCATGTCAGTGATTCACACAGAAAAAACACTGACAAAAACACACAATATATTCACACAGGGTGACACACTCCACCAAATACAAATCATTTTATTGGTCTTATCTCAGATTACTATGATGCACACCTACATAGAAAAACTACAGTACATCTCCTTCCTCAATCATGTACTTTAGAACAATAAAGCTTTCCTTTAAACTTCAATAATTGCAGGAAACAAATGAAAAATGCATAAGTCTCACTCTCAAGCTTTTGGTCTGCCTCTAAAGCAAAACCTTTAAAACCCATTATTCTTTTTGCAAGAACTAATGACATTTTTGTCTCTTCAGCTTAACGCACTAATTGACAGGGGGGGGGGTTTTCTTCTTTTTTTTTTGGAGGATAGCCCAGATGGAAAAATTAGTACCCCTTTAAAGACCCAACTCCCTTGCTCATTCCGCTAGCTTTAAGTCCCTTATTAATTAAACTTTCACCAAGTCAGGATTTTTTATTAAAAAGATAAAGTCTGCCGTACCGTAAAACAGAACTAGCCTATTGTCTATGAGGCTAAAATTTTATTTCAATAAATAAAAGACTTCTTAATACCATCATTTGCAGCAGAGGGACTGGAACCAAAGGATCCACACAGTGCAGTAATTAGAGGGAGAGTTTGAGCCCAACTACACTAAAATTGGTCAGCTTTAACCAATAACCCTTTACACCATAAAATACCTACACTACCACAGTACTAATTAGCATCATGAGATATTATTTACTGTATGTCAGACAGAAGGAGCATCATCATCCTCAGGAGAGAAAGAAGTGTAAATATGTGTTTTGCCAATTGTATGTCTAACCATACATCTCAGAAATTCTAGCACACTGTTGTTCAGAGGAGAAATGAAGCTACAGTCAAATATTGACTGCAGATTTATGATCAGTCACCCACTTGATCAATCTAATCCCTCTTGTGTCATTACCATTGCTACAATATTTCTCATCAGACAAGGATTGTGTAGCTCCAATTAGGATGTTTTCTCCTGACTGTTGCTTCTTACAAAAATAAAAATGCAATGCAGCATAAGAATATTAGATATGGAAGTTAGAATATGATAATGTTCAGACAATTAAATACATATGCCATAAAATTATTCATTTTATGGCTGAAACTAATGGGCATTAAAAAGGCAGTTTTAAGAAAATAATGATAATGATCCATCTTTAACAAAAATAAACAGTCACAGTCACACAGTCACAAAATAAACAGTGGTTATTGTGGAATAGGTACTACGATGTCTTAAAATATCTGTTTCATTCTGGGGGTTTTGTCCTGCTGAGCTGATAAATGCATTAGTGTGGAGCATCAAACGCTGGACGGCAGCGCAGCTTTGGTGCGTTATAGTTCTCTAAATGTATTCAGCTGCTTTCAACCACAAATCTAAAGTGAAAACAGGTAAACTGCCTTGGGGGGATCATTGTAAGAGATCTCAAGGGACTGTCTCTGGATGTAAGTATCTGTAGAGAAGGTGAGGGAGGTTAACATTACAGCTAATCATGTGCAACCTGTAGTGTGCAGGTCAAAATCATTGCTGTGTCAGTCTGTTATGATGTTGGGATAAAGGAAACACTTAAGCAGAGGACAGATCCATGTAACATTAAAGTACGGTGAGTTGCCAGAAAAGTAATGCATCATCCACGGAGAATCATTATGGCACTTCCACAGTCACCGTTGTACAGCGAACAAATCACAGCCAATTAAGAACCCTTTAAACTTACAAGTCAAGCATCACTTGTTGTTCTGACCATAATGGGGGTTAAAGGATATTGGTCTTGTGATGAATGTTAAACTTTGAAGGAATTGTGGCCTGCAAAAAAAATGTTCAAACTTTAACTTAACAGATCATTTGGCGCATTCACTTTTTTAGGGACACAAAGAAGGAGGATAAAAGAGGCTTTGGGAGCTGCCCTTTTGATCAGTTTCTATCATTTCCTACTTATTCTGAGATATAAACAATTCAGGCCTGTTTACCAAATGTTTTTTTTTTGGTCAGTTTTCTGTTTTCTGCTAACGAGATGTCACTAATATGGACTAGAATGCTGTGTGAATGGACAAGGGCCACGAAGAACTTAATGATGTATACAAAATGTGGGGGGACAGCCTCTTCGTGCAGATTATTTTAGATAAACATAGCTGCTGACAACATTTTTCATGCAGTTTGCCATTTCTGTCAGTCTAAAGATCTCAAATTAAGTACAGAATTGTTTACAATGTACCACAACTGTAAACAAGTCATGTTGTATTAGCATTTTGCCTTGTGGAGAAAAAAAAGCCACTTTGCAAGAAGGAAAAAAAAATACAAGAAAAACACGAATCCTGCATGCATGCATTTGGAGAAAACACGCCTGACAGTGTACCTGAGTTCCTTTTAACTTTAATTAAAAAACATGAATCAAACATTGAATGTTGCACATTTACATAAATGCAGCACCTCCTTTTTTGTTGCACGGCTCCTCTGCATATAGCAACTTACGTGAGCTTAATTTGTGCCACTGTGTCTTCCTGTGAGAAGACCACAGTCATCTTTAAATGGCTCCATTTAAAATGCAATTTGATTATCTGCCAAATTGCTACCAAGTCTGTCCCACTGCAGCTTGGGGATAGGGAGTAAAGATTTTAATTAGCATTTGTGCATAAAAGAGAGGTCTTTGTTGCGTTTTGAACATGGCATTCCAGAATGACCACCACTTTCAAAGAGTCATCATCCAAATGATTTCAAACTAATAGATCCAAAGGGAGAGGAGGAGTCCTTGCACAGAGGGGTGGGGGAATCACATAGGTCGTCTGTGGCGCTGAAAAAACCCACAGGACCCAACATGTTTAAATAATCCAAAACTTTTCTTTAATCATAGTTTAGAAAATTGGCTGGAACCTTCAGCAGGAGACATCTGCTCTGCCCCACAGCCATTTATTGAGGTTCACTGAGGGCTTCCCTTAAAATATTTACGCTGTCCCATGGCACCGCAATATTGTCGTAGAATGAGGAGATAAGAGCTAAGGAGGTGTGTTGAAGTTCTCCTAATCAATTTGCTAATTACTGGAGCAGCTATAGGAGAGGAGAGAGGAGTCCCTTCTGGCAAGCTGTATTCTAATAAACGCTGAAAAATTTATTTACTCCCTTAGCCAAGAGGAATTCTGAAGTGGGATTACAGCAGAGAGCTGATTGAGACAGAGCTGTGTTGTGGTTGAGGTCGCAGTCAGAGGAGCAAGGAGAGGTCTCCAAACATAAAAGGATCTCTCAGGAACTGCACCTTTGCATCTGCTCAGGGAACGGAGAGACACTTACAGACTTGGCACAAGAAGACCTGACTGCTAGAACAACATATCAACAAATATTAATGAGACTTCTGGTTCTTGCATAATAAAACAGGTTATTGTGGGACTTTAAGTATGTGTGCATAGTATACACAACAAATAACTGACACCAAACCCCAAAAAATGTTTCCATGTTTAAAATGTATGTGTAAAAATACTGAGATAAAGCAAGACAATCCCCTTTTATACTTAACACAAGATAATATGATAAGAGCCCAGCCCAGACATTATGCCAGATGTTAGGGTTGTGTGTTTGAAGCCACTCTTGTGGCCTCTGGCACAGGCTGACCCTCCCTGGCTACCCCTGGGACTATAGGGTAACCCTAGGCCTGTCAGAGAACACAGACCATATCTTTGCATATCTTGCAGGGTTGAGGCAAAATCTGCTCCACCTCTTCAACGCCACAGTACGTATAATCCCTCTCCAAGGCCTGTAGCCAATAGCATGTGGCCTGGATCAAGACAGGTCAAAGGCCAGCATGAACAGAGTGCTTGAAGAGCATTACCATAAGCTAATCACAAGCCACTATCTCAGGAGTACAGTGAAGACCCTCTGGTATATAATGGGCATTGTAGTTACCACCACAAATCTGACAAGAATCAATGTATATGTACAGTATATGTATATGTATATAGAATCAATACATATCTATTGATATGACTTCACATCAAATAATTAATTATAATTCATGATATCAACATTTTTACCTCAATCACAATTAATGACTGATTTCTTATTTTAAGCTTTTTTTTTTTTACACTGCCAGCAAAGTTCCCTCAAAAGGTCACTACAGTAAATATACTGAAGGATTAAAGATGGGATATTTTTTTCTTTTTGTTCGGTGTCATCTTCACTGAAGCTAAAAAGAACCCAGATGATGGACATACCAGAGATATTCTAATAAGTATAGAGATATGTCACTACATAGGTGACATTAGTCCAAATTGAATGAGGCTGTATGGAGCTGAGGCCCTAAAATTAAACGTTTACGGGGGGGGGGGATTTTTCTGTCAATTTTCATTATTTTTTTCAATATAATAGGTTGATACAATAAAGTTGATACATTAGTTTTTTGTTTTTTTTTGCTGCTTTAATTGTTGTGATATACCATTATTTAAGTAGTAGAATTGGTAGCACTCCCTGGTGGCACCAGAATCGCCTTCCTTGTCAGAAAAACTAAAGAACAGTAGTGTGTTTTCATTGCACTTGTGACATAAAATAGATACTATATTTACACAAACTAAAATAAAATTTGGGCTTTTTTGTCTAGATATAGGTGAAAATAATGATTTGAGCCTTTTCGCTCCATTCACTCCCATTCATTTAGGGCTCCTTCACAGCAACGTCTAGGTGAACTGCAGCCTATTTTGGTACAACAGAGTTAATAGCGAATAAACAGGCTGTATGTTGAAGGGCTGTAGACATACCATTCTTTTTTGGCACCGTGTTTGCGATCGTGTTTTCCATACCGCTTTGCATGTACCTTTGTTTTGAGTGAACACACACTAAAATTAGTTAGACAGGGCAGAAGCACGTGACAGAACATGACATGGTGCTTTCAAAGGACAGGACATGTGCACACGTATTGAGGAAAGTATTAATTAAATTAACACTGGCATTCACCGGTAACAGCTTCTAAATATCAGTGTCTATACATTTGTGGTTAATTACACAATGCTACAGTCCCGGAAGTATTTTAACATGTGTTGAAACAACTCCATCATCATTATCTTGTTCTTTCCTTTTGTTCAGTTAGGACAAGAGATGGAGATATATATATATATATATATATATATATATATATATATATATATATATATACAGTCAATTTTCTTGTTACTCATATTCATATTCAAATCAACTTGTTTCCCTAAATCCAGCAGTCGCTCCAGTATTCCCTCCAGTGTTCCAGTGTAAGTGAGCCCATGGATCTGAGCACAATCCCACAGAGAATTGAAGGAAAAACAAAAACACAAAAAACCTGTTGCTGTGACATTTTGTTCCCTCTCACCTCAACGCACGCCAGTCACAGTGGACCGCTGTGGGGGGGGGATCTGTGTTCTGATCACCATGGTGATGCCTCTCTGCCTCCCAAGGCTCCCTGGAGGGGCTTGGAGGTTTGGTGGGGGGGGGGGGGGGTGCAGTAATGGAGCAGGTTACCAATAAATTCTAAACTAAAATGCAGCAAATTCTTTTTTATTATTATATCCTTTATTTTACAAGGTAAAATCCTCATTGAGATTAAAAATCTCTTTTCCAAGTGTGACCTGGACAAGTGATGGTGGCGAAGAAATGCTCCTAAAAGCATCTTCCATGAGAAACATGCCAATATTTTCATTCTAGTCGGGGTTAAGTCTATGAGCAGCCTCTAAACTCAACATACAACGTGTGAACACAACAACGGACACCACTGCAATCAAAAGAGGCCGACACGTTCGAGGGAAAGTCTGTCACTCTTTTGAAGGGGAAAATATAGAGCTAAATGCTCCACGTTCATGAGCAAAGGTCTGAGAACATCTGTCTCTGGATAAATCATCCTCACACGATGGAAAGGCATGGAGCTGGCATAGCGCTGAACAAGACAAAAGGCCACCTCACAATCAGCTCCATTTTCATTTGCTTATTTGACTGTTGTTCCCTTATTGGATAATTAAGCATGCATATCCCGAGAGGATCTATAGAGTCATCAACAAGATTCAAATGCATTGGCAATATAGACCGAGAGACCAGGTCAGTAAGCCGATTTTCCTCAAACAATATTGCTGGTGGATCCCAAAATTAAGAATTCTATCTATCATTCTATCTAACATCTAACACAACCAAAATATCTCTGGCAAAGACTGACAAGTTTTCAACAAAGCGCTAATTTGTCACCCTTATAGCTACTGTTTAGACTGCAGGTATAAATACAGAGGGCTACAATGATCCTTAATCCTGGATATTTTTATTGCAGCAAACACCAAACATTCATGCTACTTGACAAGTTTTATAATGTTTTTTTCCGGCTGAAAATCTTTTGAAAAAACATTGACATCATGTGACTCTCCTTGTCTCTCATCAACTCTTAACAGGGAATCTGGTTAAACTAGAATCTAAAAAAGCTGACATTAACATAGGGTAACCAGGTGCATGTATTTTTCATTACGAAACTGTAATGCACTACAGGGGTGGGGGATGACTCCCGTATGAATCACAATTCTTGTCCTCTATGCATCCGAAAAATTTATTTTTGTACATTACGGAGATGAGAAAGAAAAAGATAAAAACCCTACTTTATTTACCCTGTCTTAGCCCATTAATGGCTTTAAGCAAGAAATCAGTTTTGAATGTTACAGGAAGCCAGTCCAGGGCAGCTAAAACTGTACAGATGTGCTCTTTTTTCGTAGTTCTGGTTAAAAGCCAAGCTGCATAAATTAAAATGAGCTAAAGTCTCTCCATATTTTTTGGGGAGACCAGTATATTGTGCATTACAGTAATCAAGTCAGTTGAAATTAAGGGAATTATAATGTTGTTGTTTTTTTTCAGAATCTTTTTAATTCCTCAATAAATTCATATCTCATGTCAGTGGACTGAGGGCACAGTTTGGGACACAGCGATCTGTCGTAAAATTAGGGCCTGCTTTCTTTTTACCGAGGTAAAAATCTATTAAAAAATCAAGAATCAATCTTGAATCCAACAGTAACACCAAAATTGGAATTTCAATCAAATCCTGTCATTCCTAACGATTCCCATCCCTGCTGAATTATTACCAGTGACAGATGCATTCTTGATGCGTTACACGGTGGAGCTATGTTGCCTGTGCTGAGGAAAACCTTTCTCGGTTTTATTTTACATTCTGTACTTGTGGACAGGACAGAGATTTACCACATTTCTAGACGTTTGCACGAGTATGCATTATTTAAGAAAAATACAAGAGTCTGACCTTTAAGTGAAAAAATAGACTGCAAAGAAGTCTTTTAAAACAAGGCTTAGGACATGCATGCCCCTGCTACTGGAAAAACTCTGGAAATTTAATCAAATTCTGTGCATCGGTTTTCGAGGAGATGTGGATAGGCCAGAAACCTATCAGACCTGTTACAGACATACTGACAGATGAGTGTAGCCCTACATGCCTCCTTTGGCAGGGGCATAAAAACTAACAGACAATGTAACAGCACAAACTCCTCAATGTAACTAAGATTAATGTGTCAGGCATGTCTCACTGATGATTTGATTAATGAACCGGAATACTTATAATATTACTAACACTGTAGAATGCAGTGGGTGACAACACTGGATTGTAAGCTTACTATAGTACATCTACACTATATATACATACTGCATTGGATTTCCATTAAAGAAACATGGTTGATGACCCACCATGAGTGGCTGGCAATTTGTCAAATGAGTTAATTGGTCACCAGTTCATCCAATTCATCTTAATGCTTGTTTCTGGACCACACCCAAAGAACAGCGAATTAGGCATGCTCCGCAGCCAACAGTTACTTTGAGAACAAGCCTGAATCCCTTGTGGTGAATGATGCCAAAGTCAAAACTGCCCAATTTAGATTTTCAATCAAGTCTTATGCTCCTCAAATGCTTATTCTTAATTATTATTCTGAATTATTACAGCCTGCACCATGTTTTCCAGCCAAGTATGACAGTTTTTAGTCTGATGCAGAACTGTTTGCTCGCTAAATACCAGGTGGTGCCGGCACTATAAAGCTACAGGCCTCACCTTTATACAGTGTCTAAACGTCCTGACTTTCTCCTTCAACATCTATCCTTAACTGTGCTCCTCTGGTCCCCTCCCTGTCCCAAAGTGGCCAGCTGGGAACGGTGCACATGTGCTGCCGTCCCTGCTAACCTTGACCAGTGTAAGGATTACCGTGCATTTACACTAAATGCTCCTTCTTTCCTTAAGACTTATTAAGAATGATAATGAGCTCGGAAAGGGGCAGCATGTTCCTTTCTCAACTCTGCAAAAGCTCTTCTCTGTCTTTCTCGCTGTGCACTTCCTCCTCTCTTTATGCTTCCTTTCCACCTTCTCTGCAGCCTCTCTCTCTCTCTCTCTCTCTCTCTCTCTCTCCCCCCTACAGTCCATGGCTCTCTTTCTCTTTCTCCATCATATTGAAAGGACCCAGGACAAATTACCAAAAAGGCCATTTTCATCTATGAACTGTGGGATTTAATCGATACTTATTTCATGCCTTCAAAATCAACCCTATATTACTGTTGTCTGTGTGATTTGTTTATTTTGCTCTGGAATATTCCTTCAGTGGAAGGGGGGGGAAATGCACAGGATGCAATTCACCTTGAACCTCCATTATATTGGATTTCTCTACTGACTGATCAAGCATGCAAAAAGGACATTTCCTTAGCAGTAAAATAAAAACAATGATGATGATTAAAAAACATGTGTGCTATTTGTGCTGGTATAACAGTACACATTGAGGGCAGTATATTTTTTACAAAACAACACACAATGGCTGTGGTTACGTGAATATGTATACAGAATAATTACACTGAGGGCAATTGATAAAGCTTATGTGCTGGGAAACAAAAGCAATGGCTCCTGACGCCTGTCAAATGCCGCCTGGGATTACTGACACTTATTTAACATCACAGATCGGAGGTATAGAGCCAAGGTCAAACAAAAAAGGAATACACATGGTTTTAATACTACACACCCCTTGACAGATACTGATGGGTACTCGAGACATGAGGCATTTCACTGACTGATAGGGCAACAGGAAATAAGAATGTTGGAGACATTGCACACTGATTAACCAATGAGATTCTCAACTAGAGTGAACCATCAAGCACAGCACTACAGGCATCATTTCAAGAGCCATTTTAAAGAGGGAGACACAATCATAAGGCAGAGAAAGCCACATCCACACAGACTGAACCAAACACACTAACCAAACGGCAAGTAAAGCAGCACAAGTGACAATTAGCATCTCTGCGTTTCAGCTCAGGAGATTTACCGAGCTCTACTTTCACCGATAGTGACGAGGAAAAATTAGGAAAGAAAAAGAGGAGAGAGAAGAGAGGGAGCCAGCAAAAGAGCGGTAGAGAAAGAATGGCAGTATGTTTGAAAGATGCATATTGCAGTGTCTCATCAATGCTGAAGAGAGACCAGAAGCCTGTACTATCAGTGAAGGTCAGTGAAGTCTGAGTGGTGTCCAGATAGAGACGCCGTCAGGTGCCAGAGATAGACCCAGGTAGCACAGAGGATAAAGAGCTGGAAACTTCATCATCTAATCCCTTTACACCTCTCTTTAGATGGACTGTATAAAGGAAATGTAAAATAAGCCTGCAACGCACTAAGGGGAATGATTGCACCCTGTATTGTCACCTGCTGTTGGTTATTATTGTTGCTGACCTCATGAAATAAGAGACACCACTAAAACAAAGCAGCCTATCGTCTGTATGATGCCTGCTAGTCAAATGACAGAATATGGAAGCTGATTTCATGTCTAAACATGTGTTTTTAAGCTTGTCTATATAAGTGTCAAGTGTGTACTTGCTTTGCATGCATGAATACATCTACAACGGTTAGGCTGCACAGCTGCTGCATTATGAGGGTATTATGGAAAATACCTCAAAAGCACACACAGTGCGCATAATGCTTCTATCTACATTATACATTTATTTAATCTACAAATGATTTGTATGACAAAAAATTCAAAGCACAAAAAAGGGACATCAAACCGGTAAAATTAAAAAATTTAAAAAAACTCCTGTTTACCTTGTATTGTATTAGCAGTGGCATTTTTAATATAGGAGATGGCTTTCCATGAATGATCTGTTTAACCAAAGACAGGAGAGAGAGAAAAAAAAGGATAATTAATTACTTTTGTGAGCTATTGCATGGGAGAGACAATAAACCTGCCTCGTCGCCATGGATATGACATATTTGCTCTGAAAACAACACAATAATTAGCAAAGGAGAAAGATCCGGAGAGAATATGAGAACTCCGGGCTTAAAGTGCCAGTGATCTATTCCTGTCCTCGTCTTCATCCCTGAGAATAACAGCAAACACAGGGGCAAACACACAGCACAGACATTTATGCACAAGAGAAGGAACAGTGACCCTTTAGACACGCATGCTAAATTAAATCTCACGTCATAGTGGTGTTTTGTAGAGATCACAACTCACCAAACAAGCGGAATATGTGCAGTGTTTTTAAACAGATTGTTTGCTGTAGAGTATGTGGAAGTCAGAAAACCTGCCTCACAGCCACTGAGAGCAGGAACTGAAGAAAAATCATATTTACCATAGCAAATCAGTTTGTGTGTGTGTGTGTGTGTGTGTGAGAGAGAGTGTGTGTGTGTGTGTGTGTGTGTGTGTGTGTGTAGGTGTAGGTAGGTGTGTGTGTGTGGGGGGGGGGGGGGTGTTAGACAGGTGTACAACCAAGTTGACATATTTTGGGCAAATGCTCAGATTTAACAATGATGCTTAAGCACAATTGTTTCTGCATTTAAAAAAAATAAGAATAATTATTGAAAATATTTTAATGAGGTCACGTCATTAATGAGGACGTCATGTTACAACCGTGGCTACGAACTGACCCAAAGCCCAACTCACCTGACGTGGATGCAAGAGAGAATTAAGTGAAAAATATGTCAGAAAAAATAATTTACAACAGTCTTCAATAGCAGAACTTCCGCATTTGAGGATCACATTATTGATTGCATTTATGATAGTTCCTCTATTTACGGCTACAAGATACTGCTGGAAGGCTTACTACCTGTTTGGTGGCAACAAACGGAGTTTCACTAAGTTTTCTAGACGAAACCCGGGACTTTTGGCGCTGAAGTGCCTCCGAAAAGTCGCTCAGTTGTGTATCGTTGTTGCAGCCTTGGAGAAGTATCAGATCATAACAGTGTAGATCTGAGCTGCTGAATAAATGATAATAAATATTTCGTGCCTCTGTTGTTTTCACGTTGTCGCTTTTATGCTTTATAATTGGGAGATGGGAGTATTTCAGCTCGCCTTGACTAAGTTAAAATAAGGACGAACAGACATAAAAAAGTTGCACCTATCTGTCGCAACTTTGCAGCGGGGCTGGCGTCTGGTCGTTTGGGGCTTTAAGTCGGTCTCTGGCTGCTTCGAATCTGACTGTTGTGCAAATTTTCAAAGTTTCAGTAAAGGCTGGTTGTCTCGTCGGTATTTTACTAACACACTATGAGTCGCTCCAGACATGCTGTCGGTGGTGCTGCTGCTGCTGCCGCCGCTGTATCGGAGCTGGGAGACACGCCGTGCTTAACCGACAAGTCCTCACGTAAAGTATCAGTCATTTATTGTCATCTCTTAACTATTTAAAATTGCTTAGTGATGCTCGGTTTCAGTGTCACTGCAGCAGCGACGATCACTTTGGTGTCGCTTTGACTGGAAATGAAATGAGTACAGTAGTTGAGAGAGGAAAAGTCTTACCTGCGGTACTTCGCTGTCTTTCGGTGACTTCCAAATAAAGGGCCGAGTGTGTTTACGGTGGTTGGCGTGAAGGCGTTCCTCATTAAAGTTGCCACATTTTTTTCAGTTTTTCGGGTTTTATTGTAGCATTTTCTAATTTCTTACAGTCGCCCGGAAGATCTGCCCTGGAGACCGGCTCCAAGTGGGAAGAGGAGTGCTTAATTGAAATTATCGGTGAGCAGGTGTTGCTTGGAAAACGTGGAACGGATTTTGGTTGTCGTCTCCGTCTCAGCTGACACCTCGTCAAAAAAAGTTTCTCCTCTTTTTCTTTTTTTTTTTCCCCAGAAACGGTATTCTGTGAGTTTTGTATTAAATGAAGTTGGTCAAAGATAATATTACCTTTAATCAATTTAATGTCATCTATTAATGAACCCTAAGAGCGTGAAATAAATAAAAACCATCATGTATTTTACCTGTTGTCCCAGGAAATGTTCATTTGGAGGTGGTGGTGATGAAGTATGGACATTTGTCTACCTGTAAGACATGACACGGGGCTGTATTGACTGATTTCTCAGCACTGTGGGACAGTAATGCCTTCATTTATAAGTGCTGAAATATAGCTGAGGTGTTCAGGCTCATTTATGCTCAGCGTTAAAGATATGTAGTGGGCCGCTCATACTCTGCATTTATTTTGTCTGTATTTGTGCACGTTTTCTAACAGCTTATGGATACGGAAGAAACGGATGAAATGGAGCAGTACCACCCAAATCATGTATTAATGCCTGCTGCATATATGAAATGTGCTAAACAATACAAACTACTTTTGCTTAGCCCACTGTGCTACTTAGCTTGCCATTGCAGCAGTGTATTAAATTTAAATAAACCATTTAATCTAAAAGTAAACAGTCATTCCAAAGTTCCCCTGCAGATACAAATAAAGCTTTGAATCAACTTAAACCTTTTTTTATCTGACATGCCCTTAGTGAAAAAGTATTACAGCTTAATAGTAAATTTTGCGGATAGCTAACGTTAGCCAATGTTAATTGTCAGTAGGATAATGTTTATATTTTTATAATGCTTTGTCTCTAACAGAGCTAACATTAAATTTATTAAAGGCCATATTTAGTTCCATTCTGATGTAGAGCTACAAGGCCAGCAATGGATTAGTCCAATCGTGATATTTTACCTTAGTCCTGATTTTTGTTTCCCGCCTATACGTGGATTGCTAAATGCTCAGTGCCGTTCTGACCCAGACTGAAAGGTGTGTGTCTAAGACCTTGTATTTAGTGTGAAGCTCCCTTGCTTTGACATTGTGAATGAATACAAGACTTTACTGGGGCACAGCAGAGCAATACAGGGACACATGCCCAATGAAATAGGTCTAGCAAGGCCCCTGCATCTAACTGTCCATCTACTGTAGTAATTATTATTATTTATTGTTATTTATTGTTATTATTACCTTCACCAAGTAGGCTATGGTTTTGCAGACATTGGTCTGTTTGTCTGTCTGTAGTTGTTGAATTTTAAAGAACTAGATTTTTATTTTTATTTTTTTAAATGATGTGGTACTACCCAGTAGAAAATGCCCCAAAAAAAGCCCAGGAGCAGGTTTCAGCTTTCTGAGATGACTGATTAAAGAAACTCAGTGAGTTATAAGCTCACAAATGGGCAGGTGGGAAAGATGTTAGCCAGGAAACAGTGCATGAATTGTTAGTCTGCATAACCAAAGTAATGAGATTAATGCCATTAAAAGAAGAGAAGAACTTCTTTTTTGTTGTTCTCTCATAACAAAATGCCTTTTGCCACTTCAGAAAATACACAAAACAAAATACACACGTCCAAGACAAACTGCAGAGTAGACTGTTGTATATTCATATGCAAAGTCAAAATACAAATACATTTCAAAATGAATTTAAATAGATAAACAAAAAATAGAAAAAATTAAGTAGACATGTTTTTCAGTGAAAGTAAAAGTAGCACCTTTAACCTAACAAGGAGTCATTTTTATTAAAGTCAAACTATACATTTCTTTATAAATCTGTAACTCTATTGGCTTTTTATACACAGAAAGCTGGACTCTACAAACATAATTGTTAGATGTCAAACTCTATTTCACATGAACAGTCTGACTCACAGGAAGTAAGCTGTTTGTTCAAGCCTGCCATTGGTTAACTATTTTAGTAGGAATTCTTTCTGCTTTCCACATGTTACGTTCAAAGTCTCTGTCACTACATAAAAGAACAACAATGTCAAAGCTATCAATCTTCAAACTGAAAATGGCAAGTTTTGACAAACACATGGATCATGCAAGGAAGCAAGTCAGTTTGGCTTTTTTTTTCCAGGGATTTAAGACATTTTAATGCCAGATCTTTCTTCTCCATGTGTAAAAATTCCACTGTGTTCTCCCTTGACACAGAGACGCCATCACTGCATCCTGGGCTTAGCTCCACCCAAGACATTTGTCATTGGTTTAAAGAAATACAAAGCCAGAGTGTTTGTTCCGCCATACCAGAATGATATTGGTTTCATCCAGACCTTTTTGCAGTAGGTTACTGACATGAAGTGTGGAGAAGAGGTGTTGCTATGTGAGACTACAGATTGGATCTCCATTTATTCTCTATGAAAAAAGACCATAACTTGCATAATTCATTTGTTGTGATTTAGAAATATGTATTTCAGGAAAACGTTGAGTTGAAAATATTTTAAGTTAAACGCACATCTAAAAGTTGCGACTAAAATGCAGCATAAATGAGATAAATGCATACCAGGCGTGCCATACCATACCAACAATGGTTTTCCTAGCGACACACTTCTAGCAACATGTGATTGACCACTAACTAAATACCACTTGCATTGGAGATGCTTGGTTAAGGTTATGCCCGTCCTTTTAGCTCTGTGTTGGTCTCCACCAACTCCAAAGGAAAGTTTCTTTAGAAGCTAAATGTTGATGCTGGGCACATGATATACAGGGGCTTATCTGAGCTTTTTAGCTGAAAATAGCTGCCTTCTGCATGTGGAAATGGGGTTAGGGAGAGCAGTTACACTGAAGTTGTGGGTTCGATTCCAGCTCACGGCCCTTTGCCACATGTCTATCGACTCACATACTCTCTGTTTCCTGTCTCATCTTCGGCTGTCCTGTGCAAAAAAAGGCCCAAAAATAACTTTAAAAAAAAATTAGTGCAGTTACAGTTAGGGTCAAGTCCAGAGTCTAATTAGTCATGAATTATTGGAATTTATGGATTCTTAAAAACTTGAAAACAAATGTAAAACAAGATTTCACCTCTATATTTATACAGTTTAAGTTTCATAATTAATGAACTACTGTTTACAATGTTTTCCAGAGTCAATTTAAAGTTTACCTTCCTATTGACAGTACACTAATGTCACCTCCTGTCTTTGTTTTCCTTCTCTCTCACCTTCCTAACACCTACGATACATCAATAATTTACTGTAAAATATTCTGAGCATGAGACTCCTTGAAGGTACCCCAGGAGCAAGACCCATAGGAATAGAAGAGCTGTGATAATGTATTTTAAACTTGAACGTTCCTTATCTAAATTCTGCAGTCTTCTAAACTATTGACAAACAGATTATTGCCAATTAGCAGTTTTGTGGTGTGTCCTGTTGTACATAATAAAGAATCAAGAGGATCGATAGCAAAGTCAACTAACAAGGTAGATAGTACTTTAAACCCTTCCTTGTGTGGTTTAGGATTCAAGGATTTTGACTACTGCTTGGTATAGCTCCAATACATGTATGATATTTGTTAATCACTTTGTCATATGATTAATCACATCACCATCTGGTCTTTATTGCAGAAACCCATTCCATTTAAACCAGAGCAACCAAAAATGGCCAGTTCACAGAAAATCAAGGTTGGTCTGCACAATTCTCCACAAGAACTTTATCTCATCCTTGTTAAAGGGAATTAAAGTTTTGAATGGCATTTTGACTTTTCTATGAATGCATAGGCTTTAACCAGCCACTATTAGATACATATTAAATTTTAATATTATTTATTTTTAATTCATTATTTAATATAAATATTAAGTAATGACCTTAAAATATCTGATTAGTATTATTGGTCTGGTTCACATCTCCTCATATCTGTGGCTATTTATTACACAGTGTATATATTCAGTACTGATGAAGCCTTACAGCCAATGTCTTCCATCAAGTGTCCTGCCACTTAAAATATTGACATAATGACTCACTCAAAAGCATTAATCCTCAGTATATAGTAAAGAATGTCAGCGGTAAATACATTTAAAAAAGCAAACCTTATGAGGCATGCATCTGCATGCCATTGTATATATTTTATGCCCAATACCCTGGAATGTGTTGTGCTGTACATACTATAATCTTAAGCAAACCCCCCACGGTCACTGCAGAGGTCCAAGCATCCCATCCATCAGTGGGTTCCTCCTGATGTTGCAATACTGTGATACAGAATAATAAAGAAGTAAGAAAGACTAGAAAATCAATAGATTATTCAGCAGATCACTTGATTCAGTAATGATCCAGTCCATTTATCGCCAGCCGTTGATTCATAAGGCCTGCTCTCAAGGGCGTACCCACCCCACCTCTGCCCTGCTGACTCCTTTGCCATTGATGCTACTAATTATAAAACATTAAAAGCTAATCACATGGCAGTCCAAGGTTAGAAAAGATGTACAGTTTGGTTAAACTGAAGGGTTCATTGCATCCAGAAAGAATCAAAGCTAATACATCACTATGATTCACTTACAACGACTGATTTGCATAGAAGTTTGTAAAATAAGGTGTATTCATATTGAAAGGATATAATAGAAATTCTCCTGACAAAACGTTAATTATAAAGACCTGCACATGATATGGTTGAATAGCTCTGTCCTTATATATATTATATTATGAATATATACCTATAGTGAAAATAGAAGCTCAGTATCTAAGATATAAATCTAGAGAGAGGAAACTAGTTACCCTGTGATTTGTCTTTTTACATGCAAGCAAGTCAACTCCACTAAGAAGGCAGAATCTTTAGCATGTTGCGTGCAGTCATTACGTCCAGCAGCTGTTGGTCAAGAAAAAGCTCAGACACATTTAAGCAAAGCCATAATGTTTCAATTTTCTTTTTTCATGATTTGGAAAAGAGATTTAACAGATAGTTTTAGTGTTTAAGGAATTTAGAGGGTAACATACAGCAGCTGGGCCAAACATGTCCTGACTTGACCTTTATACTCTAAGTGTTGGACAAACTTGTCATCTGATTTCAGAAAGGACATTTTCCAATATGTCAGATTGTTCCTTTGAACTACTGGCTAAACATCCAATGCAATTCAACCTCAACCTTCAAATTTGTCTTTAACGAGGCCACGGTATGCTGTAAAAATACATACAGAAATACTCACACAAATGACGTAAATTGATGCTAGTAGAGCATTTTTGGTAGCCCAAATGGAACTGTCAGTGCTGCTGCTCTCACTGGCACAACTGCTGTGCGCTACCATTTTGCACAGATATTTAAAATAGCTGCACTAGACGTTGCTGGAAGAGAATGATTTTGAAATATACAATCTAACTGCAAGCTATCATCTTTTTAAGACCAAATAATATATTAGACAAAAACAAGAAAAAAGGTGGCTAAGATCTCTGTGTGTGCTCATTTGCCCTAATGGTAACACCCATTGCAGTGCTGTTACAGGATTTCGATTGCCCAAAGCACCTGTTACATGTACAGGATCATCAAAACAGGCTCAGGTTTCACACTGAAAGTAAATGATAGTGTAGGTCACAATAATACAGTTAAACATCGGCGTGACGTTTTGTAGCATTTTCATCACAGTTTTAGCGCTTAATCAAACTCACACTATATGCATTGTGAACATCAACAATATTTGTGACATTTTGATTAGTGAAGAAAACACATGCCCTCCACTGGCCTCCAAACCGTCCACTGGCACGAGTCTTATCAAGTCTGACATATTTTCAGTCACATTGCATGAGTGGGCCAATGGACTGGCATTCACCTTAATTAAATAAAGACATGTACAAATGTCCTTGAGCAGGTGGCTGTCTTATGGAAGTTAACAGTGTTGGCAGCTGCCTATGTATGGTAAACATGGAGCATTTTTTAAAAGTGATGGTGGCTGGTGAGGGAGGAGGGGGCGAGGAAAAGATTTGACAGCTGTTGCCATACCCACCTCACTGTGCTGACTTAGAGCTAATGCTCATTCAAGCCTTTGTATATATTTTTCCAGTGTATTTCAACACTGTGTACACGTTGTGTTTGAGGCCTTGCAGAGACACATTTGGTGTGACAGATGTACGCAGCACATGAGCAGCAGAGGGCAAGAGCTGAAATGCTTTGGCCAGTGAATGAGTCTTTTGTCAAACTTCAGGTATAAGCACGAATTTCTTATGACCTCAGAGAAAGAGGTCAGATATTTTCTGCTACAGTTTTTAAGATATTTATTTTAAACATGGAGATATAACTGTAGTTTAAGGTATGAACATGGCTTCCCTGGGCAATATGTTTTCTTTGTATAGGCAGCAAAAAAAAAAGGAAGGTGGCTACTTTTTCAATCACTTTTAAGTGCAAATTAAAGTGTGAGTCCATCATGAAAACTGCAGTTTTGCACAAAACTTAAATGTTCTCAAGACAAACTATCTACTGTATTCTGACGTAGGACATTTTTAAATCCAAAATAGTCATGAAATGTAGGTCCATGCTCAAAGTTCACAGTGTGAAATGAACAGGAAAGAGCTGTTTACAGAAAAATCATGACAGAAGCTGTATTTATGTCTCTACTAAAAACAACATGGTCACCGGACCAGATGGTGATGAAAAGATGCACAGGTAAAATCTCATTTTAATAACGTCCTAATCAGCTTGATGGGATACTGAAACAAACATAGTTAATAGAAATGTGTGAGTCAGCAAGGTCTTTCACAGCTGTGGTCCTTAATAAGATTTGAAAGGTATACAACAACATTGCATTCAATGTCATTTTGAGCTGCTTTCACTGTCTGTAACTGTCTGACACAGGAAGGGAAACATGGTCATCTTTTTCAAAAGAGCTGAAATCTGATCTCTGGGGGGGGGGAGCATAGTCGGAAGCACTGTATAGTCCATATCATCTCCCTCTGATCATTCATGCTTTCTAATTACAAAAGGTGAGGAGGGCCATAATTTTATCGTATTTGTTTTGCATCACTGCAAAAATAGAAAATGAGGGCTCGCCAAGCTGCACCAATTTACTTCATTTCGACCTTGATTAAAAGAAAATTAATTGCCACATCTCTCATTATGTTGCAGGCTGCATTTGAAGACGCGAATGGAAAAACTCAAAAATAAGATGCAAAGGCTCAGAGGGAGTGTGAGCTCGACCTGGATGTTCAGGAGACAGCACACTCCCCTAATGATGAAAATAAACAGGCTCGCTCTCCACAAAGCCACCACAGGAGGATGTTCAAGATTTTATAATATTGTAATCAAAGATTCTGGATAAAGGACATTGTGAAGCTTTGCGTTTTCTTTGTTTCCTTTTGCGCACCAATTCCAAGTATTTGTATTGCAGATTCTTTACACTAATCTATTATGTTTTTACATGTAATGGAACATGTTTAATATTTCAAGAGCTTGTGTCTTGTTTCTGCGTATTATTTGTAAGACCGACATTATGAAACAGCGAAACAAGTCATTTCATGCTTTTAAAGAAATTTTCGCCTTGCAAATATTCCCAAACCTAAGATTTAAACACCCTATTTACGTCCCCCAGACCCCTGCAGCTCCTCCTCTCCCTAAGACACCATATGTCTCAGTGGATCAACTTCAGAAGTTTTCAGTAACCATGGTGTATGATTACATGAGAATTTCTCTCAGAGAAGGCCTCCAGGAGGGGTAAAATGCTAAATGCTATTTTTGAAATGAAATTCTCCTTCATGTGGCTACACCTGTTTCCCTGGGAGAGTAAACAGAGCAGACGCCTGATAGAGTGGGCCTGCCCCTGACACACACCTAATTCTAAAATATTTATAAGCTTTTGACACTCTTTAAAGTCACAGTGTGGGACAAAGGGTACCCTGTTCCTCTTGCTCTTGTTTGGCTATACTTAATCCTCTCACCTCCTCGCTATGCTGCTCCAGCTGCTTATCTGTGACTTCGGTGACAAAGACACTATACGCAACTAACTCGAGTACGTACTGGTGCTGACCTCACTCGAGTCACTTCCACAGCTGGGCCCAGCTCACAGGACTGAAACGGACATTTTGCTGTTTTGCTGTGAGCTTGTGCATCTGACGTTTTCATGCTCAGCTGAGTATTTGTAAGTGAGCGTGACTACGCTGGCGAGCGTGCGTGTATGGGGAGAGATCATTATTGGACTTGCCTCGTCAAGCCATCATGAAGGCAATGGGGGCATTTGAATAATTGATTGAAATAATGTAAAGTAATCCAGCCTGCTTTTATTCTTGACTCACCTGCTCCTAATTCTAAGACTGCTCTCAGTTGACAGGGGACAGGGTGGGACATTTAAGGACATGGGGGTGACATGGAGGAGCACATTTTACCCACCATTACCCATCGTCTCATATTTCTCGACTGTTCTTACACTGATCTGGTAAATAAAATATTTTTTTTGCAATCACGAGTGTAACCTAAAATATTGTGAACATGGTTGCTTCACTTCGGGTGTTTCAGAGATAAAAATGTTGGAAAACTGGTTTTATGTTCTGTACTGTATATACAGCACAGCCAAGCTTCTTCTTACTGAACACAAAGCTTGAATGAAAATGTCTAGACATTATTTATTGGTATGCTGCATTACTATTAAGCATGTAACTGATAACATTCAGGGGTTTAAAGAGTAAAGCACATCAGTCACGCATGACCGAGTGTCTTTTTTTAAAATTGTATTTGAGCAATCACCTCCGACTCTGTCACTGTGTTTGTCTCACACTGTGATGAACTTTTATGATTGACCATAATTATTCCCTGGAGATCTGAGGCTTCCTTCCAAATTCAATTTTTCAATTTTCCTGCTAATATTCGAATCAAAGCATGAGAAATGTATGGCAAAATACTTCACAGTTGGGTGGTTTGTTTATTTTTGTATAATTTCTCCTATATTTCATCTCAGAGAGAAAACAAGAAACACTCTCCTGTTATTCCACATGTCATTAACAGATGCATACAGGCACACCTGAGCTCCACTTATATCTAGCAACTGTGCTTTTCTATTCAACCCTACTTTATAAATCACTTCGCTGCAATAATTGTGTGACTGTTTTTTGGCAAAGTACTGCATCATGTGGCCTCTACATACAAGTCTCTGGATTATGGCTCTGAGATTGTTACATTGCTTCCTATATTTTAGTAATTCTTCCCCGAATGCCATTTGAATTCTATTCTTGAAGTCTCATTTAGTTTTGTTTTCTTCTTGTCTGTTTACAGCTTGAGCAACATTGGGATCTGTTGCAACAGGAAACACACGCTTGCTTATTTCGGAGGTGATGTGTTGGTCCTTCATAGCCCTGGAAAGCTCTTCAATCCCCCTCCTATTGCATTTTGTTGAAACACCATAGGGACAAGCTGCGTTCCTTTCAGTTTGTCATGCTGAGTGGTGCTGGGTACACAGTATATTACCTGATATGGTGTTTATCCTTGAAAGCTTCATTGAATACCTCAAACTCCCCTGACAGGGACAGAACTTGGCATGTCTGTCCTCACTACAGCTGCTTTTGTTAAACTGGTTTCATCTAACACTTTGTCATAATTCAGAAAGCCTGTAAAAAAAAAAGGAAAATATGTTTTCTTATATCTTTTAAGATGCAGAGGTGAGTATACTACACGATCAGGCAGTTAAAGCAGCTCGTCCTCCAATCCTCGCTCAGCAAACAGTGGCGACTGAAAGTGTTCAGTTTTAGGACACAGGGGTCACACCTGTTGTGGAACTTGATAGAAGGCTTATTTATAAACTTTCTGAGCTCTAAATTCCTCCTTCAGAGAAAACGCTGACACACAAAGAGTGAGGCAGGCTCAGATGAAATGCTTGTTTATGAACGCAGCAGCAACTGGAAAATCCATATAACTCTGAAATGAGGAAATTAACAAGCCATCTGATCGGGACTTGTAGAGCATTTAGGTCAAAGGACGAGCACAGAAAAAACAAAGTCATCTCATTGCAGAGGCAAATCTAAATGTGTCATTTATAGTGTCATTATCATGCCATGAATGAGGTCTACAATGCAAGCCATAACATTTTATCAGTAAACTTAAATTATACATTAAAAAGCACTGCATTTTGTCTGTCTGTGTGTGGGTCAGCTGTGTTTTCTGGCAGCATTGTGCTCTCAACTGCTGCCCTCGTGAAAACACTCATTAAATCACGTCACATTGTGTCTCCTGAGTGACCTTCACTGGGTTTTTGTGGTACTTTTGAAACTAAACACTACACAAGGACAGCCTCTGCTAAATGCTACGCTTTGCTCCCAAAAAAAGGCAAAAGTCATCATCGGGATCCAGAGGGGAGGCGTCTTAATATATCACCTAAATTTAGGTACTGAGTTATGGCACAGGAGATATCTGGGTGGGCTCATGTGACGTTTGAAAAGTTCTGGAAACTCTGAATGGATTTGAAGTTTAAGGGGGAATAGATTACGGCTGTGGGGGAGAGCTCTGAAGAGACTGATTGCATGACAGGTGCCGCTTGAGAAGTGTCAGATGTGCTCTTTTGAAACATGGAAGTAGACAACAGTTTTGTCTTTCATTAGAAATTAGTAGATGGGTGTAAACATCTAACCTCAAATTAGACTTCTTAGAAAGGACATTTTAATCTATGTCTTGTTTACATCTAACAAGGCAGATGAATATAAAATGAATGTAATATCAGAGGCGTTGCAGTCCAGCAAAAATCCTGCAGAAATCTGTGTCAGATCCTTCAGTAGGATTCACTACTGGAAGGATCATCATATTCTGCTGAGCCCTTTCCTCCGTCATTCCTGTGCTGCCATGTCCTGAAATGTTGTTCCTTTAACATTTAGCAAGGTTCAAGTCATTCTGCACTGGCCAGGAAACTGTAGGGACCAGAATGCACACAAGTAAGCAGATACTCCACTTTATTACAGACATCTGGGTATAATATTAGTCATCTCTGCCAATACCAGCAAACCTAACAGGCAAACCGTGTGACAAGGCGCAATACCAGACAAATCGATGGCACAAAACAGATTGCATTGCAGAGATTCCCTTTGCTGACAGGCCACGGGATAGTTTTGGCTTTTAAAAAATAGCGACATCTTTTAAGGTGACCCCTAGAGTGCTTCTTGTAAAATTACAAGAGACAGAAATCCATTTGCAACTGTGCTATAACACTGAGATTACATTGTTACTTTAGAGCCTCGGCGCAAATTAATTTGAGGTTCATTTCATGTATTATATAAATGGATGGTGGTGGGAAAATTAAATCCCTGTATTGCACATTTCTATATATTGTTTTATTTCTGCAGAGGGTGTTTTGGATCACTGTGCTTGCCATTCAATTGGCCAGCAGGGCAAGGTTCCAGCAAATTTAACTCTTTTATAGCTACAGCTGTCAAGTGCAGAGAAGGACAAAAACAACCCTAGATCTCATCAACCCTGTGAATAAAGTATAGGACCTTTACATATGTACATCTACACATCAGGAACTAAAAGGGATCATTAACACTAATAACTTAATACATTAACTTATGACCTTTTCATGGATTAAAAATGCTTTTATCTGTATTCTAGAATAATATTTGTTCTTGAGCCACTGATTTTTAATAGGCATTCAAAACTGGCAAAATTTAAATTAAGATTTTTGCTGCAGGTGTTCAGCTGAGTCTACATCTGCATTTTAAATGCACAAACTACCCTGGCAGTAAGGTCCAGAGAACTCTCCTGATGATTTAAGATCCATGTAGTCAGAGTGAACTGCAGCATTGTAAAAGGAAAGCTGGTTTACTGCATTACTTTGTTTGCTTTACACTTTTATTCTCAGCTATTAATCATGTTGTAAATGTAGGTTGTCATAATGGATATAGTTACAAAGTACAGCGAGTGAAGCTACCATAGAGTTTGTTGCAATTCAATCACAGTTGAAAAAGGTGGCTGCAGACAATCTCTCAGGATTGCTTGTGGTCAAACATTAAAATGTGGAATAAAATCAGCCGCAGGTCATTTAAAAATGCACCATAACAAACATATATAAATTAACATATGGTTAAAACACAAGATAAGCTAAATGTTGACATATATTAGGTTAGCTCGGATAAAATTCACAGACATTAGTGTTCATTTTGCAATTTCATTCACTTTGAAGTTTGATGTCATTATGTCTCAGTTTACCTTGACTTCTCTAAGTATTCTTGTCTCTCAGCCTTCGGGCCTGTAAGAGTTACAGGCACAGTTACCTGTAAATATATAAACTCTCTGACAGGGCTCAGCCCCCTTTCAACCAACACAAGAACACATATGGAAAAAGTGCACAGTGTGTCAATGGGGCAGCCCCGTCAGGTCTGAATATCGGAGCATCTCATACCCTATCTGGGGACCTTGGAGCCATGTGTTGACATGCATCGCACTGTTAGCTACATCGCCTGGTCATATTGGGGACAGGAAAGAAGTGGCGGAACAGAAGCACTCCAGATGTTCTTCATCAGTGGGCCACAGGGGAAGTCAGTTACCACAACACCTGGCTCATTCTGCTCTGAGCTCCGAGGCAGAGCGGTGATGCTCTGCCACAGTCTGGCTATTTGACTGAAAATCATACTGCTCAAGGGTAGTACCGGATCCGCTGTTCACATGGACTGTGTCATGTAAACTCCACTATGAAAACTTCATCAGCAATCTGTTATATTAATAATGAATAGTGGAGGTACAATACATTTACTGTATAGGTCATACAAACATACACAGTTTTGAAGTTATACAAAGCCTATACTCTAGATCTACATACAGAATGACACCAGTTATTACATTTAGAATTAGGATCATCACTTGATGAATAATGCTTTTATAGCTCTAGTTCTTGTTCCATGCATGTGCAGTTTTTTTGAAGTTAATAACTTTTTGTGATATTTCTGTTTCAGGTCATTAAAAGTTGCAAGACACTCAGAGAGCACATACCTCCACCGATGATCATCAATTGTTAGCATGCTATGGTGACGTCGCCATGATTACACCTTACTCGGATCTGTCTTGTGCCAAATCTGGTAATACCATTTAATTCCTTGACCCTGGAAACTAACTGCTATCATTTGGAATCATGTGTTTGTCATCAGTAGTTTATGAAGTATCGACAAAAAAGGATTTTTCACATTGGTTGATCTGGATCTATTTCTCATCCGCATATAAATTCTTGCCTTTTATGGATTAAAAAAACATTTGAATGACTCTGAATCTGTTTTATCTCAGCTACATATTGGTGTCAGTGTCATGCATCTATCCCTCTCATACCGTATACTTTGAGCCAATACATGCTGCCCTTCTCCAAATATTTATTTTATTCTCCTTCTTGAGTTGTCCATGCCTGGGTATTGTAATTTTGATTGACCTGTTTGTTTTTTATGACATTGGCTAAATGTATTGCAACGTTGAAGAAAAATATCTAGCAGACAATCAAACTAGTCTCCACTCGAGCTCCACAAGGACATGGTGACAACACTAGCCCAGGGCGGTCCTGACTGAATAAAGAATTCTTCTTGCTGAATTAAGAAATGACAGAGAGAGCCATGAGATGATCTTGACAGATTGAAAGCAGTACATTTCCACAGAGTTAGGTATCTCTAAGGAACGTGTTTGTGAAATCTGCAAAAAAAAACTCTTAATGTCAAACGAGTCATTTCTCTGGGTGCCAAAAACTCTTTGGGCCTGATGAGTGGCTTCGGCACATGTCGAGAAGTAATCTTGTGATTTAACAGATTTGCACAGCAATTCAGAACAACTTCTAGCCAGAGACAACAGAATGAATAAAATAGACGAAACATCCAGAATGTCCAACTCCTAAGAAAGCCAAATACGTGAGGTCTGCAAGCATTTTCTGGGATTCAAGTGCTGCTGGTGGACTACCTGGATAGGAATGGCTCATAAGAATACACCTTCTTCCTTAGGTCATGAACTTATCAATCACCCTCATAGATTACTGATGTGTAAAAGCTTTTGTACCACTCCTCAGTTTTAAATACTTTTAAAATAAACTGAGATTTTTTTCTTGAGTGTATTTTGCAGATTTGCAGCTACAACGGTCACAACACAGGTGTCAGATTTTTTAGCTCTGGTTCTGAAGAAAAAAGCCATTTTTTTGTTTGTTTGTTTCATCATTCTGGCAGTGATGAGCAGGGAAAGCGAAGAGGGCAGCGGCCCAGGTGAAAAACGACAGATGCCACGCTCAATAATACCAATGTTAAAATCTCCTTGACCCGTGGGTCATCAAATAACAACCTCGATTCGTATCATATTTTCCTTGCTGGATCAATGGTAGCATAAATTTGGGGCTCAATGACAAGAATAATTTAAAACAGATCTATAAACGATAGAATGCTACTCCCTATGGCGATAGATGCATAGTCATTTTCTAGACAGACTGGATGAACCTTCAGAAGCTTTGCTCGCTGTTTGTGCACATGCAGCTGTGAGGAAAAAGAACACACACCTTAATATCACGCATGTGTGTGCATAAACACGCTACCCTATCTGGTGGCGCTGTACCTTTATGTGGTGAGTTCAAGTACGTATTGAGAAATCGATCTTTTCTGAATTTCTTTGCATTTTTTGCTCTGATCAGCAGATCAGATAGGAAGGACAAATTGTTTAACATGCCTGTATAAATAATCATATCAATGCTGAATCCCCCTCCCTCACTTAAATCAAGTGAGGCTGACTTTAACCGTCTCCAGGGGATAAAGAAGCAGAAGAAATGCCTGTGAAATGAAAATATTTACTGCTGAGCCTCAGGATATTTCCTGCTGCCAAACGTACAATAATCCACAGATTTGCTTTATCATTGTTTCCAGTTTTGTGAAATTGTCTGAAATGAGACAAAAATGAGACATCTGATAGGCTTGTCAAACCTCAAACCTGTCTGTTCATGCTCATATACTGACACCATTTCCCTGCTTAGAAGACAAGATTATTGGAGTTCACGCTAATACTGTTTTGCAAAGCATAAAAGCCTCTTGCTGATAAATATTAATTTGAGCCTTCATGATGTATTTGAAAATTCCGGCTAAAATGTCACCACATGGAACATTAATGTAATATTTCAAGGCCTGAGAGCAATACTCATATTGATTGCATTTATTTGACTCTGGGGAGGAGAAATAATTCTTCAACGTGGAGACACATCTGGTAGCCAAAGATGCGAAGCAGGAAATGAGAAAATGCAAAATAACAATAAAAATAATAGGACTTGTATTTAAATGCATTATCCCAGCATTGTTTGGATACCAATGCCTTATTAAAGCCAAGAAAAGACAGATGCACCCAGGTCTTTTACTGCTACCTGTGAAAGGTTTAATTTTCTATAAAGTGTTTAATACCCAACAAGAGGAGAGCTGCAGATCGTTTGCATCCAGCGGTTTTCTCTCCTCCCTGCTGCTTGCAGCAGGTCCCCTATGATAAAGCTAAATGACAGGAGTCCTGGGAGAGTCTCCTTTGGGTGCGAGTGGTCCCTTATCTTTGCAGCAGCCCACTGGGCCAGACTTTGCATTTCTGCTTTTGCAGCTCCAGAATTGAGTGTATCCGGAGAAATATCCGACATCAAGTCGATGTCACACGGGGATCTTGTCCTTTGTTATTAACGATATTGACGAGCAGTGGATCGTGGCGCCTGATTGTCTTCGTTCAAATGAACTGAAATCTGAGAAACAGTACCTTGACTCTCGGCCCATCCGTCACCAACTGCATGGACTTTATTAATGGATAAATGGACGTTTGCGTCTTAAATCGTGTATTCACGATTTTGTGGTTACAGCTGTTTACCATTGGAACAATAGACTTATGCAGCTTTTTTTCTGTCATATTTAGACTGGTGGAAAAAATTGTAAAGCTGGAGAAAATCACTGCATTTAAAAAAAAAGAAAAGAAAAAAGACTTCAGTTATTTATAGCCAGTAGTTCGGTTCTGCGCTCCACGCGAGTTGTTTCTTATACATATAGGCCTGTGGAAGACTACTAATTATGTCCTTCTGCGCCACATGAAAGATAATATGAATCGCAAAGACTTCATGAAAATGTCTCATCATGTAGTTTTCTTTTATACTTAGGTCCGAGGCAATGGAGCTAAAATTAATAATCTCTTTACTGTTAGGTGTAAAGAATAAAATAAGTGCGTGTTAAAAAAAAAAGTTTTCTCAGTTTGAGGAGAAAAGCTCGCCTGCATACAGGGAGCTTGAATACAACACGGCTAAAGCGCCTCCCACTGGCGCATGTCAGTACCAGAGCTCCGCTGCATGGCTCAACAAACACCTGACCAACCTCTGCTCTTAATATTATGTTAAGTGTTAAAGGCTACAGCATTAATGCAGCTGGATCGAAAGCAAAGAAGGGCACATGGCGATTAAAAAGAGAGAACAAGGTGTATAAGAGTGAGGAGGCTATCCGACGTTTCTGCGCACATGATTTTTTAGAATCTTTTCATCTCTGACACTCAAATGATCCTGGAAGCTAAGAATATCATGTAAAGCACATTTACATAATACACATTTTCTGACAGACAGTGCTTAATGGTGTTCAATTCAGGCTTTGCTTTGCTGCCTCACCCACTAAATAAGCCCCACTAATATTGGCCCCTGTTAGTAGAGGCTCTTTCCTAACAAATCTGTTTTGCGGCATGAATATCACTTTTGTTTAACTGTGTTTAAACACATTTTTGCTTTACTGGCAACTTCACAGAAAAATTAGAGGAATGAAATATGGGAGACAGATGATGTGACAAAAGTCTTGCTCTGAGATCAAACAGCATAATAAGTTTGAAAATAAGTCACCAGGATTTGATGCTGGCCACATCTGTGTGTCAGAAATGTCCCACAGTATCTGTGAGACTATTTTCCAACCAAATCTTGGGTGATTTGACGAGATATTCCCACTTCTTTGTTTAGAAGTGTGTCAATTAGCCGCTGCAGTGTTTGGTTAGGATGGAAACCTGCAGGTCCTCAGCGATGCAAAACTGTTCTCATTCTTATCTCACATTTCATTAGAACTTTTGATTTTGCATTGCACAGATGAGACATCCAGGGGGCCTACCCTTTATGTGCCACACCACCAGGAACCAGGAAGTTTTCTCAAAATTCATAACAATAAACATTCACCCAAGGATATATCCTAAATAATGGATTTACACAAAAACCCAAGGCAACACCTTCAAAAAGCAAATACCTTTTATCACCATCTGTAGAAGGCACCTGGGAAGATGGGCTTTGTGTTTAGCAGAGTGAGGAGGGAAATCATAGTTTTGGCACAGACAATATGAGCATTTAAATAAGAAATGGAATCTGAGCCCAACTGTTTACTTTATTTCTCAATTCCCACACCAGTTCATGAAGGAAACACAAAAAACAGTAGAAAACTGAAACAATGAAATTTCCTCCGTTGTAAGGAAGAAAATTACCACAGGAAGAACGTCAAACCAGCGGCAGCGGCACATTGAGACATACAGGGGAAGGAGAGTGTCACTGTATGATATGTGATAATTATGAACAATCTCCAGCGTACCTCTCCTCATTTTCACCTTCGCTTTTCTTGCATGAATTGCTGGGGAAACGGTAAAGACTAATCTCTCACGTTATAAAGAAGGCTTCTCTGATCATAAACTATGCTGGACTTAAAAAAGAAGTTTGAACAGTTGCGGCCTAAAATGGGTCGGCCAGGCATCAACAACAGCATCAGTAAAGTAGCCGCACTCTAACAATAGATTTAATAATGTCACGGCAGCAATATAAGTGTACAGAGACAGGATTCCAGTCAAAGCTAATATTTGTGATGAATCCCTGTCACGGCAGAGGTAAATGTAACACTAACAGACATGGGGAGATCTAGCGTTAGCTGGTTTTGCTAATGAGCATATTCTTTCAGAGACGTGGTGTCATTTCTGCATGCTGGTTCTATACAGTGAGGAGAGAAATGAGGGGGGTTATATTGGATTGGGTGTAATGAGAGTGTCATAGCCATACTGCTGTGAGAAGCTTAGCGGATGAGCTAAGGCGTGCACTGCACTGCACTGAGGCCTGAGATGCAGAGATTTTGTTGCTGGAAGACGGTCTTTGTAAGTATTTATTGTAAGTTATATCTGGTTGAATCGTGTTCACCAGGAAGAGCTGCATGCTGGCTACTTGAGCAGAGGTTGGTGACAGCGGCACTGGAGTAATTCTTTTGAGTCACTGGCACTTCAGTTGAGTATGTCTGCAAGACTTCAAGAGGGGGTTTCTTTATTTTACACTCTATTTAATTGTTATACTTACATTTATGTACCTTGCAGATTCAGATTTTACAATGAGAAGAATACATAAAATACAACTTGGTCAACTTTTCAAACACTATAGTATTAAAACAGCCTTGTTCCAGGTTGAAGACACCGTGCATTTTAGTAATACATATTTTTCTCTGCCTGTAGTTGAGCCCATAACCTTCAACTGACGTGAAAGCATGTGAAGTACATGATCATAAATAATATCTGCAATCTCTATCTTCTTATTTGCTGCAGTAACATGCATCACGCTTTAATGCATGTGGTATGCCTGTACTCGGACTCTTGGGACCCCTCCTCAGAATATTGTTACTTTTGACTTGCCTATTTTTATTCCTACTAGTTATTATGTGTTTCTACATGGAAACTCTCAGAGGAAAATGAGAAAAAATATCCAAGGATCATTTTGGAATGTTTTCATCTGTGAAAACAAGTAAAATAAGTTTTGGGATATTGGTACTTAACTTAAATAACAAATGTGAACTCAGGCTAAAATGATTAGTCAATTAATTGATCCATGTGCAAAACATTAACAGCTATTTTGATAATTGATCAATTATTCATTAAGTATAAATTCCAAATATGTATCCAGCTTCTTGATTTAGAAAGCAATTATATTTGACATCTCTTCAAGCTTATGGGAAATTTTCTATTTTTACAGATTAATCGATAATGAGAATACTCATTATTTGCAGTCCTAATGTAAAGACTACTTTCTGCTCTGAAGACAATTTGGGGAAATCTCTGCAATGTCAAATCTCCAGTCTACTGATAGCTGATAGAGGCCTTTTAAAATGTGTCTGTGGAGAGGTGGATTTTCTTGTTGCTGAATGAGGTGAAAATGAGTTTCCTGTTCAGGTCAACCAGTTTTAAATCAGGTGCTGTGATATTCTGAGAGTGTGGAGAGTTTTTTCGTGTTTAAAGGTCATGGAGAAGATAGTGGAACAAAGTGGCAGCAAAGATTTTTTCAGGCAGATGAAATAAATCTTAAGCTGATTTGTAGGTTTAGTTTTCCCTCCATGGACTTAAAACTGGTCTGCTGTACATCAGCAAAGACAGCAGAACCCACAGTTTAGATAACAGAAGTAATGCATTGTGTTCATCACCAAATGCTCCTCTTTGTTTATTACTTTGCAAGATGTCTTAAAAAATGGTCAATAGATTTAAGTGGAATATGGTGCAAAAGTTAGGATCTGGGCCGAGAAACTAGTGAGTAGTTTTTGGTGCAGACCCAAGAATTTATTGATGTATTTTTTCTTCTTCTCAGCCACTATTTACTATTGTTTGTAGACCTGTGCTTTAAGGGCCAAAATGTGACATTTGCTTATAGAATTTAATCAGTGAAATTTCTGTTTACGTGAGATGTTTGATAGATTTAAGGTTTTTCCAAACCTTTTTCAGAGTTAAAAAAAAAAGAATATGTATTGACGTGATAGACATCAGTGAAGCACATTGAATCCAGCTGCACATATTTTTTTTTATTTAATATTTTCTCAAATTTACCAGATTGTCTGCAGTTAAAACCGAAGCGTCACTACTTTCTGCTCGTGTTTGCGTTGACAAATCTGCACTGAAAAAAGTTTTTACTCAATCTAGATTTCCACCTATTCCAGCAGCTTTAGTTGACCCATGAGCAGACTGATCACATTATAATTCTTAATTACTGATGTCAATGTTGATTTGCTTATGCGCCTATAGAAACCAGTAACCACAAAAAAGCACAAGTCAGTGATCTCACAGTTACTTAGTCCTGCATGGCCATCCACTCAGTGATGGAAGTCTATCCTGTGAAAGCGTTTTCCTCAGCTGGAACGAGATGTGGCAATACCACATGATATGGCTTAGTCCACTGAGTAGTTAAAATTACAATGTGGTCTGGTGTGTTTGCCAAAAAATATCCTAAAGCCTTTCATGTCTGATGGCCTAATTTGTTTTGTTGGGGGTCTCACTCAATCCCCTGCATCCAACTAACAAACTGTGCTCTTTCGCTTAGTACTCCTTCCCAACACATTCAGCTCGAGCCCTCAATTGCTTGTTTAACTTGACACATAATTACCGTGGAAATATTTGTGTATTTTGTACGAGTGCCACAGTCTGCATTGCAACCAACTGCCAAGTCCTCACAGCTCCCACTGCAGCTATCGCAGCCAGAATTCCCTGATTAAAACAAGATGCTTTCATTTGGGCCAGCTTTGGAAGAAATAAGTCCCAGAGATCGGCCTCTCCCTGCCAAGACCTACTCCAGTAGGGTTTGCCATGTGTGGCAAAGCTGACATGCTCATTGTACCAAAAGAGTTTTTTTTTTTTTATTTAAACCCAAATGTGCTACTGAATCAAGCCTGCTCCATCAAAGTGGTCTGAACAACCACAGTGTAAATCAGCCAGTGCCATTCTGGTCAACATGAAACATCGCTCTTAAAACGCAGCAAGTTATAATTAAAACCCCATACAGTCTGAGGTCATCTCTGTACTTTTTAACTTAGAACCCTTTAATTTAGTATTTATTTAATAAGCTTCCATAGTGAGATGAGGTCAAATGTGCATGAATAAGCACTTTTAAACAAAGAGAAAAAAAAAGAATTTCATAATCAGGAAACCAAAGTATAGCCCTCAAAATGGCTTATGCTCCTCACCCTGCTTTTTCATTAATGATCAGGATCTAATAATATAATAAAAATGTTTTTCTGACAAGTCATCCCCAATTCTGCAAATAAGGGGAACATTTAAACTTTTGATTCAGAGATTTTAAGGTCTGTTATTGTAGAGATATAAGGGTTGTTGGTGAAAAGCTTCTTTTTAAAAAAAAAAAGAGTGGCATATAATGGACAGAGTTACAGACAATTACAAACAATTACAGTGAGTAAGTATGTAACACTATGTAAGTAATAAGAGTGCAGGGGTAGATGTTTTGTACATGTTTGTATGAGAGGCAGTGATACATAGGTGTGTTTAGTGACACTGGAGAACCAAAACAGAAGATGAAACAGATTAAACTGTTAGCAATATCATTATAATGATGATAATAATAATATAATAACAAATTATGTACAAAACCCATAACAAACACTCGAACAATTATGAGATTTATACAGCAATTAGGAGTGAGGCCCCTCCAGCAACATAACCAGCAGAGGACTAGTCCCCCCCCCTCCACCCCCTCTCGTTCAGGACATCTTACTTTTGAGTCGCACCCAAACGTAGAGATGGAGATCTTATTTTATGTCCTGCCTCTGACCACTCATTTCTGGCTGTTGGATCCATTCCATTTTTTGTCAAACAATAATCAAACTATGTCAGAATTTAAAAGCAATTTAATTTCTGTGATACGAGACTATACAGAAATGCAAACAAAAACAGGAAAGGGCTCATAGGTGTGACTGAATTTTCCATTTAACTATGAATCTCCCCTTGTGGCCATTTTTTTATTTTTTATTTCAACATTTTACATGAAATTATTGATTCATAAACATCATGGGAATAATCTGCTTAGGACAACTGTGACTGCAGAAGGTTAAGGAGGAAAATGTTGCCTGAAAATGTCCTCTGCCACGTTGTGAAGTCACTCTCATGCAGCAGTGACTGGGACGTCTGAGGAGTCTCGCTCTAGTGCTCGATTGATTCGTCAGCTTTGACTCGCAGCACAAAATCAAGAAACTCTGACAAGTCATTCGAGTTTTATCCTGACACCTGGCATGCATCTTGAGATCCTAATTCATTTGAAGTTCCAGGTAAATTTCTGGAACAAACAACTACTCATATTCAGTCAATCTCTCCTACTGTAAGCTGTGAAACACAGCTAAACATCCCAAGCAGCAAAATAAGTAAAACACCCCACTTCAAACAATGTCGGGGGTACTGTCATGTAAATTGGGACCTCATTCACAATATCCAAAGCAAATTATATTCATTAGATTTCCAAAACCAGGCCACTGATTTGTCAAGCTGTGAATGATAATGAAGTTGTCTGGTTAATGAAGGCCTGAAGATGCAGGCTTTCACAATGATGATAATCTTCTATATAGCTCTTATGAATATTTAAGGATCTTAATTCTGTATATAATTGTGCACCAAATCTTGGCATCTCCATAGAATTCACAAATAAAGTATGTAATGGAGGGGACCGACCTAACTTTATTTCATTAATCATTGACATTAATTAACTGGTGATAATAAAAGATGTTACACTTGCGGGATCCATGGGGAACTGTGAATAAGGAAATGTGCGGAGGGTGGATTCTGTGAAATTTTGTGTGCAGTTATTAACAGAAACTCACACTTATACACTTGTTGCTGAGTGTTTGTATCCTGGGGGGGGGGAGAGTTTAAATTGTTGCCGTGCCAACAGGGTAAAAACACAACTTTTGAACATACAGGGCATGACTTGCATGCAGAAAACTGAATTTACATTCATGCTGCAGCTTCGGAATACAGTGATAAGGCTCGCTTAAGGAAAATAAATGATCTCTTGACCATATAACAGTGTAGAACAGAAGTGCACGTATGACCGAGAGCACACGGCTGGAAAAACAGGACGAAAAAAGCTTGGTCATATTGTGATCCTACCTGCTGCCTGTTCCCAGGACAGCTTTGGGAATAAAATGGACTAGATTTGAGTGTCATGTGGAAATCCTCAGTCAAATAAAACAAAGTGGGGCTGCATCGATGCTCTGTCTTGTTTTATATGATGGCTTGAAATAAATGAACTTTAAATGGAACCTTGGCTGGGACGCAGGCTATTGATCGATTGAAGCAGGAGCTGAAGTTTAAGGGCACAGCTTTCCCGGGGCTGGGGCTGTAACTGGAGTAATGAAATTGATTAGGCCAAGGAAGGGTGACAAGCCAGTAGAGTCAAGCCCTTGATGTAAGGAAACAAGAGTGCCATCTAATTGGGGTGTAATATGGGTCTTTAGAGGACATTAAGCACACAAGTGGCGGAAGGGAAGCCACTCTGCAGGATGGAGCCAAGATGATGTTGCACCGGTGTTATTGTTTTGTAATTATTCACCCAGCTGATTGGATTATGGGAGTCAAAATTGAGAGTCCAGCCAAGGGTCAGCTTATACCCAAACCGCACTAGCAGCATTTAAAACAGCTTCCACATTCTTTCTGCCTCCTGATATCCCTGTGAATTCTGGGACAATGCTGCACAAAAGGACAAGACAAACTGTTTTATGGAGTAGTGATGAACATTTTAGACCCATTCCACCATCAAATCTGTTTTTCTCACTGTTACTTCCTGTGGATGATTTTTGGTTTTTTATTGTGCAGATTGATGATGAAGCAGGCTGCTTTCACAATCCTTTCGCAGAAGACGAAAGACGATTTTGCATATTTTGCACAATAATGTTCCTACTGTAACAAACAAATTACACAAGTGTGAAGGAGAAATTGGAACCCTGTTTGGTGATGGTGGAGGCAGCTGCAGCACATAAAGTTTTAAACCAAAACACATTTGCAGATTTATGGATGGTGAAATTTTAATAAAATAAGTGAGCTTTAAAGTGTTTAGTGATTTTTTTTATGGAAAAACTGGAACAAATTTTATTAGATTTTCACTTTTCTAAGAATGTGATTTCAAATCAGTTTCCATTTTAAAGTCACTGAGACATCTGGTGTGAAATTGAGCAAAAATGAATTTTGTTTTACACCCTGTTTCAATGGAATCCAACTTACAATAAAGATGATGTAAATATCATTATAATTAAATCCACTTTTCAAAACAATATAGCACAGTTTCTTCGATTCAGATCAGAAAATCAGTGCTTAATGGGTTGTCACTATTTTCAATCACAGAGTGACTCCGGGTGGGATCACAGGGAGTGCAGTGTCCTCCTGCCAGCAGAGGCCCTGTCCAGTACAGGGGCATTTATCTCCTGGCCTGAACTGTCTCACTCAACAGGATGGCCAGAAGTTACGGTGCATTACAAGCACTTAGCACAGTGATATCAAGGTTCACCTCCGATTTCCAATCTCAGGCCAGAATAGTGGGCTGGGAGGCCGTCATTAAAAAGCCATTACATGCCCATATTTCATATGGTAGTCTCTTCTATGTTTCAAGGTGTTAAAAGCTCAATGTATATTTCCTCTATATTTAAGCGGCAGGACAACGGAGCAGCACATAGCATCTCACTAGCAGCCATTGACCTTGGCCTAGCCAGCCTTCATTAGCTTTTAGACACTTATCAGTCATAACTGGGTTTGTCCTCTCCGCAACGTTTCCTCCTTCACTTCACTTAGGCTGGAAAATAATGGCTGAAATCCATTTATCTGCCATTTCCAACAAGTGCGTGACATTAACAAATTATCTACTTTTCCCTAAGTATGGCCAAGGTACCCTCTAAAGGATTCCTCCACTCTGTTGGCCAAGGTCAGACCTTTTTAGAAACTGACTTTTTTTTTTTCTACCTGAGCGATTTTCTTTCCTTCCCATCTTTAAATATTCATTCTGCTTTTCCATGCTGGCTGAAATTTTATGGGCACTATCAGCCATATTTCTCCAAACACACATCTTTATTTGTTTTTGATTATTTATGCTCCACTCTGACTTTATAACTCACATCCCTAGGAAAACATTGATCCGAGAGGCAAATGAATCTAATTAGGACCTCTTTCTTCTGTGCTGAATATTGACTTGTTTTGAAAGGTGCCTCTCCATTTCAAGCGAATGTCTTTGGAATGCTCAGTCCCAATCTCTTTAAGGAAAACTCCTAACTCTAAATGCTGATGAGATATTTTAGTCCATAAATGCAATCCTGTGCGGATCTATAGTGGCGCCTAGTTCATAATGTATTACATTAATTGCAGGATGTCATCATGGCACTAATTTCCATCTCTCAGGAACTCAAAGGCCCCAGTTTGTTTGTCTTTTTGCACTTATTGAAGGCTTTTTGTGATTTTTTTTAAATCTTAAGTCTTCACCCATTGTGAGCTTAGATATATGTAATCCCTACAGTTCAGTATTCAGGGCTCCTGGGTTCAACCTGTCTATCTGGTCACCAAGGATATTCTTGGAAGTGATGATGTGGCATTAGTCAAGAATCATCTCAGCTCAAAAGAATCTTTGTTCTTGACATAGAAAACTTGTGTTCCATCTCGATCAGTGAGGAAATGGGGCCTGGCGAAGCGTGTGTCGCCTCGCATTTGTCTTGAGTCTCTGTCCCAAGGCACCAGCGCTTGTTCACAGCATTACGCTGCTGGCTTTTGATGTAAAGCTTCTGCATTTTGCCATTTCACACAAACCCAATTCTAAAATATTCCGTCGCATTGCATGTCGTTGATTTCTATTTAAAATGGTCATGATTATTTTATTTTGTAACATTAATGGCAGTTGGAGGAGGGGGGAGCTGGGGCATTTGCAATTCATATTACCTTGCATGATTACATTAAGAGTATGTTCTGCCATATCTGATTAATGTATCATGTTTTCTTCAAAACAGGATTAAAATATGAAAACCGACAGAAATGAAGCTATTACAAAGAATGATCAATTTTTAATAATCTACTCAAGGAAAAAAATGAAGTGCTGCTCAGAAATGCACAGATCAGGATTCTGCAACATTTTGTAATCAGTGTTAGGCTGCAAAAACAAGCTTTGTTTTAAGGCACAGACACAATTAACATGAGAGACTGCCAGGCCAAGCTTTTATGGCTTTAATGTTATGAAGCCTGAATTAGAGATATTACTTGTCAGATTTATATGTGATACCACTTTGCATGGCATTATTAGTATGTTTTTGGTTCTATAACCAACACAAACCCTTAGTGTATTTACTGCAGATATCTTTTAAATCCTCCTATAATTTATCCAAGCAGTCATAAAGGTTAATGTACAGTCTTTAATTTGAATGCAAATGAAAAATATACATAGCTTAAACAGTGTTGCTGCCAAGACTGTTGTGAAAAGTATTTTAACTGTAATTTCCTTAAAAGCAAGCAGTCCATCATCAATTGTACCTTTAGATGTGCTCTTTACTGAGTATTCTGGAATACATTCTCAGAAAGTGTTCTCTATTTCTCTCTTATATACATTTTTTGAACACAAGCAAAAATTGGCCTCCTACAGTGCATATTTCAGATATTTAAACTTGTAGAAACGCTGCAGAAAAAGCAGTTCAAGCTCTTTAGTCAACTTCAGTTGCCATTTTTGAAACAAAGTGTGTGTACTGGAATAAAGGTGGGCCTCCAATTTCACTGTCAGCCATTTAGCCTGACCATGGGTGACTGTGAATTAAAAAGAGGGGCCTTTATGTGCGACCCTGCCGCACAAAAGGCTACATCCATAACTTATAGAGACAGGGAGGCCATTAGCCCCAATGCTGGGCCACCTTTACATAATATGGTGTGTGTGGACTAATCACTGAGCAGAGGAGTCAATTTGCTTTAAGTCTACGCTGTGTACACACACACTGTCCATATGCAGAGAAACAAAGCTGAAATCCAAAAATGATAACTTCTCATGGGTTGGAGAGGCTTTCTGTGTCGATGCCACTCGGACAACAGTTTTGTGAAAAAAAAATCCTTCCACTTGGCTCATGATGAAAGTCTACTCATCTTCAGTTGACTTAAATCATATGAGATTAATTGACTGATTGTGTGTGTTTCTGTGTCTGAATGTAAGCCTGTTTCTCCAAACAAATATCACCCATATGGCCCTCCAAATGTGGGGACAAATCAAAACGTCTCTGAAAGGCCAATCATTAATGCTGAAGCTCAGCAAAGTGTGACAGAGGAACCAGAACCACACTGGCTGGGGCAATGATGCTTATTGAGGGGGTTTCAACTATTAGCAGCTGTCAATATGAGTGTGGGACGTCCATATGAACAATGTTTGGTTCCAGTCTAACTGGTTTATAAATTAATTTAATGCAAAAATCCTCCATTCTATTTTTTATATATATATATTTCTAGGTTGTATGTGTGCTGCTGCTTTATGTTTTCATTTATACGTTCTTATTTTTAAAGGCACATTTAATGTTTTGTCACATTACACCCATAAATTAAGAATATGAGCAATATGAGAATTGTTTTGATATGACTATCCAGCCTCTAATCTTTCCAGTAAAGTGAAACATGATTGTCTTTTGTTGTGCTATTCTAAAACAGTTAGACTCACTATAAAGTTGCTACTTGTGCAGAAATAAGGTAAATGATACCATGTATGCTACTTAAAAAGGATTTGCAAACCATTTGGCCTGACTGCTCTTCATATTACCTTAATGTCTCCCAAAAGGCCAAAGCCAAGAATGAATTATTGATAGCCATCATATGGATCGCACGCTGTGGCTCCACATGCCTATTAGAGGGTTTTGTTCATTCATTTACGCTAGCTTGGACGACTGCCTTGAACAGCGCATCACTCTTCTTCTTTTACTTTTATCCATTAGTTGTTAACAATAACTGACTGTATGCAGGTTGTCGAGTTTCCAGCAAACAGTGAAACAAAGTAACATTGTGGGGATCATTTGCATCCTTTGTGGTTGGACTTCACTGCATGTAATTTGACCTTTGACGTCTCTGGTTAGTCTTCAGTCCATTTAGGCCTTCCTCCATTTCTGCATGGAAATTGGAAAAGGGGAGACAACAATTTCTGATGAAACGATAGTTGGAATGATAATTGCTCAGCTTAAAAAAACAGAAATCTAATTGTGCAGATCCCCCAGGAGACTAATATTGGACTATCTTATAAAAGGCACAGTATCCCAGCAATGATTTATTGCTGAATTCCAATCATTTTCAATACATTATAGTTTCCAAATTGTGTTTAAATTGAGTGTAGAGGAGAAAAGGCCATTAGGAGATGCAGAAATGAAGATTATATTTAAATATTCATGCACTCGCTACCTTATTATTGAATCTGTACACTAACAAAATCAATATTAAGTGCAGTTTGACATAAATTTATTTATGAATTTCGACTTTCTAAGTACTTGCATTTTTTCACTCAAAAAAGGATGAGCATAATGCTGTAATGATATCAAAACAGTGTGTCAGGGTGCATTAGTCTGGGAGTTTATGAACCCGCACATAAAAACTCGTCGTCCCTCTAGAAGTGCTTACCAGGCAGAAATGTCACTTTTTACAAACATCAGTCATTTTACAGCCCTGTATCACAGGGCGCTCCTTGGCTGTGGGTGATAGTTAGAGAAAGATGCAGTCATCTTGTTTGTCCTAAATGAGATCTTCGCAGTAAGCCTACTTGGATTAAGGCCTGGGAGTGGGACTGTGTAACATTTAATTAAAATTCATGTCTCTCGTTGTGCCTAACCTGTCCCTCTAACTTCTTCTTGTTTCCAGGCCATGTCTTTGTTTAGTCAACAGCCCAATGTGACACTTATGACATGAGGACGCTGTGGTTCAGAGGATTTTCTTGTTGCACGAGTCTTAATACAACAGCACACAATATCATTTGATTGGCTGTCCCTTGCTGAAGCCTCAAGGAGAATTATGAATACACTGCTAGTAATAAAATATCAATGTCCTTTATTTTTGAATTGTTTTGTGTTACGGAGAGTACAGGAATTGCAAATTTTCTCATTCATATCGCACAGCTTTATTCACATGTGTAGGAATACTGTTAAATTATAATGGATTTCCCTCGTCCCTTTGTTTTTTTTTATAGAAATGTGAGCAAAGTTAAAAGGCTCTTTATTGGAGGAGCCACATATCTGGACACAAGATGATGCCATAAAAGCAGGAAGGCATAGAAAAGCAAAACATCAATCTAAAGTAAGAGGGGGAAGCAATAAATCAGAGAATCATAGCCTTCTGCCCCGCCTTTAAAATCATTTAAACAGATTCGAAAAGCCTGATTCTGTTCAAGTCTGTCTGTAAGTACCCTTATAAAGCCTTTATGTGCTTTAGACACAAAGGATAAAACCACAAACCTTATTGAGAGGCAGAAAAACGATGCTCTGTTCATGGGAAGTGGATGCTTTAAATGCCAGTATCGGTATTGGGATCACAGAGCGGAGATGAGTAAGTAAGGATCAAGGAAGTCGTCCATCCAAAGCATTCCTCTAATATGTTTTAAAAACCTCTCCAGGTCTCTGTTTCAACGTTGAGGTCTGCTTACGTCCTTCCTTAAAGGAGTTTATCAGATCCTGAGTACAATATTACAATTTCCATATTGCCCAATTTAGAAACATATCAACGGTTCTGCTTAAACTCAATGCCAGTGAATGAGGTGGATAACAATGTAACAGTGTGTATCAATCAGTGCACAGTCATGCACAAGATCTGCTCTCAAGTCTCACTCGTGTATTCAGTGGATATGGTATTATACAGCCTTCAATGAGAGACATAAAACATATTTTGTTACTTTTGAATTTGAGGGAAACTCTTTAATCTATATATGTAATCCAGCTCATATTCATACCCGAAATAAGCCTATTGAAGTTCATGAAGTGACAAAAGCATCAGAAACATGGCCCACAATACGGCAGCACTTCAAATGTTCGTGTTAGAGAGCGTACACCAAGCGCTGGCAAATGTGTAGAGGAAAAGGAAACTCCAACACTCTCTGCAGATCTCTGTGTGAACAGGAAATTGAGGAAAAACACTTTGGACTGTGAATTATCCGAGTGAGCATTAGACAGACAGATGTCCAATACGATGAGTAGAAAGAGAGATGGAGATTGCAAAGAAATAAATTGGAGTTTAAAAATAAGAGAGGGACCTGTTTTACTGAAATTGTTTCTCCGCTGGACTTACATGATAAATTCAAATACAATTCAAATTTTCCTAGAAATCAACAGTGGTGAATAGTAACAATACATTTACCAAAGTACCATACTTCAGTGTAATATTGAGGTACTTGTACTTTACTTGATATACTTTACTGCTGCACTACCTACCAAGTTATTCTTGTTTCCTAAATTTTTTTATCATCTTAAAATAAGTGAAGAAATTTACCATTGTGTTGAGATAACTTTGATTTAAGTCAACTATTTTTATGAATTTTGTAGAATCACGTTTTTCTTGATTTTATAGCAAGGATACAGGTTTGTAGGTGATTTTTATCTTAGGTTAGTGTGGCTAGATTAGGTTAAATTGCAACTTTCTTTCTTTCTTTCTTTCTTTCTTTCTTTCTTTCTTTCTTTCTTTCCTCCTTTATCTATTTATTTATATTTATTAGGCATTTATTCAAGAAGGGATTGGACGGATAAATTATGTAAATCCACATTTATACTGTACATTCAAATGATCTGTTAAAATGTTCTGAATCAGCTGTATAGAAATACACCTCAGAAGAAAAGGAGTTAGAATATGAGCTTGATGTGTTAAATGTGATGCTTTGACAAAAACTGACTTTTTTTTTCCCAGACAAATAAAATGTGATAATAAGGTAATAACTGCTTAACCAAAATATGCAACATGGTAATGAGGAGTGAATATTTCAAGAGCAGCTGTAGCAGCTTATTATCAGCCAGGTTGTATGAAGGGAAGCTGTTTGAAGGAAACACATTTCTTGCAGCCAAATTCATTCAGTTTTACCTGAATATAAATTTTTAAGTTAGATATTTTCAGTAGAGAGTTTTACTGTGTTGTCAATGAAGACGGAAAAGTTTTTCAATGGTCCTGAAGTGTCCTGTGTGTCTGTTTCAACCTCTCAGTTCTCTTTCATCCCTGTTCACCCAAGAAATGGAATCATAAAAACCATTCATGCTAAATGAAAAAGGGCATCATAAAGCTGCATTACACTGGAGTACCCTCCTCTGCACCTTCCATCCTTATCAATATCACCCTTCGTCTCTTCATGCATCTCTTCCCCCTCTTCCAGGGTCTCTTGAAACAAGGCATAAAAGCCTTAGAAAGAGGCACAATCTGTCATTCCTGTAGTATAAGATAAAAGTGTTTAAAGGCTAAAGGACCAGATTGTTTTTTTCCTCTCCTTCGAGCCAGCAGTCTTTAAGACTGTTCCTCAGGATTAGCATCAAGAGGAACTATATATTATTTGCAGAAGAGCTTAGTGAGCAGAGTCTAAACCTATACATATAAGTCAATTTATATTAGAATTTCCATACGAGCATTTTCTTGTTACCGTCAATATGCAAAAATGGTACTTACCAACAAATAATGCATAATGTACTAGAGGCAGTGCATCAATAACTGCATTTGAGCTTTAAAAGAAAATGGAAAAAGGCAGAGCATAAAGATGGTATGAGATATACAACACATTAAACAAGAAAACATCAAAAATATAAAGATGGCTCTGTGCTCTGGAGACAGCAAATCATTTATCTATAAAAAGGATGAGGAAATAAAAAGCTTCCATCCTCAAGCGCCATTTGTATTTCATTTACTAACAAAGTCAGGTTATCTGCTTGCACACAACTTTCTTCCTCCTGCCAGACATCTACTCTCCATCACAGAGAAGCAGACCGGAAGGAAAAGACAACAGACATTAGATATTTACATCTCTCATCATTTAAGCTTCCACTTTAATACAAATGCAAAAAATATTCTTTAACAGCTGATTCAATGGTCTCTTCAAGGCAAAAAACATGATTTACACATGGTTTGGTTCTAAAAAGAAGGGGTTTTTTTCTATTTATGATACATTAAGATTATAAGCAGTAGCTACTTAAAGAGCAGCAATTTGGGAAAGCACTCTTGAATACAAAACCTGTCAATGTACACCTCCTTCGGGCACTTTGGTACACCACATAACACATGTTCCTCTCTGCTGGCTGGCTCAAAGTGGAGAGGATGCTGTGTAGCTTTGTGGTGAGGTGTACTGTTGCTTCTGTTGCATTTTCTCCCACTGGTTTGACATTCAAGATCGCTCAATTATGTATGAACGGCAAGCAATATCCTTTACCATCAGACCCCAATGTAACATATTTCATTTTCAAGAGCTGCAGAGCACAATCAGACCCTCTGTGTAATTACTACTTATTAAAAATGATTCCAAATTATCAGTGGATCTGTGGGCTGGTGTCTGGGTCCAAACTGAGCTGTTGCACTGTATTATTTGCAGAATAGCTTCCCATGAGTAGATGGTCTGTCAACAAAGATCCCTTTCCTTAGATCACTGAACACTACAAATTAATAAAAGGAAAATCACAACCATCATTGAATTAGGACTCATGTATGTAAAGCGACAAGGAGCACCTATGGAAGCTGCGTGTTTTCTCACTCTTCAGAAATGAGGGGCTTTTGGGAATAAGCATTATTGGAAAGGCACCATCAACAACTTGTTGCAATACACTTTAAGCACTTTCGTGACTACTTTTTGCTCCCTATACACAGACTCATAATGAGAAAACACAGTTCAGCAGAGAAAAGACATCTCAAACAGCATGTTTACCCTTCACACAACATGGAGGAATTAAAAATGGATGAGCGCCCCATCCATTATTTCAACCTCCAAATGGCAAAATCTGTATAAAGCCCTGAGTATCCGTCTGGGTGAAAATAAATAAATCAAATATGCACTTCAGCGTTTCCTGGCTTTTTCCATGTAGGATACGGTGTCGTGTTTGTGGAGGGCCCATCCTGCTCCTGAAAGCATGATGAGCTATATAAATAAAGCAAGAGATTTCAATTAGCTTTCTCATCTTTTCTGTTAATTCAAATGATTTTGTCACTTTTTCCGGGGTAGCGCATATAATATTTAGGCTTCTCTCATACTTCTACTCGCCCCATTCTCCCAGCTGAATTTCGCCTATCTGAAGTATTCTAATTTGCAAACACTGTGGTGTCAGATAGGATTTTGCTGTAAAGTCACTAATTACATGCAACATCAATGCGATGTGGGGAAAACGTTAAAAAATTTAGCATCACAAGACAAATGGAAAAATGCATGCTGAAACAAGGGAAAGATGCACTAACATTCACAGTTTTTCAATGAATAATACATGTTTTTTCCCTGCTTCACCGACACTCGCCCAGACTGGCTTCAGTGTCACTCTCATCTTTAATCCTAAAGGATATGTGTTTATGAATTTTCACATAGAGCTCTGTTGTTTGCATCCACTCATTAAAGGAATTGCTGACTGTATGAAGCATTGCTCCATTGAGCTGATTTCATTTGCAGCTTTTGTCTACCAAAGTGGAAAAACCAATAGGAGGAGAAAAAAAGGCTAAATTTAGCAAGACCATAGCATGAGCAAGTCAAACTAAGTTCTACTGTATGTGTGAAAATCTACATAAAGTTATAAAAAAGTGCAGGGAAGTTAACATCTTTTCAAGCCTGCAATGCAAGGAATGAGGATTAAATGATATTTATTTTTTGAGAGAGAGAATTCTGATCATGTTGTTGCCATCTGTTTGCAAGATCAACCGGTATGCAAGATCGTTTATCCCCTCTGCATTAAGTCTTTTAAATTAAACAAAACATAGTTTTTGCACACGATTTAACTTTTTTAACATTTCCATTTTTTTAGCTCCTTGTGCATTAATCTGTATGTTGTTTTTGCGTGACTATGTTTTTGTATGACTATGATTTCTTTTGTATGAGTTGCTCACAATTAATTGCCCCTGGTGCATAAATAAAGTTGTTTGAATTGAATTTAAGAGGGATTTCAACAGCCAAGGTAGAGGAACGGTTTTATAGATAATATCAACTGGCATGTAATGATCTCACCTGTTTGCGAGATTAAAAAAAGTGTTTGAGCCTGTTCTTTACTGTGGCTCCCCAGGCACTCACCAACTGGCAGCTGTATGTATAGCGTAGCTATAAAGGACCCAAGGAGGTTGATAAACTATTGGTGCGTCAAGTTGATAGTAGCGAACATGACCTGCCCTCTGAACTCTGTAAACCTGACTGACATGGTGGCTCATTGTCGGACCAACAAACAACTTTGCTTTATTTTGAAGGCATTTTCATGGCTCCCTTTGCACAGTAATTATATTCCAAATCATTATGTGATGTAAAGTCTATTGACCCCTAGTAAACATATTTACCAAGCTGGAACAGTTCATGAAATAGCATTCTTTTAATTAGTATTCCTCTTAAGGGTGGACCATCTGAAGGGGTCCCTGTTTTGTTTTGGCTTTGTGGTTGACTGAAAGGTGCAGATCCGCTGTTCCAAGATAAAACGGTATCGTCTTAATTAAGATGTGCTGTCTAACTGTATACAGTCAAACTCAGTGGCATTGTGTGTACCTCTATTCACCACGCTATGAATCAAATAAAAACAATATCATAATTTCTTCTTTTGTTGTTTTGTTTTTTTAGGGCCGGGTCGTTTTTCAAGCTTGACTGATTGAAAGTGGTCTGACTACTCAAGGTAACAACTAGAGAGGGGTGGCAGGAGGGTGGTTCTTTGCTGCTTGTATAATGCAGTCTTTGGCAGGCTCTCTCTTTGTATTAGATACATTAGGACGGAAATGTGCACTAACTTAAAAATGCTCATGTGAAAAAACATGGAATGTATTAAATTAATGGTCCCTTTTGCCTCAGGGCAGTAATGAAAAGGGACCCCCAATGAGTTCATTTTTCACGGCTTTGGTTATGGATTCAACACTCTAATTGAATTTCAATGTAAGTTTTACAAAGTCTTTATTACAGTGACTCTTGATGTAAATTACATGTGATCCGTCGTGGGACTTTGACCCATTAAGTAATTTAATTGTGACATGCACTTTCTGCGCACCTCATGCTTTTATGCCTATTCCTCTTCATCTAAATTGTCAGTTTCTTCTATTATCTGTACTGTTTATGTGGATCGAGGAGAGTAGTCTGCATACACTCTAGGCAACTTTCATGAGAACAGCTCCTTAAAAGGAGTAATTGCTCGTCTCCTCCATCCTAGGAAAGGGGACAGCACCAGACAGCTAGAGTGTACTGAAGTCACATGAATTTGCAAGAGGTTTGCAGATGACTGCACAGAGCACATTTTATCTGGGAAAAGTGTATTATTAGATTATCCTGTGAAGAGGAAAAATACAGCACTCAGAGCAAGTAAAATTAATTAAGTCTTCCAAATTTCTGCACAAAGAAGCCAGATTCTGAAGTACCTGTGAGAAACATGAAGAAGACATGCATGAATGTGTTTCTAAATGGAGACAATATATTCCCTGCTTTCTTTGTGAGTGTACTTTTCTAATGTTTCAGACACTGTAAACAGTATTCTCAAACCGATGTGTGAGTCACTTTTCTCTGTCTCCATCTAGTGTTTCAGCCTGAAGCCACTTTTGTCTTTCATCATCAGGAGCATGAATAGGAAAACCATCACCTCTCTTTTCCTTTACCATAAAAAAACAAAAAAACAAACAAAGCCTGATGAGGAAGACGGATGTCTTATTCACAAACTGTCCATTTCTCATCAATAGCAAGGCTGTGTGTGGGCACACGTGTGAATGTGCATGAGCTGTCTGAAAGACTGAGGCTGAATTGGCCTGATCATTAGAGGGGGGAAGAGGCTTGACCTGATATTTCCTCTGTTGTTTGGTCAGGAAAAGGACGTTATTGTAAAAGGGCTGTAAAGATAAATAACCTCAACGTTTCCATGGCAAAGGCAAAAACAGTGGCTGCCAAAGACAAAAGAGCTGAAGACAATAAATCCACCTCTGTCAATTTTGTTTAGTTTTCAGAGTGTTTTTGTGGGAAATATGCTTTCAAAACAAGAGGCCACATCCATTTTTCCACAGGCAAAGGGAAATTGGATCACTTTTTTCTGCTTTTTCTGAGCAGGCCATGGTTTCATCTTGTACATTTCTTTCCAGGCCACCCCATCCTGATTGGTAGTGGGAATATCTGACACCATATTTTGCCTTTGGATCAGGAAACTCCTTGTACAGCTGTATACATGTTTTTATAGCCTTCGAAAGAAAGGGTATTGTCTTTAAATTCCTAAGAATACTTGGTCCAGCCCTCAAATATAAGTGGAAAACCATCCCAGGCATTTTTTTAACACGATAAACAATCAAGTATGAACATGCACGCACTTATGCTTGAGGTCAACTAGAGTTTATCTCAATACGACAAATTCAGGTTCAAACTTTTATCAACTTTTCTTTACATGCTATTGTACATCAAAGGGGAAACAATTTTAACTTTTTTTTTTAAATCAAAGTCTCTTCATAGGTCTTGTGGAGTGGTACTTCATGTGTGAAATGAGCTGTTTAAAGCCTTTTGTGGCCCCAGAAAAGGCTTAATTTAGCATCTTAAACTGCCTCAAGAAATGTCACTTGAGTCACCTGAAGAAGTTTGGAATGGAAAAAAAAACTGCATGTGTGGAGTTAGAAAGAATTACCAGAATTCGCTACATCAGCATCTATTAGCATCAGAATCTTCGGGCAAAATATTGACAAGTGGGTAAGCATTGTGGGTAACGTAGGCGTCAGGTTTTAACAAGGAAGAAGAACGATATTGCTGACTCTGCATAGACTTGGATCCTTTTTTTAAAATAAGTCAATGTGCGTTTCACATGTTTCAGGAGTGCAGTGATAAATTAGTGTCATACTTTAAAGGTAAAAAAAAAAAAAAGTAACGTTGTAAAGTTCCTCAAAATAAGTAGAAGCTTCATTTTCAACTTTCATTTGGATTTTTTTTTCTGTCATCACCCTATTATCTATTCTACTGTGTTAAAAAAAAAACGCTCCAGGGCTGCCCTCTCTGCTGCCCCATCTTCTCATCGCCTGGGGAGACAAGCCTCATCAGAGTGAAGGCGTGATGAGGAGCCACCTTATCACTCAATACAAGAGCAAACACAGGAGTCTTTACAGCACATCATCTCAGAAAGAGCACATGGCAAGATTACTGCCCTTCAAGAAGCCCTAAGACATGACCAATCCCAAGTAGTGTCTTATCTTGACAGTTTGCAGCTCTTTGTTTGCCTTTTCTGTGAAGCGTGGGGATAAAAGAAGAGCCTCTATGAGCTGTGTCTGATTAGGATCTAATTGTTAACATTCACCATGCCTTTTTTTTTTTTTTTATCCATCCTGGTGTTGCCATACATGCAGCAGGTAGAGGCCTTTTCAGTGTAATGAAGGACTCTCCCCTTGCTGCTCTTATGTGTTACTCAAGTACTAGTTAGCACTAAGGTGGCAGGAGTGGAGCCCCCAGCTCGTCAACATCAACAACAACAACAACAACACCAACAAACAGGAATTGATGGCGAGTGTTTATTATCTGGTTTAATTGCTCCTCATCTGGAGGATCTGACAGTTGCGGTTAATGAGAGAGAGAGAGGAGGCATGCACTGCTGGCAGCGAGCTTCATAGTGTAAGACTGTGTGTGTGTGTGTGTGTGTGTGTGTGTGTGTGTGTGTGGGTGGGTGGGTGGGTGTTGGTGTGCGTGTGCGCGTGTGTGCGTGCATGTGTGTGTGTGTGTGTGTCTGATAAATAAAAGAGGAGAGACCACGTACCACTCAGTAGGAGCAACACAAACGCAAAATTGTAAATTAAATCAGATTATTAGTACTATAATATTCCCTAAATCAGGAATTTCTAGACCAAACTGGGGCCCATCTCACTGCACTCTGTGTCAATACTGCTGACAAATACAAGCAAATACAACTAAGCCTTTAGACACGCACACACACCAGATCTCAGGCCCTGCTGTGTACACTGATAAGATGTCAAGCAAAGACAGGATATCACTGAAAATGAGCCTCTTCCTCAATTTTTCATCTGGCCTGCAGGAGCCCTGGCTCAGTTACAGCCACGGACCTCCCTGACATTGTGTAGTGTCAGACAAAGAGAGCATCAGTAGGCCTTTAAGGAAAAGGGGGGTGGCTGGAGAAGGTCTGGAGGACTGGAGCCATGTCCTCTCCTCAGAAGAAAGGAGAAAAGGATGAGAGCATGGCGGAAATTGAACGCCTACACATGAACACATATATAAACGCAGACCACCAAAACCACCATCAGAGGCTCGGTGTACCATTCATAAATTTCTCCCGTTGAGAAACATGGGCATATTTTAAAAAGGGCATCCCCCACCCCTTTTACTACTCCGGCTCAGCAGGCCCACATGGGAACAATTAGGGGTATACGCAAGTTTGGCGAGGGTCCGCAGCAACCAGCTGCATCTGTTTTTATTTACCTTTTGCTCTGGAGCTGGATAATGTCATGAGCACATCTGCTACTGTGCAACGCAACCGTGGTTACATGCGTGGTTGACCCATGATTCTGTAATTACGAGCCGAGCGAGATGAAGAGGCCCAGCAAACCACTCAAAGCCACACGAAGCCCCCCCTCTTCCTCCCTGTGTCTCTCCAGTGGCATGAAATCCCGTCTGCCTCACCAAAACATGGTGCTGAGAGATGGTAGCTGGAAAGTCGAGGATGCTGAAGTGGCATTTAATGACCCAAAGTTGTCCACATTAGTAATTTTGACTTCATTTTGGTGTCATTAAATTGCCAGTCGGTTGATGATGCTCTCTTTCTATTATGCAGAATCAAATGTGGTTATTCTCAAATGAGCTGAGTTGAGAAGCACTTATCAAATTTCCAGATCTGATCTGATTGCTTATTTGTGGTCACATGACACAAGCTATTTTTTTCACCTGGACTTGTTGCTGGACCTCTTTGACGGGCCTGACAACACTGAGCATTAACTAGAAATATATTTTATTAATGTGATGTCATCGTGGTTTCTTCAGATAAGTTCATAGAGATCTAATCACATAAACACATAATCCCCACAAGAACCTACAGCAATATCCCTCCTGACTTTCAAAAATGATGATACCAAAAAACAACTGGTCATGTAAGTGGACTTGGAATAGTCACAGGTGGCATATTCAGATACAAAAAAAAAAGAAAATTTCTTCCACAATGTTTTAGAGCTCTGAATTAAACTTGCAAAAAATGCCAAAGATCTTGTGTTTGTTTGAAATCCTGAAAGTTCACATCATTTAGCATCTTTACACAGCAAACTCACAGCAGAAAATCAAGACAGGACTTGTTTGTAATAATGATGAGTGATTATGAGCAATAACAAAGACGACCATATATGGATCACTTCACAGAAGCAGCATGTTTGGGGGTTGGGTGCCACCATGCTTCGCATCTCCCAGATGTGCAAACCATATGCTCTGACTGAAATTAAGACAAAAAAGAAACAGTGAAACATGAAAGGGATTTTTAACTTTGTAAAGACAGTTAACAGTCGGTACAGATAGGGTAATGACCGAGAGCGGCCACATGAAAGAGCCGGGGATGTTTGCGTGCTTTTTGCACCACTTATTCGATTTCCTGCTCATAAGTTCACTGAGCAGATGGGGACCAAACGCACAAGGAAGTTTAGATTTTCTGCCCCACAGCCCATTGTATATGATGCATGTAACTGCGTAACACTGCACTGCTATCATTTACAGACGCTTTGGTGCATGCCAGGAGGTCACAATAACAAAGGTGGGGAAAAAAAGGTGGAAATAAAAGTGAAACATCATCAGTCATTTTAGTTAAAAGGATCACAGCTGTCATTTTTGTTTTTAGGGAGTACATTTAAGTTGGGCATATTTAAAGCAACTAACTAAACGGCCAAAGATGACTTCCCAAACAAAGTGAACTTCCCTTTCTACCACATTCCACACCACTCTGTTATAATGAATGATTCATATACAGCTTAGATGTCAATGCAAAGACAAAAAGTAAATTAGAAAAAAATAATATCTACTGCAAAAATATGTAAAAAGAGCATCACATCTGCAGGCAGGCTGCAGGCCCACCTCATGAACTCACTGAAAACCCATGCAATGGTGCCCTCTCCTGTTGGTTCAGTGTACTGCAGTAAAGCTACATAAAGCTGCACCACCGTAGGTTTTTATTTATTTATTGTTGTATCTGTTCCTTTAGTAAAAGAAGAACTCATATTTGTAAAGCATTAATCTAACTTCTGAAAGTCAGACATCCATCAGTGACAAGCAGATAGTCACTGACAATAAAGTCTTTATTATGTGGTTCTATACTCTCTCTGGAAGGTGGCATCACCTTCAGGCTGCTCTCTGCATCAGAGTGTTGTTCTGCTCAGATGTTTATTCAATGCCTGCCTTGTCTTTGTCTGGATAATGTCCACCCTCAAGCAACGGCTGGCAGAGATCTGTACGTACGTATTTCTGCTTGTATAATCAACCTTAACAGCACTGACTGGCCCCTGCATCTATAAAGACTGCAAACAGACCTAAATGTAACACATGGCGGCAAAGAGAAACAGAGGGCTTTAAAGCATGTGGTGTCACTACACAGAAAGTGGATTTGAAGTCCAGTGTGTTATAAATACTAAACCAAGATGATTATATTTTAATGTTCAGAGATTTGTCACATTTTTTTCAGGTTTATATACTCCCAAATCCATTTCAGTCTTCTCGGTTGCTGCTGGTCTTTATTGCTACTGGTTGTGTTGAATTGTTGGTATTCTGGTTTAGGTAGATCCACTGTGAGGAATGACGTTTCTAATCATTCAGCTGTGGCTGATTTCTCAAGGAAACTGGTTCTGCTGAAGTATTCATGGTTGCGTTTAGAAAGTCAAACAAAAAGCTTGTTTAAGTTGAATTAATGGAATTAATGGTGTCTCCACGAAAGATAAATTTCCACTTTGACTCCCAGACATGTCATAATTGTGGCGATTAGAAACTGGGTGTCCATCTGTGTGTGAGGTGATACAGTCAAAGATTCTGCAGTCATGTCTTTGAATCTTCACTCTCTAGTTTATTGTAGGCTGAGTGGTTAAGGTTGAGTGTGGACGAGGCTGTCGTGTTTGCACCAGAAGAGGATGTGATGTGTGACGCAGCAGGGCTGATTTTTGAGGTGTGATTGCATAATTTTAGTTCGGATTAAATTAATCAGCAACCAAAAGTAATATTCATAATCTAGTATTTTGATTTGGATATTTGATTTAATAATGATGAGATTTTTTTTTTTAATCTTGTGTTACCCGCAATAACTCCATAAACTAATACAACCATTTATCATAATTATTATAAATATTCCACCGACTTGACTTGCTAGTTAAGGGCCTCCTCAACACAAAGATGTGTTTTGCTTATTGTTACATCTGTTTAATGTTTGTCACTGTGCAGAGTGAGATTGCAGATTCTATTTTTCTTTTCTTTTTCTTTTTCTTTTTTTGACGGGATAAGAATGTTTGACAAGACAGTTGAACCCTTTTGTAGTAAAAACCAAATAAGACACACATTATCATTCAAATCAGAGTAGATTGTGTTTTTTTTAGGTGTCTTAAAAATTGTCAGGAGAGGACCTTTCTTCAGAGATTTTCACATATGATGTGACTCTAAGAATTGTAATAGCAAGCAGAAACTCTATAATGGTATCGGACTACAGATTTTAAAATAGAGGTCAAATGAAGATATGTCTATTGGTGTAATATTGATAACAAACTAAGTGATGATGCAGTTTAATTTGGTAAAAGCAGAGTTAATGTGGAAACAAGTGAATCAAGGCACTGTTAATGTGCACATATATTAATATTCTATTATAATTAAGATTCAGCTTTGTCCTCTATTTTAGGTTTAGTCTTTTATATGTGATATCAGTTTATTTTTCAGTTGACTTATCTCTGTTCTTTTTCCTTCATCTGCTTTATGTTTGTAAATCGTTTTCAGGTTTTCTTGTCAATCCCGTGTGTTATAACTATCTCACTTTAATTTTATGAAAGGCGTTATATAAAGTTAAATGATTGACTGAGTAACAAACAAAAGTAAGTGCCTGGTGTAACTACAGTAAAATGGCTAGTGGTCAAAGTATCATCCAATAATTAAGCACCACTTTAATTTTACTGTGTTCATCAGCAGCACACTCACCTGCGCATGGCAGTTTCTCCATGGTCCAGTGCATTTTGTGATTTGTCTCTTTGAAGGTGAGCACAACATCCACCCTGTAGAACGGCAGCAGGAATTGTTTGCCGTATGTGTAGGCCTGTAAGACAAACCTGATTTAGATGGTTTACACTGTAATTAATCCTTGTGAGGGGGAAAAAAACACACAACACTTTGGATTTGGAGTAATGTCAGAAACTGGCCCAAATGCGTTACATGTAATTTGCTGCCTGTTATTTCAGCCCTAACCTTGGTCTGGAGTATTTGGGTCGTATGGATGATCAGGGTCACAAATCCACTCATCTCATCTACAGTGGAATTATCTGTCTGGTTCACCATCACATTACTGTCAGTGCTTCATTGTCATGGCTACCTCGTTCAGTCAAGACAATGTGCCATTTGAAAATGTGCAGCATAGTCTCCTCTTGTGTGGACGTGGTCTCTGAAAAAGAATTATGTATTAAGTATTTTTATGCTTTTACACTTCTAGGTCAGTGCATTTCAGAGGTAAATATTGTGCTTTCCACTGCATTTATGCAACAGATTTAGAGACTAGCTACTTTTCATATTAAGAGTTTACATAATGAATTATAATATGATAAGATTATAAAATACAGTTTTCAAAAGTGAACCCTTACAAAGAGAAGTGTCTACATGTGGTCTCTCTAAAATTCTCAGTTGGCATCATTTAAATATCTCTTAAAGACTTTAAATCATGCAATATTTCAAAAGTCAAAAAGGGGAATACAAACTTTTGAAGCAGAATTTTGCCCTTCATACCAAACCTCATTATTAATCTCAATACTTCCTCACATTTACCTTGCGACCCTGAGATTTTTAATGATGTTTGGCTTATGACCATACCAGCCTGGATACGCCCAATCCTGTCCAGTCTTGGAAGCTAAACAGAGTCGAAATATCATGTTCAGCTGTGGCTTAGGAGGTAAAGTGGTCGAGTTAGTTAAACTAGTTACAATAAAACAATTAAACATCAAAATAAACCTCTTCTGAAGTGCAACAATTTAGATTTTTTAATTCTTAATAACAACAGACCAGTATACAATCTGTCATTCTTGAGTAACATTTAACAAAAGCTTAATTTTAATCAGTTATATGAGTCTATTAAGTGCCGATATTTTTTTTTTTAATACCACTCTGGTTTTAAGAACAATCATAACACTGGGACTGCACTAGTCAAGGTGGTAAACAACCTCAGGTCCAACATCGATATAAACATATTTCGGTCTTAGTGCCACTAGACTTAAGCACTGCCTTTGATACAGTAGATCACTTGATTCTTTTATGTGGGCTTCACAGGTTTATCTTTTCCCATCCTACAATTTTTAACCTTCATATGCTGCAAGTTGGGAACATCATCAGGAGGCCTGGCATAAATTTCCATTGCCGATGACATATAGCTTGACATAAAATGTCATGTTTGCTGATGATGCAGACCCACTAGATGCCCATTTTAACTTTCCCTCAGGTTCCACTGATACTGAAGCTCAGTGTGAAACTACAAGCAATGGCATTAAAGATCTGTCTAAAAGTAAAAACCTTATTGTCTTTATCTTTGATTTGGATCTTACTTTTGAACATTGCATTAGAAACCTGTACTTTTCATTCTCCATAAAAAAAATGTAGCTCAGTTACAATTACACTACTGTTCAGATGCACATGTGTTGAGAAGGTCCAGAAAGAGAGCACACATTACACCATTATTAAAGTGTCTGCACTGGTTACCTGTCTGCCTCAGAAGTCATTTTAATATACTTTTATTGGCCTATAAAGCTTTTAATGTTCATGGTCCATGATATTTATCATATTTTCTTTGGCCTGTGAACCTTTAGAACCACTGGTCTTCTGATAGTGGCCTTTCATTTATCCCTAAAGTCGGAACAAGAACTCATCGTGAGGCATCGTTTTATTAACATGGTCCACGTCGCTGGAACAGCCTTCCTGAAAACCTGAGGGCCACAAAGCATGTTGATTTTTTTTCAAATCAAACTCAAAACCTGCTTTCTGAACATGGCTTTTAATTGTTGATTGAACTTTAATTATTTGGCGATTTATTTATGTTTTGTTTATGATAACTTTTCCTCAGTTCCTTTTTGATTGGTTGATTGTGTGTGGATGGTATTTTTTATTGTATTGAGAACTTTGTGTTACATTTTGTTGTAATGAAAAGTGTTGATTGATTGATTGATTGGTTGATGTTTGTTTTTTAGCTGTAATGCTGCCAGTAGTCACTAGGTGGCAGTATCCGTTGTGAGATTTCTTACTTTGACAGGACTCCAGACTTTCATCTGCCTTGAACTGTAAATGCCTGGTCATCTCATGTCAGTGTCAAAGATCTTTGTTTACTTTTATATTGAAATTATATTTTCAAGGGCTTGTTTCATCATATGACTGATTTCAATTGTTGTCATAAGGAACATGTCTGGTCACCTATAGACACATTATCAGAATAACAAATAAACAAAACAATTGATGAAAAAAAGGGGAAAGTTATCTACAGTACACAGGATAAACTCCAGTCAGAAGTTAAACTGAATTAACTCTGGTTCACACTGGATTTGCTTTCTGCTGGGCAGCACAGACACCATTGGACACTTCATTATTTAACAGTGAGGTCTGCATGTCAGGGCATGGTAGCTATTCTGAACAATCGACATGCAATAAGAGAATTATCACCGTCAAGCTCAGCTGCAAAAGTCAAATGTCAGAGTTTGTTTAAACAGATTAGAGATTTGTCAAGAGAGTGACATACCTGCTGCTTGACAAAACATCCAGTGTGTCTAACTATAAAAATAAAGTTCTTGTCAGGATCTTCATGCAGTGAGAATCCACAGGCAGACAGCTGGATGTTTATGTGATCCAAGGACTTGTGATTAGCAAAAGATGATTTAGAGGAGACGTATTTTCAATATTCTCAATATTGTGTGTTTACTTGTGTAAGACATAGTTACCTTGGATCTGTAAGGCCCTGGACAGCCAGACTCCCAGACCTTCATTCCTCACACTGTGAATCCACAGTTCCACGAATTCCGAACAAACCTGCCAAATCTCCATCTAAAACTGCAAACACTTTCTCACACAGGTTTACCTGTTGATTTTGCTGCTGGTGTATTGATCCATTCTTTTTTCTGAAAAACACATTCCTCGTGATATATAAAACATTAAAACACAGTAGACAAAAGCATAGGACTGAATTTATACTTTCACAAGAATTAATTAGTTCAAGTCCATTTTAGTACAACATGGTGCGATGCCAAATCTTAATCCATGTCTGTGATGATGCAAAAGGCTGTCGGAAACAACCTATTTGTCTGTGAGTGGTCTGATGTCACTGGAGAGGGTTAGGCTTGAAAAAACAAGTGTGCCTGCTTTGACATGTTAAGGAAAATGACAACAAAAAGTCACAAAGAATGATCACTGTCTCCACCATTAGTGAACAATGGTTTTAAGACAGCTGTAGACAATATAATTTGTCAAGATTTTTTTTCATTAAACATTTTGTAATGTTGATCAATTACAAATAAAAACAGCCAGTGTTGATCTTTTAGCTGTGTTTTCCAGCTCCTCATCGAAAAATCTGATTTTTTACAATGAATCAACTTTTTTTCATACCAAACTGGGTTATATTTTTCTCAATGCGCACCCTTTGTTTGGGTTTTTGAATAAATCGTTATTGTTAGATTTCAAGGGGTGAATCACGAGTTTAAATTTTTGCCCATTGCAAGTTATAAAATATGGAATAATTAATTGATTTCACTACATAACGCTTCACTGAAATTATAAGAATTTAAACGACGACTGCTGATCTAAAGTCAATCTACTGACTAAATAGTTTTAATTATAACTTTGGACATCCCTACAAAAATGAAGAGTGTACCCTCCCAACTAGATGATGTCATCTCTTCAAGATCCGCAGCCATTTTGTTAGCTAGCTTGAGGTTGGAGAGGTTAGCTGTGTACCCCTGCAAACATTCACTTTGGTCTGACGATTTCGTACTTAAATTTTTACCGAGGAAGATAACTTGTCCATGTTGTCATTGTCGCACAATTTTTGGCCACATGCTCGGAGACAAGAGGACGACTGGTATATCTGTGGACAGTAAACCAAAACAAGGTGGTCATTCATTTTTCAAGCTGTCTTGAGTTTGCGAGCCTGTTAGCTAGCTATAGCTAACTTGTTTACGCGTGCTGTCTGAGGAGAACATATAACTTACGGTATTCATGACTGGAAGCTATTAAACTGTAGAGAGTGAGTGTTTGCGTTTCACGCCGTTTATTTGTCTCATTTTGACGGCCGTTGCATTTAAGTTGCGTCACCCAGCTAATAATAATAAACTTAAGCAAGGGTCGACGCTAAAAACTCGTGTTCATCATTAGGATATTTACATTATTAGTAACTTGAGCTCTATCAGCTGATTCCACTTGGACCAACGTTCAGCCTTTAAAGCCATGTCAGAATTGTACATTCGTGTGGCTGAGGATGAAAACGAAGAGCCTATGGAAATCCCCTCAGAAGACGACGGTACAGTTTTACTGTCATCGGTAGCAGCACAGTTTCCAGGGGCGTGCGGACTGCGGTACAGGAACCCAGAATCCCAGTGCATGAGGGGTGTCCGGCTTTTGGAGGGTGTCCTACATGCACCCGAGAACGACTGGGGAAATTTGGTGTATGTCGTCAATTACCCCAAAGGTGAGGAATGTGTGGATGTATAGTAGATGTACATGTATAATGTAAAGCCTTTGGTAAACCATGTCCACTAAACACTTAGTTATGAGTTTTAGTAGCTACACTACTCATGCTGTATTTATTATCATCTGCCCTGCTGTAAAGGCTACCATCATGAAGGTTATAGTGCTACGTTTTCCTTGAAACCTTTGTAGGTGTTGGTTCAAAGTTTCGCTATATGTTCATGATGAATTGCTGTGTTTAACATTAAGAAGTGTTTCATCTCATTGCCTTAAATGGCCAATTTATTGGGAACACCTCTCAATGTGCTGCATTAAAATGCAGCTGCACCACAAGCTGATGCTTCCTCAGAAATGAGCAAAAAGTTGAACCAGCAGCTTGTTGTATTTTCCTACATTCGTCTTATTACTGGATGTATCCAAGAAAAAAAATATACAAATACTAAAAATGATTAAAGGCATTGTCTTATTTCCAATTAAGAGAAATGATGCAGCATCATATTATGATTCTTTTGACAACAGAGTACTCCTTGCATCAGTGACACAAAGTCAAGTCTATAAAGAAAGCCAAAGCCATAAAGAAATATTTGTTTGAGTTAAGTGTGGAAGAGCTCGACTGGCCACCACGAAGCCCAGACTTCAAACCCTCTTTAGGGTAAACTGCAAAGAGCAAGGCCTTATCCCCCAACATTGAAAGTGCATGGGTTAAGAGTGAGATGTTCAACAATCAGATTTGGATCTGATGTTGAGCTGTTCACATACTCCATATATTGTATCTTGGTTGTTGTTTGTCACCATTACCACTAGACAGTAAAGAGTTCAGATGGTCAATGTTCAACCATTCACTTCATTCCTAGGGGACTTATATTTACATGTTTGGCTGTTTTCCCTGATGCAGTTCATCCATTTATTCTTTACAGATAACAAAAGAAAGATGGATGAAATTGATGCTACCTCAGCTGTGAAAATAAAAAGGGGCTTTCAGAAGACATCAGATCTCATTGTCCTTGGGCTGCCTTGGAAAACAACAGAACAAGACCTGAAAGACTATTTCACTACATTTGGGGAAGTCATCATGGTGCAGGTAAAGACTTCTTATTTGGCTCTGAATAGTTTTGTCTACATCTCAACAGGATTTCTTGTTATGGTTCTTGTTGAGTCAAAAATAAAGGTTACATTTCATCTTTGTTCAACTCCAGGTCAAGAGAGATGTAAAGACTGGCAACTCTAAAGGGTTTGGGTTCGTCCGGTTCACCGAGTACGAGACACAAGCCAAAGTAGTAGCTCAGAGACACATGATTGATGGTCGATGGTGCGACTGCAAACTTCCCAACTCAAAGGTACGTTGGGCATCATTTTTGTAGTTAAGAGTATAATCAAAACCTGTATATGTATACCCATGTATAAATTCATATTGTCTCATCCAGGATGAGTCTATAAGATATTCGTGGTCATAATGATTTCTCCTGGCATTTTGGTTTTTCAGACTTGCACATTCAAATTGAGTTTGATTTCTTATTGAAACAGAAAAAGGTTAAATATATGTCTCAAATGTTTATTAAATGTGGACAAACTAATTCTGAATTAATCAGAAACTTAACTTTGAATACCTCATGATATTATTGCTGGGCCTCTTGTCCTGTCAGGCGTGTCCTGATGAGCCCATGCGGAGCCGTAAAATCTTTGTTGGCCGCTGTACAGAGGACATGACAACCGATGAACTGAGGCAGTACTTCATGCAGTATGGCGAAGTCACTGATGTCTTTATCCCCAAACCATTCCGGGCGTTTGCGTTTGTAACATTTGCAGATGACCAGGTGAGATTCTTTATAAATGGCAGATTTGATCAATTTAATGGCATTATAATCACTGTAGTGATACTTTTTCCTCAATTGTTTCTTAGGTCGCCCAAGCCCTGTGTGGAGAGGACTTGATCATCAAGGGTGTCAGTGTGCACATCTCCAATGCTGAGCCCAAACACAATATTAGTAGGCAAATGATGGATCGAGGGCGTTTTGGGGCAGGGGGTTTCAGTCAGGGCTATGGCAGTAATCGTGGTGGGCTGGGCAGCGGTAGTGGTGGTGTTAATTTTGGGGCTCTTGGCCTTAACCCCGCAATGGTAGCTGCTGCTCAGGCAGCGTTACAGAGCAGCTGGGGAATGATGGGCATGCTGGCTAACCAGCAGGGTCTTACTACGACAGCAGGAACACCAACGACAACCCGAGACCAGACCTTTAGCTCAGCTAGCACCAGTTACAGCAGCCCCAGCTCAGCAAGCCTCGGTTGGGCTGCAGGCACTAACACCCCCTCCAGCAGTGGCTTCAGCTCCGGCTTTGGCAACTCCATGGAGTCCAAGTCTTCTAGTTGGGGAATGTAGAAACCTGCTGGTTGACCATTTCTGTCGCTATTAGGTTAATCTGGTAAGTATACCTACAAGGGGGAACTCCTTATATCTTATGATCATATTATTTAAAGATACACTGCCTTTTATTTTGTTAAGAAGAAAATTTATACTTGCGTGTGACTGGTTATTTAGTCATGCATTGATTGAATGGCTGAAAAGTTTGTTAGTGGAAACTGCCACACTCCCTTTGTTTTTGAGAAAATGTTGCATTGTGCATGCCAGATAAATATTTATGAACATGCACAAATATCCTCAAGCCACCTGTAAAATGGCCTTTATATAATTGTGTATGCAGTTGATTCCATCTTTTTTTTTTTTTCTTTGACGTCTTTTGGAAACACCTTCATGAAAATCTCTTCTGCAGTTCACCAAGTCTTTCCCAATTACCCGGGAGGAAGCGCCTCATTGGCAGCAATGTTCGACAGATCTCAGTATCAATTCCCCTCTTCCCATGTGTAAATGCTTTGCCATCAAAGAACACAGCTTCACTCTGCATATACTGTGTTAGACGGTGGGTGTTGTCTTTTTTTCCTCTCCCCTTTTTTATGGATTTAGAAATCGTGTCTGCTCTTGTCGCTTTTCAAGATCAGTGAGTGGGATAGATGTTGGACCGAGTGAGAGTGAGCGAACGGGAGCGCTAGAAAGCACGTGTGAGAAGGACTGTTTGTGGGGAATTTCATTTAAAGAGACAAATGCCTGCAAGAGTTGAGAAGAACCTGTGGCTTTGTGCGAGTGTGAGAGGAAGAAGAAAGTACGAGTGTGTACCTAATGACCATCACAAGGACACTTGTTGCATCTCTAGATCCCTATGGTCTCTGCTTTCTCTCATCGTTTTCTATCAGCTTTAATTCTTTAAAAACACAGTGAAATGTCAAGTGCTATAAGTATTTGTATTCCTTCGTAGCTTTTTCTTGCCATCTGTTTTGATGTGAATGCTGTGTCTGGTTCTGTGCTTTATTTTCTCCCTGTTACCACCCTCTCTGTGTGAAAATGTGACTTTGTGCTGAAGTCTGTATGGGGGGGAAAACACTGAAAGTGTGAAGTTTGCAAGCGAGCTCAGAGGTTGATGTGGCGAATGACAAGTTCTGATTTGGAAGTTTGTGTTTGAAGTGGTTATGAATGCATTTTCTATGTTTTGTGAATCAAAGGGAAGCCTGAAATAAAACAGAATTGAATAGGTATGATACACTTTTGAAAGTGATTTATTTCTGTCTTTACATTAATTGAACTGCCAACACTTTAATTCACATGTATAGGGACCTCGGACACGGACAGCCCAGGTTTTCGTCTGAATCCAGGTTGGAGTCAAGTATGGAGAAGCTGAAGACATAGTTGGGTGTGCTGGCAATAACCAACAATGGGATTGCTGTGAGACTGCCTTAACCCTGAAACAAAAATTGTTCTCCATGTCATTAGCAAGAAACCTCGGACCATCCTGTAAGGAAATTTAGACAGGATCTGACTCGGTTGGGTAGAGGTTTGATTCACAACTACAAATGTCACAAATGGGACCAAAGTCGCACTGCAGTTTGACACTGATCTGGTTCAAATTCTAAGCATGATTTTCTGTCGATCGGTACATGCTTTATTCCTTGTCCCTCATAACAATCACTGATAACTTATCGACTGGTTCATTTCATTTCAGTGAGATCAAAAAGAGTTTCAACAAGCCTTTATGTTTTGTTCTGATGTTTACTTGGATTGTAAAGTGGTTGGATGTATGAGCTGAGTGACTTTCAGCAACAACTGAACATGCCAGCAGGAGTTAAATTTCTGTATTGGCATATTTTAGTATTGCGTTATTAAATAAAAATTCTGAGTTTTTAATCATCTGTTGTCTCTGAATGTAGATAAACTAGACTTTTTAATTGGGCTTCACTTCTGGCTTTAACTGTTACAATTTTGCATGTTTTCAATTTTATTTGAATGCACTGATCTGGTCCCTTGGTGTAAAATGTTGGCTTGAAGGAAAGTGTGGTTTGAACTTTGTCTGGTGCTGTTTTGTAATACCATGTGGGCTAAAACTAATTTATAGGAGTGCTGAATAACATTAATTCGTAAAGGGTTGAGGACTTATATTTTTTATGCTTGTGGAGATTTGTTTGCACATCAGTTGAGGGCTTCTAATGTAAAAAAAAAAACAATTTGCAGCAATACCCTCTTCCAGAAGTTGTTCTTGCAGGGTGGTCTGTCCTGAGAGGCGATAAGGTTTCGGAGTCTTTTCTGTCACTGAGAAACTGCAGCTCGCTCACTCGTGATAACACCTGGTGCATCTTCCCCACCTCTTCCTGCAGTTGCTATTGAAAGAAGTTCAACCTTGAATTTTTGTTATATAATTTAAAATCTGAAAGTAAAGATGGGTACATACAGGTAGAGGCCTCAGTCTGCATATGTCATCAACAGCTAAAATATGTACGTTCATATTAGTGAAATTATCTGTCCATGCAGCAAGGCTATTTTACTTGTCAAGAAATCTTAAAGTATGTTCATCAGTCTGGAAGTAAGGCTGATGAAAAACTGGTAAACTTTAAAAACAAGATAATCTAATGTTTCCAGACCAGAATAATATGCAGTGCAGGACAATACTGAATCTGAACCTTCAATCTAATAATAGAATAGATTGATCTCAGAGACATCAGCAGAATAAATGGGACTCTCAACTGACTGAATGAAAGATCAGTAGATACTCTGAGGAGAGGGTGGCTTAGACTCCTCATGATTGCAGCTGATTTCGATCTGCAAAAGATCTGGTTTTGATCACTGCTGCTAGATTTTTAGGCCCTCCAGCACACGTGTTTCCATATTTATCCTCATTTGGTAAGTATAATCTGACTTAAACCATCTTTGTGAAGTGTTTGTTTCTCAATGTTCAGTAAAGGGAAACTCGCATTAGGTATTTAGTCTTATTCTGATTATGGATTCTATAAATATGTTTGGTATGTTGCATGCCCCCTTTTAAATATTCAGATCTCCAGTGGGAACCAATGGGCTTGGGCAATATTGTTGGTTTCTGTCTATTAATCAAATTTTACTTATTGATATTATTTACTATTTTTGTTTGAGTGATGCTTATTTCACAAACCCAGGAAGTAGAAAGCATTAATTTTGATGAAATGTGTGCGTCTGTTGTCCAGTCTTCTTCCTCCTCCTGCTTCATTATGCATCATCATACTGTCTGGTGTCGCCTTGCTGCATGCGTAGTCTGCACGAGTCAGCAGCATCCTCCTCCTGCACTGACTCCAATGAGATCTGATACAACCTCAGTTTAGCATCAGGCCTCACTAAGGGTTCAAGGCCTAATTGTAAAGAATCTTCTGTCTTAAAGATGGCCAATAACTTGGTAGATGTGCCTCTGATGGCCAGCAGAGGGAACTTCTATCTGATAATACGGTGACCACTTTATGGTATTAGAAGTCTATTTTATTTAACCATATGAAGGAATTCAACATCCCCCATTTAGCAGTGGGAGTGAAAGTAGTACTGTTTATTTCAGCAGCTGAAAGTAAAGCCAAAGAAGCTTTACAGAGCACTGCAGGGAATGTAGTGCTAAAAGGTGTGAAAGTTTTTATTCGGATTTAGTTTCTGACCCCTCACCACAGGTTGAATACTAACAGTTTTAGCTGGACTGATTTCCTCCTTTATCTCTCTGGGTCTTTCTTTTGATAAACTGTCAGTGGCCTGAAAGACTGAAAGTTTTAAGAAAATCTCAATTTGAGCAGAACAATATTTTTTTCCTGTTCCATTAATGGTCTGAGGGACCTCTCATCTTTATTGTGACCACTTCAGGGCCTGTTCCTGACCCTCAGGTTGGAACCACTGATCTAGACAATGAAAATGAACATTTTATGGTAGCATGAAGATGATTTCAACTACTTACATTTTCTAGAGCTGCAGTGTTCTCTTTGACAGGATTATACTAGGATGCCGGACACCTGTTCATTAATCCTTATAATTCTATTTAGAAGAGTTTTTCTGTGTGAAAACTTATGACAGAGTTGAATCAGTATGTCTCAATTCACTAAATCAATTGTGGAACCATTGTATTTTAGTCTGTCTTGAGGTATTTCTTCTGGTTCTCCTTGCTTTAACATGACTGAAGCAGTGAATAGTTTGCTGTTGGATTAAGACTTACTTTCATTCTGAATTATTGTGTAAGAAGAAAAGTGTCACGGTCTTTGTGCCACCTGCTGGACGATCACTGAAAGGACCGCACATGATATCGTTCAGTTCAGTTCACTAGTGGGCTCACTTATTGTAACCCCTTACAACAACCATGGTCATGTTTACTTTAATGTTTACTGTTTGTTAGTCGGCTGGATCAATAAAGACAGGATTTGCAATTTGTTTTTTCTAACTTTTTTGGGGGGGGCATTTTAACAATTTTCTGAGAAACTTTGAATGGAAAAAAATTGTATTCAATTGTCACCAATTAAATTTTGATGCAGATATGGGTTTATATGCAGATTAAAATATTTTGACTATTTACAATCATTGACAAAACTATTTTATTTTTTTTGTGAGGCCTTAGTGGAGATGTTCACTTTCTAGCTCCTGTAATGACTTATTAATAATTAATGCATCAATCTGCACTTCAGACACATATTGATGCACACTGAACAGGCCTGTGTCTTCCAGCAGACAGGCCTTTTAACCTGAGTATCCTGTTTATGTATCTATATATATATAAGCAGCTCATGCCACTCGTTGCCTAATTTAGCACTACACACAAACGCATCTAAATCTGGTTTACACCACCCAGAGACTAAGGACCATACAAGCTCATTATAAAGGGATTGACATCTTTATTTAGCCTAATGCAGTACAGTGCAACAGTTCACCTTAATCCAGCGTTGACATGGTGAACCCTGGGCCCAGCATGACAGGTGAATGTTAGCCTGATGGCCAGAAAAATATTGATAGCATCCGGATGAAGTCAACACTTTATTTCCCTTCCTCTCAAGACTGTGATAAAAGTTGCTTGACAAAAACACAATCTATGATTCCACTTCCACTTTGTGGAGTAAAAGGCTAAGTTATCATTTTTTAAGGGTGGCCGGCCGTTATGTTCTCAGAAATGGTTATAAACATGGAATGTGTAACATGTCTTCTTTGTGTTTTTGAGTGGTGTGAAGATGGTCCTTAAGCATTGTAGGATGAGGAGGAGACGTTTCCACCGTGGCCTGTCCAGTTGGTGTGGATGAAATGACCGGGGTTTGACAGCAGCTCATAAGTGTGAGCTCCAAAGTAGTCCCTCTGGGCCTAGAAAAGATCAAAATAGAAAATAAGACAACAACATTAACAACCTCTGACAGCCACACAGGGACAACATTTCACTTCTGAATTGGAAAGCAACTAAAGATTAATTTAACTACTGATAAATGAAAATGCACATGGGGAAATAAAGGCAGCAAACCCTCACATTTAAAAACCAGTCATATTCAACATTAATATTTGAGATCGATCTTGAAGGTGTCAGCGACCTACTTTTTAAGCATATTTTGTTGAGATTGTGGTGTATAATATCCTCTGACTTCACATAACCTCATTGACTCACAGATCCACGCTACACAAACAAACCAATTAAGCGATGTAACCAAACTACGGTGCGATGGTTGTGCTGATTGAATAAATTACTTGATGAGGCTCTTTCTTGGATGATGTATTGTACACAGTGCAAACGTGACTTATAGGCAGTCGCATAGCAGACGAGGAGATTCTTCAAATCAATTTTGCTTCAATAAAATGGAGAAAGTCACAGGCTATTTATTTGTAGTCGACAGGGCATTTCAAAATTAAGAAAAAATTGCAATTTAGGTTGTGATTACAATTTATCAGATCATTATTGTATTTTTTGGTCAGATTGCCCACCCCATACTTAAAACTCATTCACCTCTATATTTCTATGCTGAATCTAGTTAGAAATAAACATGGCATACTGCCGGAGTCTTAAACCTCTTAGCTCTGTGTGAACTACTTATCTGATATGCACTCGGCCAAATGCTCATTGGGCTCCACTTTGCAGCTCCTACTGTTGTCTTACCTGAAGGAGGTTGGCTGGAAGCTTTTCATGTCGGTAACCATCATAGAAGGACAGAGCTGTGGTGAAACAGGGCATAGGGATGCCATGCTGGACACCAGTACTGACTGTTCTGCGCCATGCCTCCTAAACAAAGACAATAAACAGGTTAACAAACGTTTTTGTAGTGTGGTTAATGTGGTCGTGTTCATGTGAAGCAAATAACAGAACTAGTAGTCTGAGAAGACATTTAGAATGATGTATAAATCTGGTGGCCCTTCTTTGACAAACAATAGAGGAGGAAATCAGCGGACTTCAGTTTGAAAAATGCCTGCTGAAAAGCGCATGATTCCATCAACTACCGGAACTGTTCACTCTTTTTTTTTTTTTTTTTTTGTAAAAGAGGAAATAATTTACTTTGTGTGTCTTTGTCAATGTTGGTATTGCAGAATGGTCTTTGGAAACTTCCCCCTTCCTCATACCTGACAGTCCTGCACAGCCTTGCTGAAGAAAGTGTCCAGCAACAAGTTCTGCAGCTCAGAGTTACTGTCGAAAGCCTCTTTAATTTTACCCAGGAAGACACTGGTGAGGAGGGGAGAGGACAGCATTAAAGGAAAGTAAAGGGACACATCATTGAATTAATGTGAAATAAACAATGACCATGAACAAGTTTCTTTTTAGTGCCTTTGCCACAATGCACAGGTTGAATGGTGACTGTACACTGCATGTCTTACAGAGTGTTGTATTTGATTTAAGATTAAGCAACATCTTTGCCAGATTACACAAAGCAAATCAGTGGTTTCCTCATCATAGTTTCCTCATTTCAGTCCGATTTCACAGGACTAGATATTTTATTTCATCAAAATGTCTCACTCTGGCATTACACATGAGGCTAAACAAAGTTGAAACTTCTTCATGGCACTGCATCAAGACTTATACCTATTTACTAAGAACAGTGCCGAATCCTCAACTTTTTAAAATCTTACAAAGTGAATTATGTCAACAAAAACGACTCATTTTTGTAACTCTCGTTTTCTAAAGAGGTTCTTACAATTCCTAACCACAGTTTTCACCATCACTGTGTGAAAAATGCCTTTTGACATAAAGTTGCACAAGGTGGTAGAGAGGCAAACTTGCGACAGGAGGACACACGTGAGGTTAAATGTACCTTCGGATGATGCAGCCTCCTCTCCACATAAGAGCGATGGCACCGTAGTTGAGGGACCAGTTGAACTCTTTGGCTGCCTGTCGCAGCAGCATGAAGCCCTGCGCATAGGAAATGATCTTGGAGGCATAGAGGGCCTGCAGAGAGAAAAAAATAATAATTTTTTGATCTAATAACAATTTCAAATCAATACAAGTCACTGTAAAAATTGTAGTTTACATTCATAAATTAACAGGAGCAGCTAAAACCTTTTGATTGAGTGTTTGAACATGTTCAAATGGGATGTAAACAGGGAGCATCAATCCTATAGAACAGTTTCAAGATAGAGCGAATACATTATAACATTTGTGAAGGTATGATTTATGGCAGGTTTGCTGGACTCGACTATAGTTGTACCAAAATGTATTCAGTAAACTGGCAATGAGTGCATACTCTACAGAGCAATCTACCTTTCTGATGTCCTCCAGGAAGGCAGTCTTGTCACCTTTGAATTTGACTCCTTGTGGCCCTAAAAGGCTGCGGCTGGCCTCCACTCTCTCATCCTTCAGCGAGGACAGACATCTGGCAAAGACAGCCTCTCCTGAAACACAGAGATGTAGGGCAGACAGAGGGATAGAGAGGGACAACAAGGTTAGGTCTCTGCACGCATCACATTACTGAAGTGGCACACAAAACAGAGAGGAGCCTGTAAACAGTAATTTATGTTTCCTGGAACCTCTCGTAAAAACTAATTACAATGGTGTTGCTAGCCAATGCCATGGCCCAGAAACAACATGCTAACATTAAGACATTAGCCAAGCATGAGTATGACTCAGGAGTAAAGACAATACTGTTGTATTAGCAGGGCTAGTCACTATTACGTTCAAAGAAATTATGGATTGTCACTTATATTAAAGATATGTGGAAAACTGCTGAGCAGGCATGACTTAAAAACAGAACAAATAGGTCTTACAACCCACAGACAGACAGGTGGACAGACAGGCAGGCAGACAGACAGAGAGAGACATACAGGGTGGGATTACATGAAAATGTGTCCATTGAGTGAACTATCATGGTGAGGAATGTTCTCTCTATTGGGAGCAGCAATCCAACCGTGGACACTGTACTGGTCCGTCAGCTTCACACTGATTGGCTCATCTCTCACACAATGAGGCCTTTTGTACTGCCTCTATTTCTCTCTATCACAGCATCTGCGGCATGATAAGGACTGAGCAATCACGTATTTTGAAAGAAACCTAACAGTGGCCGCCGGGATTTGGCAACAAGTTTCAGATAGATGATATCTACATTATTGCACTTTTACTCAAGATTTATCATCATTTAGCATTCTAACCAGAACAATGTACTAATGTGTAAAAATGTGGCAAGAATTAAAGGATTTATGTCTCCGCAAGATACAGAAAGTTTGATCATGCATTTATTTTCAGCAGGCTAGATTATTGTAATTGTGTCTTTACAGGTTTTCCTAAAAAAAAATTAATTTAAAAAAAAATCAGACAGCTGCAGCTCACCCAGAACACTGCTGCCACAAACACCAACAAAGAAGAACACTTTCACACCGATGCTCAGATCACTACGCTGGCTTCCTGTGTGTCAAAGGATAGATTTTAAAATCCTACTGCTGGTCTATGAAACAGTAAATGGTCTCTTGGGCCAAAATATATATCTGATTTCAGTATTTGTTACGAGGCATCCACACCCCTCGGGTCCTCTGGGAGCGGCTTACTTTGTGTTCATAGAATCAGGACCAAGCAGGCTGAAACAGCTTTTAGTTTCTACACTCCTAAACTGTGGAACAAGCTACCCGAGAACCTGAGGTCTGCTCATTTAAATCAGGTCTTCAAACATTACTGTTTATTGCAACGTTCCCTGAAATTCAAAACGCTAATCTACTTTTATTTTATTTCTCTCTTAATCTCTATTTATCTGCTCATCTTTGCATTTTGTTTTTATTGCCTTAATCTTAAATGTTACTGTATTCTAATGACTTGTTTTAAATGGTCTCTTTGCTTTTAATGTATTATTTCTTTTAAATATTTTTAAATATCTCATCTTCAATTCAATCTATGCCTCAGTAAAACACTTTGAATTGTCTCGTGTCTGAACGGTTCGATATAAATAACCTCGTCTTGCCTAAAAAGGTGTCAGAATTGATATGACAACACATTTTGTCCTGCATGCTTAATCTTGTCCCCTGACCTCATCTTGTCCATAGCTGTTAATAAAACAGACTATCATACAGTCAGAGCAAAGCCCAAAGTCACAGAGAGTATAACAAATCCCCTTATGTCACTTGAGATGATCAGACTCCCGAGGAAAGCCTCCAATCTTCTTAGTGGCAGCCACATATCGATCATGTTCCCCTGAAAGAAGCTCACTGGTCACGCTGTTTGTCAGCTAACTGGCAAAGCTAAACATTAACATCCCACCGCTCTAATCAGGCCGACTGCCCTTTAATTTGTTTAAGCCATGTTGAAACCTTAACATATTTGACATGATGTATTTTGCCACGTCATCATGACAAACACTGTTCACAGAAAGCTGCAAGCAGTGGAAGGAGAGAAAAGGAAACCGGATACTTCCTTGTATGAAACCTTTCTTCCTCTTACCAATCAAAGTAACAGGTGTGCCGTACTCCAGGGCTGCAATGGCCGTCCACTTCCCCGTGCCTTTCTGTCCAGCACTGTCGCGGATCTTGGGTAGCAGGTGTTTACCATCAGAGTCCTTGTATTTGAGGATGTTAGCCGTGATTTCAATCAGGAAGGAGTCCAACTCGGTTGTATTCCAGTTTTCAAAAGCCTGAGTATTCCAGTGGGATGAAATATGGTCAGATGTACTGTTTTTGTTGTTGTTGTTTTTTTATCAGATTATACAGAACTGGCACGACACAAAAAGTAATGAAAATGACATCATACGGCTCACCTGTGCCATCTCATCATGGCTCATATCCAGAACATCCTTCATCAGGTGATAGGCCTCACAAATAAGCTGCATGTCCCCATACTCAATGCCATTATGGACCATTTTCACAAAATGCCCCGCACCCTCATCTCCAACCTGCAAAAGCAGGCCAGTCAGATTATTGTGGGATGACATTGACAAGTCTTCCAAACACTCATTATGACAAGAAAGCACTCAAGAGCGCAACCTCAGCCAACGCCAATGTCACTAAAATCTTAGCAATCAGAAAATAGTTTCAACAAAATCCTGGAACAATTGTTTCAAAAGTTTAACACTAATTATTTATTCACATGATGCTAGATTTACTTACTGCATTTCATTTTGTATCATAGTGAGATCATCACATCGTCTCATTGTACCCAGGGCATAGCACACACTATGTTGATGTCACCATGACGATGTTACTTTTTCTCAGATTGCCTAATGCCAAATTAAGTAATACCTCCTTATTCCTTGAACCTAGAATCTACTCGCAGCTTTTGGAAATCATGTCTTTATTATCAGTACTTTGAGTTGTCGACAAAAATTGGATTTTCCATAATGTCAGATCTGGATCTGTTTTTCTTCAAGATCCAACTTCTTACCTCTCACAGATACATGACATCTATTTAAATGAGTCTGAATCTGCATTATCACAGCTACATATTAGTGGCATCTAATATTGCCCCCCCCCTCCAAATATATATTTTAATCTCTCAGATCTAGATCATGATCCACATCTGCATGCAATTAATTGCGCATAGTGGTGGAACATAATGAGATGTTAATGTCAGGGTATTAATATTAGCTTCTATTTTTCATGATAATGGAAAGTGTTAAAAAGGCCAAATCTCACAACGGGTTAAGATCCACCCCTGCACAAAAATTCCATCAAAATCCATTGACAACTTTTCAAGATTTGTAATGGTCAAACAAACATGGGTGATCACACAACTTCCTCCAACTTTCTCTGGCAGAGGTAATGAATATTATGTACACACAGCACAAATTAAATAACACTTACCCAATCACAACAAGGCTCTCCTGTTCCAACCTTGGCAGCAATGCTCTGGAAGATTTCTTTAATGTGTGGCCTTAAAAACAAACCAGCCGCAAGTGTTTAAATGTCAACCTTCACACTGAAATGAAGAATTACTCTACTGAAAACTAAGAGATGTCAAAGGTCCCAAATAGTCTGACTTTATCAGTGCAACTGAAAGTGTGAAGAGTTATGACTCACCAGGCCTCTTTATGTCCTCCTGGCATGAGTGAGGGTCCTTTACGGGCCCCTTCCTCTCCGCCACTGACTCCACTGCCAACAAACAGCAAGCCCTTCTCTTTCAGACTCTTACACCGCCGCTGTATGAAGGAAACAAATAAGCACTGTGGGAATACCCTCAATCCTAAATAGAGATTTACTGCTAAACATTGATTCTACGCCTTACTGTTGTGTCTCTGTATTCAGAGTTGCCACCGTCAATGATGATGTCCCCGGTGTCAAGAAGAGGAACCTGAAGGAGATTTGATTAGGTAGGGCTCCATTTTCACAATTGATTCTCTAACAGTTCAGCACACACTACAGACCAGTTTATCAATGAAGTCATCCACGGCCTGTCCAGCCTTAACAAGCATAACGATCCTCCTGGGCATCTTCAACTTAGACACCATGTCCTCCAGAGACTCCGCTCCAATCACCTTGGAGCCCTTCGCCTCGTTCTGCAGAAAGTCATGCACCTTTGACACGGTTCGGTTGTAAGCGCACACCTGTCGGAGGGGTTTGGCGATTACTTGGTGAAGTGATAGAGGAAAGTGAGACAGTTTTACTTCTAAAAGAAAAAAAGACAAGAGTCATCGTCTTACCACGAAGCCATGGTCATTCATGTTCAGGATGAGGTTTTGACCCATGACAGCCAAACCAATCAGTGCAATGTCTGCTCTGTGAGGAGAAGAGTAAGTAATATCAATTTACAGAAGGGCTCTGATGGGCAGCTGGTCACAGGCTGAAAAACTGCCCACCATGATTTACATCACAACCATTTCGAACATATTTTTTATATACATCTTTCAGGATAATAAAACGTGAATGTCAAAGTCATACAGACATGACTCCACTTGTGATTTCAAAGCTAGCTGTAATACTCCCAGGTTCCAAAACAACAACTTTACCGGTATTTATCTTCATGTCACTGACAAAATTACTTCTACTGAACACTACAGATGGTTAGCTAACAAGCTAACAGTTCAGTTCGCAATCTGATCAAGATAAACAAAATTTTGGAAGTCTACAATTATTTAGCCATACGTAACAGCCGCATCCTCGCCACTTTCGAGACTACGTAAATAAGTAGAATCAGATTCTTACTGAGCCATGATGCGCAGCGTGTAATGGAGCCGTGAGGACGCAGCGTTCAAATGACAGTTCGGCTCACACACCGATCCACTTCACCTCAGATTTCCTCCTCATTCGTGCTTTACTTCCTTCCTTGTTCCCGTCCAAATGTGACGTAGTTAGGACGGGCCCACGCAAAGCATACGTAGGGTATCCACCAATCAGACGACGTTTAGCGAAGTGAAGCGATGTTCTTCGCGAATTCTCATTTGTCCAGAAAGCTGAGCAGAGGTATCCGTTCTCCTATTGGTTTCACAGGCCGTCACTCATTTTACGTACGTGCACACCCACGAATGAATGAGTGCCTCTTAACACGAGGCATTGTACAGTTTGCTTCAGAGGGACATAACACCACACAGTGAAAGGCCACTGCTTTGTAAAACATTAAAGGCAATGGAAATTGTATTTATATGCACATTTCTTTGTAAGTAAACTCAATGAGATTGTCATTTAATGACAACATTTTAAAGAGGAACAGGAAAAAAAATGAAAACATAAAGCATAAACAGAGAGACGCACTAATCAACCATAAGCCTGAGAGACAAAGTACATTTTGGGTTTGTTTTAGTAGGTGGACACAGCTGTGATGGACTTCAGGTAAGCAGACAGTTCTGGAGAACAGGACTACAGTAACTAACAACAGCCTCAGCAGCCTTAGAAATAAATGTAGGTACAGCTAGAAGACTTCCACCTGTTGACCTCAGTGGTCTGATAGAGTTACCATTGGTGAGCAAGTCAGAGATGTACAGAGGGGCCAAATGCATCTGCCTATATTACCCACGAATCAGATTTCTGCTGAAAACGTATTTTTAGTACAGCTCGCATTTAATACTTCTATATTTTTAAGTCAGGTTAATCAGGACTTGTGGAGTACTGTTTTTCTGTCATGCACTTTTAAATATGTAAAGGGACAGTGCTTCTTCCACCACTGGAATTTCCATCGCACATACTAATTTTTGTGCTTATTACTGGTAGCCATATACTTTGTAATTTCTCTTCCTTAAAACTGGTCTCTAGCTTACACTGAGAGCCTTTGACTTTTCCTCCATGCAGAATGGGGTTTCATAAAGTTAATTCACCATGCTTAATTAATCTCTTCTTCTAATTACTGGAAATCTGTGACAGATCACAGGAAAATGACTTTGCTCTAAGCCAGTTTAACGTCAGCGTGTCTTAACTACTGCATATGCATGAGAGGCAGGAAAGAGGGGTCAAAGAATCCAGGTTGAAAGTATTGTATGAATGTGTTTTTTTCTTTACATGTAATGAAAAGTGTATTTAGATATTTCCATCAATAATAAAGTACACAAGGAGTTTTACAGTAAAGAATCTTTTTTAAATGTCAAAACTTGAAACTTATTTCTGACAGAAAACAAATCAAAAACTGAATGTGAAGTTAAGGATGATCAAAGTAAAATAATCGCTTGAAGTCAAAACTATGAGATACTAAGTCAGGATTTTGACTTACAAAACAAAAGCAAAGCATACTATCATTGAAAGATAAGTCAAATGTCTCCTTTTAAACTAAAAACCATGACATAACAATTCATAATTTTGTTTGACAAATTAATTTTGTAATTAAAAAAAAAGTCTGACTTATGTTAAAATGACATAATACTAAGTCAATTATAGGTGAATGTTTCTAGAACCATCACAGCTATGAGACTGAACCAAGTGAAGATTATCACTTACTATCTGATCACTTTGATTTATTATGTTATGAATACGTTTGACATACTATGAGTGTGAGATACGCTTCTGTAACAAACAAATATCAGGAAGTAGTAACATGGAAAAACATGGAAAGATAGGGGTCAAACTGCAAAAAGAGAAGACAAACAAGTAACACTTGTTCTGCTAATGCACAGTTTGCACTTTTATTTGTTGCCTCATTCACTAAACAGTTCAATGGTGCAAGATTACCATACACAGAATTAGGATATCTGCATGACACATCTATGCTATACAGCGAATGGATTATAATTATTACAAATACAGTAAACATATTTACATTTTAATTCAAGCTCCATACAACACAGATATTTACAAAATAAGTATGAAAATGAAACCAGTCTGACAAATAATGTACAGTGTTAATTTCATGGTTTGTCTTTCTTCTAGTGAACAAATCCAAAGGGAACACAGTTAACTGATATTGTCATAGGGGAAGAAGAAAAATGTAATGGCTAGTTTTGTTTGAAAGGCATCAACGGAAGAAAAAAAAAGTGTTGAGGTGAGGAAAGACACAAGCACAACAATAGTATACTGTCATTTTAAATGTCACTAGCTACTGTATTATATTCCCTGATATTAGAAAAAATAAAACGAGTTAAAAACCACCCTTAGTTTGTTAGAATTCAAGTAGCTGGCTAGCATGAGTTAATATTCTTCAAATCCAAAGCAGACCTTCACTCACACCACTTTCCAAATGTAACTCATCTCCCCTCAAAAGATGCAGTGGGTTGCATTTTTGTTCTCTTTTAAATCCTTTTTAATGATGGAAAAACACGCATCTTCATAGTACATTCAATGCTCATTTCTCACACCATCATTTGGTTGATTCCGAGTAGAACAACTAAACCGCACAGACTTTATTTGATCAGTTAGTTCAACCCTTTATTGATATGTGCAAAGAGCAAACTAATATATACATTGCAAACAATAAATACACAATTCAAAATAGTATAACTCTGCACATTAGTCACTAAAGTGAAAATGTTTGCTCTGACAGGTATTCACGTGATATGATCGTGTCCACGATATGTATCTCACACACGAGGAGACTGCTGAGGTTAATGTGAGGTACACTGCACTTTGAGCCTTGATCAGTGCATAGATGTTTTTCAAAATTATTTTTTACATGTTTGTCTGTCAACAAACATTTTCTCAGAAACAGTTCAGCAGGTTTTTGCTTTTCTGACTATCAGGTTGGCTGACCTGAGGGCAGTGATGCTCTGTAATTTACATCTGCAAACAATGAAGTTTGAAACAATGAATATTGGTTTGTCGCCAATAGAGCCACTGATACTTGTAACAGACGGTGGCTACTTATGATTCAACGTATTTAACCCTAATGTCCCTTTCATATGATACGATAGGCAAACTACTGGTTGGTTGGCCAGAGTTTTTAATGCCCATCTGCACTTAGCATAACTGTATCATTTGTTGGAGGCATCAAAAAGGTCAGAATTTACCATGGGGCCAATGTAGCAGCTGTGGAATGCTGTGCAGAGCAAACATTTTCATAAAAAAATACCATAAATAAAACCTTCGAGTATACGTCATCCCTTTAATATTATGTCTTTCTTTCTTGCTTGCTTTCTTTCAAACCTTTCTCAAGAACAGCTATCCAGTGTAGCCTTGATATGTGCTCTTATCACTGTTCCTGACACAGAAATAATTCTGGACTCAACATGTGTGATCTGCCCTTGTCTTGCTATAGATATGTTAATGTGCAAAATAAGGTTTAACACCAATGAAGTTGGTTAGAAATTAAGAAACATATGCCCTCTGTTACATTTCATATAAAACTTCCTTATGGAACGATTAAAAGCATATTAGAAAAAACTCAATGTTAATAATTTAAAAAAAGTCAACCCAATAAAAATAAGATGAGTTAAGAGGTTTAGATTCAACGACACAAACAGAGAATGAACACATAACCTGCGGCGATGCTGAACAGTAAGTACTTCACTATCATGACAGTGAGGGAAGTTATGAGAGGCCATATTTTATACTTTCTCACACACTCTATCATAAGTTCATACAGACACAATCATACTAACGTACACACACTACTATACTCTCTTACATGCAAAATGTAAGATTGAATTTAATCAGAAGTACTGCGTTGACTTGACTCAGTACTTATCAACTTGTTAAATACACTCATTTTATTTTAGTTACTTTGGCATCAAGAAAACTGTCAAACTCAGCTTAATTGAGTTTGGTTCATTTGAACAAATACTGAGAACTTTCAATTTTTTCAGTACTTAGTTACATCCCACAGTGTAACTGAGTAAATTACTCTTATACTTAAGTACCCCACAAATTAGATCTACTGTACTTAAATAGCCTGTTTTCTGTTCATACCACTTTCTACTTGTCCTCCACTACTTTTCATGGGAAACAGCCCTTTTGTTAAGTGAGAAAAGTTGGATAAATGGTGCTTTTGTTTTGTAAAACTCTACTCAGGTATTTGCTGTCCCAGCTTCTAAAATCTTTAATTCAAATTCAGATCTGTTACATGGAATGTTCTTAACAGTTGTGGCAATAGCACACACCAGAATAGATTCACATGTACTTGTTTATTGTTCTGCAGCTGTCCTATTGCATGTTGGGTAACATGTGTGACAATGTGTTTGAGGCCATAAGCCCAAGTAACCTGTGTTTAAATGTGTTCTGAATAATCATCAGGTAAGCAGTTATTAGTTCTTTAGAAATATTTCTATAGAAAATGATTAGTTATAAAACACCATTGCATCATGAGTTCAGTCTCTCACACGGTTAGTGACGTCCCACCTGGGTGATGCAAGAGGGTGATAAAATAAAGTAAACTCAAGTAAACTGAGTTTGACAGTTTTCTTGATGCCAAAGTAACTAAAATAAAATGAGTATTTATTAACTTAAATTCAATCTTACATTTTACAGTGTATGGTTGTGCATGTAAGAGAGTATAGTAGTGTGTGTATGTTAGTATGATTGTGTCTGCATGAAATTATGATAGTGTGTGAGAAAGTTTAAAATATGGCCTACATGGCCTCTCATAGGAAGTCATGGGGTAGACGACCATCTGCCCTGCAGGCTATGTACTAGCAGCTCCATCAATTAACACTAGCACCAAGGCTAAAGCATTGCAACTTCATTCTTCTTCCTATTTCTTCCTCCCATTTTACCATGTTCTGTCTTGAATTCAGTATCGTACGTACATGGTTAAAAAAAATATTAGCGAATGTTGAAACATGTTGCTAGAGAGGAGCTGAGAGGAATATCGTAAATAAGAGTTAATTTCCACATTAATCCCAGAACAGACATAATGTACAAATCATGTCTGTCTTCCTCCCCCTCATCTCCTTCAAACCCTGTTTTTCATTTCAAGAGATGAAAGAGCGAGAGGATAGGGTCAAATTATTTACTCTTTCAGGAACCATCCATCATGTTTTCACGGCTGAGATCTGAAATAATCTTCATATTATTCCTAGTTTCTTCAGCTAGAGTAATTCTGATGTTGACACAAAAGTGTGATTGTAAGAAATCATTCACTGACGGCACTATCGGGCTTTGGAGTTGGCGTATGTACATGGACTGAGGAGTGGGATCTAAATATCACACGGATGACGGTGGAAACCCAGTGCTGCTCTCAGGAGCCGCACGGGAAGCTAGAGGCAGAGGATTTCTTCTCATTAAGAGAAGAAAAACCTATTCATTCATTAGCAACAATAGATCTTGAAGCAGCCTTGCTTTCTGTAGCACAACGTAAACAGACACGTCACATGGACACATGGAGATATTCATTTATTTACCCTTCATTTCAACTGTAGGCAATTTGATTTGTTTGTTTGATGTTTTTTTCTTTTTGTATCTGGTCTTCTCCTGAGGACTGCTGCAGTTATCTTGCGGACATATTGATAATAATCTTTAAAAAACAATAAATAGAATTAAATAAATTCTTCTCTGGAGACAAATAACACTGATGGAGACAATTTTTTACAGATGACTGTCAAACTGAAAATTAATGGCCTGAAAGAACAGTTTCTGAAGAATCGTGCACACACAAGTAGATTATCACAACATGCTACTAGTTAGGGAGTTGGGGAATGATGACAAAGCGGAACAAAATTAGACCCAAACATTGTCATAAAAACAAAAACACAAAAAGCTGAGGAGGGAGGGAAGAGAAATAGCGAGAAGCAAAGCTAAGTTGGCAGAAGGTTGTTGGAGGAAGAGGGGGAGGCAAACTCCTCTGGAACCGAAACTTTTAGTCGCATGAAAGGAGACTTAAGCCACGAGTCTACTTACAAGAGAAAACCGTCAAGAATCACAATGATTAATAAGTGTTAACACTTGGTATGTTCAAAGGCGTTCCAGAAAGAATGGAAGCCGTGGTTTCCTGTGTGCCGCTCACAACTCACTCAGTTCTTCATTAGGCCACTGCGCCTCCTCGCCAGCTTCGATCTGTGGGAACAGGATTTTTATGTTGTGATGAGGTGAGAATGTAGTTTCTGATGAATGAGGAGCTACTAAAAGAAGTGTCTCCATACCTTATCGTTCCGGCTAGCAGAGGGTTAAAAGCATACAGCCAGTCGTTCATGTCTTTCTCGTTGTTGGCCTGCAGGAGGATTCCTCGATGTTTTGTGCACACAGCAAACGTGTTGGGAGTCTGAAAAGAAATGGTCAAATATTTGTCAAAGGGGATTGACTTTAGGGTATTTGTGGAATGACGTGAGGGACATGCACAAACCTTTATGTTATTAATGGAGAATAGCTCTTTTTTTAAATTTGATGCTGATGTTATTTTTTCTGGGGTTTTTTGTTGTTGTTTTTTTCTGGGAAAGCGTTGCAGAATATTAGGACATTGTACATGTGCTGTGCATCTTGTGGATGTTCTGACAAACCTGATGCAGTTTGGGCATTTACAGTGTGAATGCTGTAAGTCAACTGTTAGGGAGTGTAAAACAGATGTTGAGACATAGGAATTAGCTTGTTGACACTCTTACCTTGAGCATGGCCTGCTGGTCTTCACTGTACTCCACCTGTGCTGTGGAGAGGTTGAGGACACCCCGCTCCACCGGGTCCTTGTCGCTGTTGTAGATAAAGACGTAGGGCCGACGCACAGCCACAAAGTGCTTCACCCATGAGTTGGAGCGTGGCTCCATGAAGCTTAGGAAACCTTTCTTGGACACTACCGATCTGGAGCAAATAAAAAGGAGATCAGTTAATAATATTCTTGTTTTTTTGCAAAGGAAAATTAGGTTCACTTCCAGTTGCAATCTCCCATGTCCTGCATTTCAGATCTGTTCAGTTCTGGTTGGATTACAAAACAGGATCATACATTTTGCTTTAGGCTGTGAGATGGAGCCCATATATTTCCTTTTTTTTAACTGCATCACTTAAAAAAGGAAAGGAAAGAGGAGAATGAAAGAACAGCATGTCAGCACTTACCCTGGCCTCATTTCTTCAATATCAGGCACCAAGTTGAGGAACTCGTTTTTTCCAGCCCGTGCGAGGTAAGAAGTCTCCAGAGAGGGAACCATTGGGAAGTTTTCATAGTCTGAGAAGGAGGGACTGGAGGCACGGGAGCAGTTCTCTGGGGTCCTTAGGGACAAAGTGCACTACATTATTATCATGGTGACAACAAGGTGAAATTAAATCTACAAGAAAGAAATGTGTTTTGAGCGTGAAAGTACGCTTGGCCCACAGATACTAATAGATATTTAAACAAAGTAAATTGATAAAAGTTTTACTTTTGATCCATGGAACCACAGCGAGAGTCGGACAGTGAAGGGCAAGTAGAGGAGGGGGTCAGAGTGGCACTGCTGAAGCTGGTTACTGATGGATCACGTCCCATTGGTGAGATGTCAGACAGCTGAGGAAAAAGAGCAAGAAATATTAGTTAAAGACACTGTTTTATATTTCCAAGAGAAACACAGTAAGAAGAAAACTACAGATTATTAATTGGAGTGTGCACTGGTCATACTAAAGTAACTATTTGGTGGCAAATATTAGATATAAGGTTCACTCGCCTGACGACTATGTGGACTAAAATAAATCTAAACTAGACAGGAAACACATGTAAAAAACTTTTACAACTATCTGAGAATCACTGAGATTCAGTAGAATTTGTAGTGAGACAAATGTGATAGAAGTAAAATATGATCTACAGTAGTGTGATGAATGGTTTACAGTGTTTTTAGTTTCATTACTCACCTTGCAGTCACTGATACTGTTGACCAACTGGTTATATTCACTGTTGAAGGTGTGTGTCAGGAGGCGCAAGCACTACAAGAGAACAAAAATGACACTGATCTGTGAGCAGCAGAGCAGGAGAAGCAGCTGCTTCCAGTTGATACCTATGCAGTAAAGAGTGAATCATCATGGTCAGTCTCCCATAATATTACATTTGTTCGCACCTTAGTAGCCAGCTCCTTCTCACGATCGACCAGGCTCTCAATGTCAGCAGAGTCGTAGCCGCTGCTCTCGCTGGGCGTGATGGCGCTTTCAAAGGTGGTGCTGGAGATCTGAGAGGAGATGGAGGTGGAGGTGGATAGGCTGCCAGAGCTCATACTGGGGGACAGCAACTCACTCAGCGACTTGGTGGTGGAAGCTGGTCCCACTGGAGCTGCATCTCCCAGCTTCTCCCTCAGCAAGAGCAGGTGACGGGTCTTCTCAACCTGGATGAATGACACTGGCCGAGTTAGATGCAGTTTCCATCGAGAGAAGAAATGAAAGTTCCCCCTCAGTGTCAGACAGGGACACAGTGGGCGATCAAAATAGGATTTCTTTTTTTTTTTCTCTAAGATTTTTTCAGGTGAATGTAGTTTTTAAGGGACCAACCTCATGCAGCTGCTCCATTTTTTCCAGCTCCCATTGGTGCTCCAGGATGAGACTGTCTCCTCTGGGCCTCCAGCCAGCCAGGTTCTCCTCTCCACGCACATAAGCCACTGATGTGTCCAGCACCTTCCTCCTCCTTCGCTGCATTCCTGCTCAGTACAGAGACACTCATTACGGCAAAGCTCTCAGGAATCGCGGTAAACTGGCAGCTTGTGTTATAACAGATTTTGGGATTGCTCACCTGGGCTCCCTGTGTCGGACATTTTGCACAAGCTCAGCTCGTAGATGCCAGTCACTCGATTGCTGTTACGAAGACAAGGAGATTGTATTTATATAAATTGTGCGGACATGACATTGTCCAACTCTCTTTAATATGGGTGACAGAAATGGCAGCAATATGTCAGTGTGAAGTCTTACCAGTCTGGGGTTTTGGAGTACCCACTTCCGAACAGGTTTCTGAGCGAACGAGGAGGGGAGATCTTTGCGTCTCGCGAGTAGAAGACCATGCAGATGTCTTTGGTAATAATGGCTGGCTGGATGCAATGGTCCAGCTGTGCAGGTGAAACACAGAGAGTATCTTAGCTGTGTTGACACCTAGAGAGGTGAGATATACGGTGTAGCTGAATGCAAACGGTACAACAGAGATGCTAATGTCTGACCTCCAGATATGCAGACAGGGTCATGTAGATCTTCTCTCCATATGGAGTGACTCGGTTGAGGAGGAGGGAGTTATGCAGGGAACTATCCCACACTGCCTCGAAGCGGTAGAAAGTCCTGAAGATGAAAATCAAAGAACGTTCAGTCAGGCGATATAATTTCCACGGAGACACTGAGCAGTGACCCCCACACTTATCCTTACTCATGACAACATGTGAGGAGACACGACAAGGTGAGACCTTGACAATAGACACAATGTGATCAGGAGCAACTGTAGTTAACAGGAGTGTCTGGGATGTGGCCAGTGTAGCAAGCTGTGTGACAGCTGACACAAGAGTGAATGGTGGGAAGGAGAATATAGAATTCATATGTATAGATATGATTTATGTACAGATACATAAAATAAAAGGAAAACATTATTTTACTGCTATCCTAAAGGCCTTTTTTTTTACCCCTGGGTTATGCTGCTGTGTATTTGTCTGTCTGTTGGCAGGATTACTCAGAGTTATGGAGTTATGGAGAGATTTTTTATGAATGATTTTGGAGTAGTAGGGCGTGGCCCATGGCTGAATCCATTAGATTTTGGCAGTGATATGGATCATCATCTGGATCCAGTATCTGTGAGTGAGCAGTACTGCCTGTTTTCTAGAATGACTAAAATGACTGCTCGGTGAGGTTTTTTCAGGGGTTACACTCTTCCTGTCTTCGTCAGCAGGGGGCACTCTTCCCCTCAGATTGATAGCCAGACCTGCCCTGTTGGTGCCTCAATGGCCTTGGTTGTTATTGATGCTTTGGACTCAGACAGTGAATAACAGCTGAGAGAAAAACATTTAAAATCTTGGTCCCACAGAAGATCAATATACCATGACACATACAAAGACAAATAAGGGGTTTCAGTTTCATATATACAATTGCCTTTACATGCTCATAAATCAATTGGAATTAGATCATTTTTTTAACGAAAGATTCATGGGAATGAAGGCAGACTAATTGCAACATGCTAATGAAAAACACTAAGTGGGGATGACTTATTTCTATGAATCTATACCACTAAAGAGAAGCATAAAGCTTTTTCAAAGAAAGAGCCTTATGTTCTTTGGCCACTGGTACCTATCAATATCCTTATCAATAGAAAGCCTGAGCACAATCAAGAGTCCAGCCGCAGCAGGAGGAAAAAGAGATTGCACAGACAAAAAAAAAGAGAAGCACAGAAAGTCAGGTAACAGAAACAATGGAGCAAAAATAACAGGAAAATTGAAAGTAGTGAAAATGGAAATGTTCATGCAATGATTACACTGCCTTCAGCAAATAAAAAGATGGCAACACGTGTACATAGATACTGCCTGATACCAGGTCTAAATTGTATTAAAGAAAGAAAACAACGACAATATTTTGGTAACAATTTAATCCCAAAAATAACTGAGTTGATTTGTTGTGTTTTTTAAAAACAGTTTCAATCACACAAGTATAATGTCAGCAGCAAACTGACATTATCAGTGTATTTACATCTTGAACTGTTGTGTCTACTGAATATATGCTGTTTATCAAATACAACTATTTAATATGGTGAAACACTCAAAGTGTGCGCGCATTTCAGGTACCTGTTGGTGTTGTGGGTCGACTTAATGTTCTTGGCAGAAATGATGTTCAGGGATAGGACGGAATCAGCTGCACTATCGTCCACTTCAGCCTTGTTCCTGATGCGACCTGGTGGGTCACACAACAGACCGACATATTGCGATCACAAGAGCTGAAATGACTTCTCGTGATGGAGAACAAATGCCTAATATAGTCAGTCAGCAGATTTTAATTTAACAGCCATACTGTCACACTGTCCAGAGGCAAAACTCCAAACAAATGCCTGCTTATCATCCACAGCTACAGAACAAACAGCTTTAAGAAGTACGTATCCTGAGGCCAAACAGACACAGCTCTCAAGACAACAAACAGGACTGAGGAAACTTTGTGAAATGCTTTCATTGCTTCGTCACAAACTACGCTTGCTTTGTGAGAATGAAAGGTGTTGTATCATTTTACCAGGGTATCTACCGACTCTGCTGTGTGAAAGAGGAAGCAATCATGTAGCAACACCCTGTGTTTTTTGTCTTTGGTGCCCACTGACGGTAGAAACGTAGAACTAGTGATCCCTAAAGGAAGACCACTCACCCACAACCAGCTCACGAACGTCCTTCCAGTGGAGCTCGCTTCCCTTCTCGTGGATAAGAGTCACTGTGATCCTCCGCTGGATCCCCTGCAACACAGATGACAGAAACTTAGAATCAGACTAGACACAACTAAAGCAAAATGTAGCCTCTGAATGTTTATTATCAAGAATGAAAATAATGATGCTGATAGGAGCTGTGTAAATCTACAGTACCTGGTGCAGGAGGTAGGTGCCATGACAGGGGAGTCCTCCGCTGTGATCCACTACAGCTGGGATATACCTGTGGAAGCAGGGGGTCACATTCAGCCTGGACACCTCAAACAATACATCTCATTGTATTCTTTCTAGGCATTTGACAAATGTCATTCAAAATGTCCACCATTTGAAAAATGACACACATAGGTGAGGACTATTCAGCTCAAAGTAAAATCCTTCAAATCCTTGGTGTTTACACTGACTTAATGTACTTATTGTTGCTGAAATATGCCATAGTAGACCTGATTTCTGATCTATACTGAGGTTTAGAAAACTTTGATTCTGATAACCTTGTTGTATTAGGAGCTTTGTTTGTTTGTGGTTATTTCTTATATACAATAGCACTGAAATGTTGACATCTAGAGACATATTTTACGGCTATTATTACACTAAATAGGTATATATCAGATTATTTCCACAAAACAAACTAAAAAGATGAAAGTATTGCTTTGGGTTTTAATATCAGTAAAACCCATTTGAAATGAATCTGAGATCTCACAACATGTGCCATATTATGTACACATGATGAACATTACGCATTTGGCAACTTCATATTTGCTGCTGTATGTGAATACAGTAAAATGCATGTGTAATCACTCACTCTCCAGTGGGCTCCAGCTCGCTGATCTCAAACCACACCAGCAGGTCGTACTTGCTGACGCACTGACCCAGGTTTGACTTGGTGATTGTGTTCAACTTGGTGGCTGGAACTGACACAGACACACACAAACACAGGACAGATATTACATTGGGAATTCATGAGAGACGTATATTAAATGTATAAATTGGATTACTAAATGGAGGTTGAACATGTGACATGAACACACTGGATACTGAGCTATTAGACTAAATCGTGAATAATATAATTCATAATTTACATAATATCCTTATCTAACAAGTCCATTATTAATGAAATAAGATGACTCAGAAAATAGGCAATGCATCACATCATATTCACTGTTGCACGAATCGAGGTACTACGAGGAGCTAAATCACAGATTACACTAGCACTGACAGCACCACTGTCCCACACATCAGGATTATGTTCCTATTGAAACAGGCTAATCTCTGAGCCACACAGCTACATTCATTTATGTCGAAATGAACATTATTCCGCATGAAAACCACCATCCTGCAGCTAAACCCATAAAGACGTACGGCTTTGGGTTCCGATTTAACAGTGTCAATGCTAAGTCAAAGCTCCTCTATGATCATCACAATACCTGTTTTATTATTTGGCTTAAGGCTCAGCGTGCGCAGCACATTCACCTGAAGCTGTCAGCTCAGGCCAGTTTGTAAGTGACATGGGGAGGATTGAAGTGCGTCTAAATAAACAAGCAGCAGGGTGCAGCACACAAAAACACAGCAGAGCTCTATCATGCTACTGCCAACTGGTACAGAGCACAGGACTAGTCTAATGCCTACAGCACAGGTCCATCTAACATCTGGTCTGTTAGCTACTATAATGTCCACTGTACCAACCATGGTGCCTGGGTACAGTTAGCACAGGGTCGCTGGGCACCGGGAGGAAAGGAAAGTGAGAGAGCTGGTCAGCCTCATCCTCCAGACTGGCCACGGCAGAGGAGGCCAGAGCGTTGGCGTGCTCGGACAGCGTGTCCAGCACTTTGCCGTTCACATAGCCGCTCATCAGGTAGCGGACCAACTCTATCTTTCGGGTGTGGTCTGCGGTTTCAGAGTATATTGTACGAATGGTGATAGAGATTGGAGGGGCAGTGTGAGATGTGAAAAAAGGAGGACAGAGTTGGGCAGGAGGATTTTGGATGTTGGGAGAATGATTTCATGAGAGACAAAAAAAAAAATCCAGAGGAAGAGAGAAATGAAAGAAAAGATGAGGCATGCTAATAAAACCATCAGAAACAGAGGAAATATGGTGATATGAGGGTGAGAGATTCAGAACATCTTGCCGTTATGGTGAAATCCTCACCTGGTTTAGACAGAGGCATGGGAATAGGATAGTATTTCCTCGATGGTGTTGGAGGACTGTTGAAATACATGGACAATTTGTTTAAAAAAAACAAGGAAGCAATTGGAAAATTTTGAAAACATCTATGTGGTGCACCAAATATGAACTATTAGAGCATCAGAAACACATTCTTTGAAGTGACATAGAATCTCCACAGAATAATTTCTTCATTAAGCATACTAACCTCATCAGTTCCTGGCCATGAAGATGCAGAGGGTGTTGCTGGTAGTGGCCGAACACTTCAAACACGATGGGCTTATTTTTGATGTACTCAATGAAAGACTCTGTGACCTCAACTGAAATCTGCTCCAACAGTGAAAAAGCAGGCGGTCAAAATTGATGAACATTAAGATATTAAAGTGCAGCTTGTATGTGTGTGTGTGTGTGTCTGTGTATTCTCACATTCTGAACATGGTAAAAGCCCAGAGGCGCTCCTTTGCCGGTGTTCTTCAGAGGCTCAGTGGAAAAAGCCTCATCATGACGATGCAGGAAACTAACAAAGGAAACAAAAATGAGCATCAGTACGTCATATTCAAAATCTGTACAGTCTCTTAAGGTAGAACAGACAGCTGAAGGTCATCGACGTTTGAGATTTAGCTAGAATTTGTCATTGTTTTAGCTATCCTATATTGCCAAATTTTGTAGAAAAAGCTACTGCAATCATTTTATTGATTTTTATTTATCAAATTAATTTCAAACCCACTAAGACAAAAAATATATATATATCTTTTGATGGTGCATAACAGTTAGATGCAAGACATTACATGGGGCACAAACATCTGTTCAGCTGAGTTACTGCAGACATTTATGAGGATTATGGACTCACTTGAACTGACAGAAGATATCAGCGTACTCAGGTGGGACGCCACTAGCCTGCAGCACAGTAACACGGAAGGTAAAAATGCTGCCAACCTCCAGCTGACCCGCCAGGCCATCACCATGGCTCAGTTTGGTCTCTGAGATGTTATCCAGTTTGAGGTCTGCAGAAAGCCAGAGGGGAGGGTTAAGAGGACTTGTGCTTATATTTACCTCCGCCAACGAGAGATAAGAAGTGATGTGATCAGTGCCATTTGTTAGTTTGTGTGTTTGGAAGCAAGATAACTCAAATAGCTTTGAATGGATTTCAATTGAATTATGTGGAAAGGTGGGCCCTAGCAAGGGGAACAGGTCTTTTTTTTAAAGTTCTGGTAGAACTTCAACTACATTAGTGACATCATCATTATGCTAAGCCAATCAGAGGCAGAGTATGGCGGGTCCAAAATCCATATGGGTCATATGGCGTCACCATAGTAGGATTCGTAAATTTGCTTTGCAGACGTATGCGCTCTGGTTTGTATAATTTGCATGAATTATAATCTCTAAGCTTTAGGCTGCTTTCCAGACGTAGGAAAAATTCACTCATCAAATAGCCTTTGTACACATTCTTTCACAAGGTAAGAAAAACGGCACCAGTCTCATTTCCATTACTATACATTTGAAGTGCATTCAATAGGACCATCTGCCAAGTGTGCTTCCCTTTGGGAGGATAGGTTGAAATTTATGAGTGGAGAGGTGAAGGTCTGGCAGACGTACCCATTTCACTGATTCTGTTGACCTCCTCTGAGGGTGTGATGACCTCTGAACTCTGACCCTGACCCTCCACAAAGCGCAACTCTTCCAGGGACAAGCCAGAGTGGGTCAAGACGGTGGAGGGAAAGTCATTCTGATTGGACAAAAAGGGGATGGACACAAGGGTAGAGAGAGGAAGATTAGAATATAGCTGGTAGGGAGAAAGGGAATATAAACCCTCCAACTGTATGAATGTATTTCTCGATCATATTGGTTGAACAGGGATTAGACTTAAAATAATATTTGCTATTTCTCATGTACATTTGCCTTTGGAGAATAAATAGGAAGAAACATCGACAAAAGAAATTCCTCCGCTGACTTCATGTTTCAACCCAAATATTATCAAACACTCTCTCACACACAGGATAAAAAAAGTATGTTTTCAAGTTTGAAACTTTCATCTGACTCTGGGCTTACCTTAATGAAGTACTCATCATCAAAGGAGATCTTGGCGGTTCCTGACTGTCTAATTCCTGACCCATAGTCTGGAGCCTCCTCATCAGCTACAAAGAGACAAACCACCGTCTTATCAGGATCTATCACAGCTGCAGCTGACTCAAACTGTCAAAACACCTCAAATATGAATACACAGAGAATCTAAAGGAGTTTTCTCTTTAGAGGGCTCCACAAAATGTTTTCACACTGATGTTGAAATAGAAGTCAGAAGCATGCATTTACCTATTTATGGTTTGGTTGAGGAAAATACAGTATATGTCAGGTATCCAAAATTCAAACAAATAGTAAACCATACCTTACTAATACATGGAATTGATACACAGTAAGTGGCAAGAAATCTGATTTTAACTGCTCCACTACACATAACTACAATAGTGTTTCCATGAAAATTCGACAACTATATTAAGTCTATTTCACGCAAACGAGTGATCAACAGGATATATACTGAGCAACAGTAGAAACACATATTTATTTTATGTCATGCCATCTTGTTAATACTAAATATCACAGGAAATTATGGTTCACACAGCTTTATTCACCCTTTAGCCATAAAGAAAAATTATTGAGCAAATTATTGGTTGTTCCCTTCGTGTTTACAAGTCAAAAGGTGTGGATGGTGATACAGAGAACAATAACACTCAGTACCATGTGTGATCACCTCCAGCATATTACTACTTTACACCTCCTGACTTGTGGGATGACATGCCATTCTTCTTGCAGAGCTGTGACAAGTTGCTCATGTGTTGCTGGATCAGGATCTCTCCGTCTCACCCGGTGATCCAGAACATCCCACAGATGCTCTATTGGGTTGAGATATGGTGAATATGCTGGCCAAGGAAGGACAGCGACATTGTTCTGGTCCAGGTAGGCTACTCCTGACAGACATGAGCCACATGTGGTCAGGCATTGTCATGCATGAAGGTGATGCTTGGTTGCTGTATCCTGGAAATGACCTAGGACCTAGGACCGCATCTCGGTAAGGGATAGCTGTCAGTGTACCGTGGATGTGGACCAGGTCTGACCGTTATTCATTAGCAATGGCTCCCTACATCATGACACCACCACCAAATCGGTCCACTTCCTGGATGTATGCGGCAGGATAGCGGTCCCTGCGATGACAATACACATGCCTACGACCATCAGCTCTGTGCAAGTTTAATCACTAAATGTGATCTCCGTCCACTGTGCAATACGCCATAACATCTGTAAGGTCTGCTGAGTTCTGACCATCAGCATCCCAACTGCCTGGTCACGTAGGTTTTGTGGAAGCTATGGCATCATCAGTTGTTTCAGTAGGGCATTAATTAGACCTGAGATTTTATTGCCTTGGCCACATGTTTTCAATCATGCACAAAACACCAACACCATCGTTTACTCTGAAATGCACCAATGACTGTTGTGACTAAATAATGGTTAGTCATGATTTAACATGTTTTGGTTGTGGGTACATAAAAGAAAACTCATTTCAGTGTTTTGTTTCAGTAGATTAGGGCTAGTATTGGGCTCTTAAAATTATGCGTTTCTACTGTTGTTCTGTATATAATCTGTGTATCATCCTTACAGTCTTGCTCATTAGAGAATCTCATAAATTACTCACCAGCTATAGCCTGAACCCCCACACGGAGGAAACCACGCACCTCACCCTTCTCTGTTACTATGGCAACACGGTGCACCAGTGGTACAGGGTACAGCAGGTTGCTCAGGTACACGAAAGCTCTGAGAGTAAAAAAAAGGAAAAGAGAGACGTGAAAAGATGATTTTGGTGCAGTGTGGAAAGACTGCTGCAGTCTTTAGATCCAGAAAACATATACGTGTTTTTTTTTATTGTAATATAACTGCCACATTATCTGCTCCATTTAATCAAGCCTACTGAAAGCAAATGTAAAACAAATTGAAAAATAATGTAGTAGTCACATAGAGGCACATACAGACTGCCAAATAGATCAATTGTTTAGATATCTTATAATGTGTACAAACATTTTCTTGTATAACATGTTAGTGACTACGATACCATACAGTAAAATATTAGTGACTATTAAGCTTAGGAATGAGCAAAATCAAAACAAAGAACAAAACCATGAACATAAAATCATACATGCTCCAGGGCACTGAAATAAGCAGCAGTTTAAACCGTGCCTGACAGACAGGGTGATGACAAGCTGCTTGGGATGCAGCAGTAAAGGCTGTATAGTTTATTTGTGTCATGTTATGGTCGTGTCCATGCCTCTCACACACATACACTCACTGACATTTTGTTCAGTAAGACTTGATTTATTTTGCTGCATCCTGGTGACACTCCTCTCTCTCCCTCCTTTTTGCAGACTCAAGGCCGAGGCAGAGGGGACAGATCAATCTGTGCAACCTCTGAAGTCATAGTGACGAAGGTAGCTGAGCTACAGCTGTTGCAGCGTCTGGTTGGCTTAGATCCTGCATTGATCTGACGTCTCATTCTGAGATTAGCACACGTTATTTATTACCAAAATGTGATGTTCATAGCTCTGAGGGTACATTGTTGATATAATGTGAGCTCTGATTTCAAATGCTGCTGCAGCTTATTATTTCATCTCGACAATGAAACAAAGAAAGCATGATTATGTTATGCTCAACTACCATCGAGTTAATACGGCCTACAAAACATTACAAGGGTAATGTTAAAACAAACAATGTTATAAAACAAATGTTTATGGATAATGTAATAAATAAAACAAATAAAAAACAAGGTTTAAATGTATAAAAAAAAACAAAATGACAGACAGCTAATCAACTTAGACACAGCAAATACATGCAAACAGATGTGAGAGTTAATACAGTCAGAGCAGCGATGGTGGCGGGGATGAGACATCACGCTGGGCGGATGTGGAGAGAAAAGGATGGTAGCTTTTCAATTTTTGGGAAGACTTTTGGGAGCCTAAATTGAAAGTAGCTAATATAAAGCCGGCCTGTGAGCACAAAAGTAAAACTAATCACATTAAATCCAAACTGGTCATATTTATCTCTGCTAAGCCGCTATGATTACAAAATCCGATTCTGAAATTATTACCAAGGAGGGCTTGGCTGATATATCAGAATGCCTGATTAATAAGAAACATGCTCACAGAATTTGCTCACATTTTTTTAGACTCTGTTTGCAAGATAGCAAAATAATACATAGGATGATGTCTTGCATTCTACACTCTGCTGCTTTCATCTCTCTCTCTCTACTGACCACTGTTGTTGGGTGCAACATCAGTCTGTCATGTTTTCTGAGGCTTCATTTCTTCCCACTCTTTATTTCACTTTGCTCTACATCTGTTTTATTACGAATAAATTAGACTAAAACAAGCCAGAAGCCACCCCAATCTCCTGTCCCAGCCTGTGTGTGGAGGACGTAGGAACACCAATCCCAGTCACCAACCTTCCCACCAGTATGAACCAGGGGGAGCGGTCGTAGAAGGGGTCCTGGCCGTCGCTGAAGATGTCAGAGCCCTCCTCGGTGCCGGCATCTGAGCTGGTGTCGTCCACAAATGCCTCATCATCAATCAAGTCAGACATCTCGCTCTGGCGCTCATCTGCCAGCTCGGTGATCTCAGAGTCGGTGGTGGAGAAGGTAGGCGAGGGCGTACGATCAGCCAGGTGCTCATTGACACAACCGTGGAAGATGGGGGAACTGAGAGGGACGGTAGTTTGGGAACAGTGGCAAGAACCAAGGAAAGGTAACAATGGAGTAATAGAAGAGTTAAACAGGCCACTGCAGCTCATTAAGTTTGGCTTTGATGTGATATTTCACTGTTAAATTTCCTACAACAAATAACATAACATCATGTATTGAAAGAAAAAAAGATAAAACATTTTGTATATTTTGAAATGCGAAATAAACAACCATAAAAAGTAGCTGTACATTTATATGAAAAGATGACACAATGCTTGCTTATTTTTACCTGGTGATGATATGAATAGTGTCGCAAAGTCAATTGATAAAATAATCTTTAGTAATACTTCTACTTTGTGGCTGTTGTTTCCAACAGTAGCAACAGAGGGATTCATTTCATGAAGAGCAGGTATTACAGAAGAAGAAGTGTCACAGCTGTTTATAGGAACACAATTATGTTATACTAAAATGAAACTCCACTTTTAAAGGGTTAACATACAAATCTCCTAAAGTATGAGGTTGAAAGAGGATAAAACACAAAATACTGCAAAATTCTACTTGATCAAAATCCACTATGTTGTTTACAAGCTTTTGCATGAAATGGAAAGAATGTCAACATTAGAATGGCAGCAGACACAGCCGAATGATAACAGACCCATGAAAAACAGCGAAATACAAAATGTGATAAGAAAATGAATAAATACATAAAGGAATATTGATCAGTGACATGAAATAAAGTGCACACCAAAAAAAAAAAATCAGAAATGTAACATTTTTTAAATGACAACAAAAAAATACAATGAATAACAATGAGCAACAAAATAATACCAGATGAATGATAAATGAAAATAACAAGCTTGATGTCAAAAATGTTCTCATCGCTCATAAACATAGTAGCTCTAAAGAACCAAAGAACCAAACAGTATTCGAACACCCAAGTGTTTATTATATGATACATACCTCCCCACAAGTTTAAACCAATGGAAGCGGTCATAGAAGGGGTCATTTCCTGTCAGAGTACCCTCACCATCCTCCTGGTTCAGGGAAGCCATTTCTCCAGCACGGTCATACATCTCTCTCATCTGGTCCAGCCTCTGTCTACAAATTACAACAGAGTGGACATAACATTAGCGAGAAGCACAAAGAGATTATACGGCTCACGTAACGGCGGGAGAGAAGAGATGCCGCTCGACGCGCAGATGTCAGTGTCAGTAATGTACCTTTTCACAATTTGAGAGAAATGGTCTGACAGTAGGCTAATAGAGAAAACAGAGATCTTAAAAACAAATCTAAATAGAACAGGACTAGTTTAAGCGTATTACTTGAGTTTATCCAGGGACCAGTAATGTGTGGCTCCATTCTTCAGGTCCTGAACTTCTACAGCCACCACAGTGCGGGGGAAAGGCCTGGAGTCGCGTGTTTTCTCAGGCTCTGTTGACAAGAGCTCAGGAGGAAGTGGAGAGTACAGTGTGTCTGTCAGCAAGACAAACTGGAACTGAACCTGAAAAATAGGAGAGGTGGTTGGGAAGGGAGGAATTATAGAAAGACTTCAAATGACATTAAAAAAGTCATTAAAACAACAAAAAACTAGCACAATAATCTAGTCTGACTTTGACAGATCAGCACTTCAAGCTCTTAACCTTTACTGAAGATTTGTTGTCTCACTATCTTTTCTAGGGTGCTTCTATTTTATTGCAGATATACCATCAAACAAATCTCCATTTTGTGGCTTGTCTCTTCCCAGCATCCTCTGGGGGAAAAAAAAGCTAAAGCAATTGACAACATTGGACATAAATCACAGACAGAAACCCAAAGATAAATAAAAAAGCGAAATGTGAAAATGTCTTTTTGACAGACAACCCGTTTCCACTATCAATCATCTAGAACTGGACAGGAATATAAATTACACTGGTCTCATGATGGGGAGGGTGGACACACGGTGTTGGATGATTTAAAGAGTTGCCTTGTGCATTATCTAAAAACAAGAGAGGCCAGTTAAAAAAATCATTAGCATCACAGGCTAAATGGAAATATTAATCAATCATGTGGCTCCTTTAATGACACCATCATATCATAATCTAGCTTCACAGTAGAACAGAACCTGATGCACTATGAGGGTATTTCAATTCTGTAAATGTGGCTGTGAGGCGAGTGGGGCATTAATGGACAGTATGGTGTTTAGCTACATTTAGAGGCAATCTTTTTTTTTATCATCCTTCACCCACACTTCTCATTCAACTTTTAACATCTCTGCTTTAGAGGGTCTCCAAATTTTTTGTTTGTAGACCATTCGGTTAAACAGGCTCTACTAAACTGAAAGACCTGAACTCCTCTTTTTTGTGCTGCACAAATGAAGTTTGTATTTTTGTCCTCACTCTGTAAATGAAATATCTGTTGTATATTGTTGAAAATGGAGCCGAAATATATTTTTCACTCACTTTCTTCTTAAGCTCCACACTAATGGCATTGGCCTCCTTCAGGTAGACGGCGTTTCCCCACAGCTGATCACGGAGGGAGGTGAACTGATGGTACCTCCACTTCCTGAAGGCCCACTGAGCCAACTCAAACTCATGCTGAGTCCATGGCACTGCAGGGAGACGGAGCACAGAGAGGACATTAACATGCAAAGCCAAATCAACACATGAACACAATGTGATCTCACATACTACCAAAAAGGACGGCATCAATTTACCCGTTTTAGCCGAACCACAGATTTAATATACTTTATATTTACTACCTGAAATTACAGGTGATCAATCGCATGGAATATGTTTGGACCTGCAATTGCTCTCAACATTATAAAGAGATTTATAGTCTAAGCTAATATTTCTAATGCTGTTAAATATTGCCAGTAATTTAAAGACAACTTGTCGTTGATGAGCTAAAATGTGCAAAACTAAGTCTGGTCCTTCAGACTTCAAATACAGTTGTTGCCATTTTTAGTGGTATGTTTTAATTTAAATGGAATTAGAAGATCTATTACTTAATACGGACTCGTTAGTAACCTAAATGAGAAATTAGTACAGTATTATTAACACAATGTAATTAATCAAAATGAAGCTGATATTAGGTTCTTTTGAATATAAAACAGAACTTACTAAATACACATCCCAGTAGTTTGGGCTCTGGGCAAAAATGTGAAGGAAAAATAAATACAGTACTTTTCTATCCATATTGTGCGCTTAAATATAGGGAGTAAAAAACATCTTCAGGATTTAATAATTACAATACACACCTTCCTGTTCCTCCTCCTCTTCCAAATCTTCTTCATCAGGTGTCTCGGCTACTAGAGAAATAGTCTCCACCTGTTTTTGAAGTTCCTGCAATTTGCTCTCGTACACCTGGACACCAACACACAGGGAAGTGAACATGGACATCTGTCGACCAGCTAGCCATCTGCATCACATTTCTACACAGAATACAGTGTTAAATTGGAATTACTGCACATTCTCCACTTCCAGAATTCTATATCTACATTAATTTTGGTGACGGGTCCAAATGATGCGTTGGTAAATACAACTGGATGTGTAAACTGTGTGAAATGAAAGTGGATTTACAATTACATAAACTCTGTAATGAGATGCACGCAAGAATTTAGCACTTCTTTTTCCTTAAACTGTATATTTTCAGATCTATATCAAAACACTACATATAAGTAAGGGTTTTTATCTTTTGTACCTAATGTATGTACAACTTTAGAAGTGACTTGATGATGAAAAATATCAATAATCACATGTCTACTGTCAATACTAAAACACGGAAATAAAGGTTGCAAAGCAAAACAGCAGACAATTAGAAAATTATTGTCTACTCTCTTTACAATAATTCAATGGGTAGCTCAATTCTTCAATCATTGCAGTGAATGAAAAACTTTTTTTTCTTTTCCTTTCTTTCTTCTTTTCAATAGACAATTCAAAATGTGTATCTTATATTGTGAGAGAAATGGCTGGAGTGGAAGATGAGAAGTGCTGGTAGAAGCTGAGTCAACTGTAATCCAATGAGGGGCGCCATCGTCGTCAAAGCAGGTCAGGCTGTGGTCCCGATGACCTCATCCTGTTTGTTCAATGTCTTCTGGGAAGACAATACAGCCTTTTCATTTGCCATTAACCTCCTCCCATTTGAATTCCTACCAACAAGCCAAAAGCTAAAGTCTCTCCATTCAAACAATCTTTGGAAATCTAATAACCAAGTTTCACTGATTGTACTCATCTGCACAGAGCTACTATTATAACACAATAAGTACCATAATGTACCATATAATAGTTGGAGCAGGTTGAAAATAAAGCTATATAAATTGGAAAATAAGTTTAAAAATGCAGGAGGCTAAATTCAATACCTAAAGTTAAGTTATTCTGTATATAATAATAGGTACTAGTTTAAAAGTGTATAAAGAACGCAAAGTACTTTAACCTGACCTGAAGTATTGTGCAGTGTAATGCATACATGCAGTCTCTCCTTAAACTGGTTTGTTGGCAGTGGAGAAACGAACACCACCCATATATAACAAATAACTGCACTTACAGCATGTCATTTTATTTCAGTCGTTGAAAATACATCTCTGGCAACATAGGGATTCAGGTATGTGTTTTTGAAACCTATGAACATAACTTTTCATAGTAACATATTAACCGTATGTTTGCACAAAGTGCTTGATTAAGGCGCAGCACAACTTTGTAGACAGCCACTTCATACTGTAAATTCAAAACGCAGAAAGAAACACTCAATGGACACAAAACACTGAGATGTATGTATATCTTAAAAGGAAAGTACACTGTACATTGTCCATTTTTTGTATATTTTCAGGCATACCCGTTCACCATCAGCACCACCGATGCATACATTAAAAACGATTTGTTAATGGAGCATTATTAGGCATGAAGAAATGATTAGCCATTAGCTATTACATGCAAAGATAGTTAAAGATATGATATGTAGGGCGGAGAGACTTGACGTTACATCATTTATTTGTTTGTTTTTTGTTATAGCGAAATAAGGCAGAATATGTACTCATTGCATTAAACAACAAAAATAATTGTATTCATTTTTTGATAGTTCTTAAAGATCTCTCCCATGCTGCTAAGTGTCGCCATTTCTCTAAATTTGAAGGCCTGGTTTTGAAATGTAATAATTACTGGGTTCTTTTAAAAGCTATAAATGCAGCAAGGTAGAGACAAATTGACAGACAGGCTTGCTGCTATTTCAAATAAGCATCAGCTAAAGCACAAAGGCAAAAAAAAAAAACAACGCGTCATGGATAACTGATTTTACAGACCAGCACTCTGATAGATCTAATCAGGTTATACCAATATATAGCATTTAAAATTAGCAGGTAAAATGTGGCAGTCCTCAAAATCTCATTTGACATGTATAGTTCTCAAGGCTAACATTATGCAATTCTTTGTCCTCCCTCAAACATGCTTTAAGGCAAGACTTTGGGAACCATGACAACACTCTGTGGGACAGCCAATCAAAACACGGTGAACTTTGTGCTTACTCAGTGAACCACAAACCAAAAGTGTAAAATTAAGACTGAGACAGAGCTCAGCTTATGATGTGTGGTTTCTATAGAAAGGGAAGGGAATGATTTTGAAAATTCTGGACTGGTTCAAGTGAAACTTTGCTAAAATGTTATGTAGGTCAATTTTTATATCTCATAGGATCTTAAGTTAATAATTCTCCTTGATCCTTGGAGTTAATTACATCATTGTGGAGAGACATAATGTATAAAATAAGGGTAGTTTGTTAAAAAAATACATTTTAAGTACAGTGTAAATTATTGCTTAACATAAATGTGTGTGTCTTAATTAATTACACAACACATCTATGACTTGAGGTGCAAAATACTGAAATACAAGTATGTGGCAGGTAGATAAATTGATAAATGCATCAAAAAAGAAAGTTAATAGTTTGGGTTTAAGCATAAAGTAGTTTACTAAGATTTTGAATAAATAATTTTGTTATTACTAAGAAGTTCGTTGGTCAGGCAAGTTATGAAGTTTTCATTGCAAACCTAAGCTGAGCCCTTGAGCATGAGCACTGAAGTAAAAAGAAGGGGAAATGAAATGTTTAAATGCACAGCAATATTAACAAAGAGTGCATTAAAAGGCACTTTCTGAATACTCCTTTTTGACCACTATTTCTGTCTATTTAAAAGGTAGTCACATGATCGACTGGTGCATTATTTTATTCCATGATGAAGCTACTCTTTAGATTCCAGATCTAGATAACTTGTGACAAAAAATGTTATGAGGTACAACACACAATAGAAAACTGCAAAGAGAACTGATTTTTGCATTCTGACATTCAGTTACAAGGTTCATTGAAGAAGAAAAAATATTGGGTGTTTTTCAGTTCCTAATTTGGCCTAAATCAGCAAAAGTCTTACTGAAAATTAGACACTTCAATGTGTTTATACTGTAGTGGTTAAAAACATTCAGAATAAATCAATACTAAAACGGCAAAGATGTAAACTCAGAAATTCAACCATGAAGAAAGTTTTGGCAAATCAAAGCATGATTGATGAATTGTCACACATGACTACAAAATGAACATAGAAGGCATGCCGTGTCTCTTCTAAGAAAATCATTCGTTGGCTTCAATTCCTTATGACAGCTCTCCCGGTGCTAGTAATGACAGCACAATGAAGCAAAAACTGCTAAGACAGCATATATCATAACGATGATAAAATGTCTTTATAATACATACAATACTTTGGGTCAACCAATGTCACACTGATCAAGTGCAAAAGTCAGTCAGTTTTAGCTGCTTGATTCACATGATTGAGAGCTGTTGTGATCTGTAATGCGTTTGCCTACTAAAGTATATCAAACTAGTTCCTCATTCCACAAGTCCTACTCAGACAGTCGTCTCTCTGCTGGCTTTTAGATTGGGAGCAGACATTTGTCTGCGCATTCTCGGAGGTGCCTGAAAGTTGATTGGATGATTAGCATGGTCAATGTGATGGTATTGCTGGTAGCCATTGAATCTACCATCCGTATACATCATGCTATCATAGTGGTAAGGCTGTTGTTGATGGTGTGGCTGGGGATGTGCTGGCTGGTTCTGATGGTGACGGGGCTGGTAGAAAGCCTGTGTATGCCTCCTGTTGATTTCAGCCTGCTGCAGTGAATCCATAGAGTCAGAGGGCCGCTGGCGGTGATTAAAAGAGTTGCTGCGGCCTCGTTCATGGGGCGGTTGATGTTGGTTGTTCCTATAGTTATGTCTGTGACCTTGTAAACCTTGCTCCAAATCTTTAGTCCTGAATTGGGGTGATGGGCTTGGCGAAGGGGGAGTGATTTGGATAACTGAAGCTGCCATTTGTTCTCTAGAGTGTACTTGTTCTTCTGCCTGATAGCTTTCACCCTCTTCTTCTGCTACAGCTTCTTTAGGCACCTTTAGCTCAATGACCTGCTCATCTGTAATTATGATATGAGTACCAGGGCTCCACGAGTTGCGGTGCTTAGGGTTACTTTTGAAGGGGAAACGTAGCTTACGGTCTTCTGGCGGTATAAATCGATGTGGTCCGGTATTCCGGCGGAGCTGCTTGGAGATCTCTTGTTGCTGAAGGTTTTTGAGGCGTAACTGCTCTTGACGCATCCAGCGCATATGGCCTCCCCGTTTTAAGGTGGAGTCATCTACTGCACTTTCACATGTTTGTGAATCTACATCCTCTCCATCAGGCTTCGTAGGAAGAGGAGGTTTTCCTTCTTGAGGGCTTGGAGTTATGGCAGCACTAGTAGAGGTGCCAATATTGTCGGCCTTTTCTTGGCCCTCTGGGGTGATGAGTGGAAGGACCTTTTCCATTTTAACCATTTTGTTCCTCAGAGCACGGATCTCCTCATCCTTCACGTTATTCTGTTTCTTCACCTCCTGCAAGATGTCCTCGAGTTTATCGATGTGCACCTTTAGGTCGTCCATGACAACCCCTCCTGGTCGAGACCCATTGGCAATAACATCCTCAATGCGCTCATCACCAACCCCTACAGTGTCCCAAACATCCCGAGCGACTGCCCTCCACGAGTCCCGCTCGTTGGGGTCCTTCTTGCTGTAGCTTGCACAAAGCTCCTTCATCTTAACAATGGCCAGTGCCTCAATTTCCTGTCGTGTGTGGCGAAAGTCATTGAGTGCCACCTCGTAACAGATTTCTTTGACAGCCTGGATCTTCAGGTCAGAGATGGTCACCCACTTGGAGTCCTTGGTGATGCGGCGCCTCTGAGGGATCTGGTACATTTTAACAGGCTCTCTTCTTTTCCCACTGCTGGGCAATCCACACTTTTTCACAATGGTTTGTAGTTTGCTGGGGGGCAGCTTTTCCCTCAAGGAAGTGATCAGTCTCCAGCTCTCTTCACAAGACCTCTTATCAGAATCATCCCCACTATCAGAGTCTCCATCCTTGAGAAAACAACAAGGAAACAAACCAAATGGTTCCCAAAAAAAGGGAGAAATTAAAATGGGAAATCAAAAAGAGGATGAAAGGATGGCTTTTTAACAAAGAATGAACAAAGGTATGAATATGCAACATGGGAACTTCTACTATGAATAAAGCCAGAGTTGAATCCAAACACAATGCTTCATCTTAGACAGAACGTTGCTGTTTAGAATTTTGAGATTTGGGATATTTACCAAAGATTACAATTACACTGTAATAATGCTATTTAAATATTTTGCATACATCGTTACTAAACAGATGTATGGCAACATGCAGTTCTCAGAACTATGTTCAAATTAAAGTAGAAAAACATAGAAATCCAACAAACAGTGGCTTCATTGACTTTCTTGTCAGTTTTTCCTTTATGTTTTCTCTAGTGAAAAGGTGATATGCAGTGTTTCCCCTTATTTTAATGGTTGGGCGGGGGCATTTAAAAAATGCTGATATTTTGGCCTGGTTTGCACTTTGGGGTTGACGTTTGTTCATCTTTGGTTTTGGAAAGTTTTTATTGCATGAAACGTATCGACTTCGACCTCAACTCGGGTCACTGTCACTAAACTTGTCTCCTCTACTTTGCTCTGTCTGTCTGTGTGTGAAGCATGGATAAGCCACGCCCTCGGTAGCAACACGAGTGCAGAGCCAAGCAGAGTCGAGTCATTGATCAGGACAGTGAAACGCCTAAAAGATGCTTATGCTCTGCTGAAATGAAACAAATACACATATAAATTACGTAAATTCCATAAATAAAATCATTTGTGCCTGTCCTATTGCGTTGAGGGGGCAGGCCCCCCTCCAAATGAATGGTAGGGGAAACACTGATATGGATATGAATGAATTTATACTTATTTGAACATTTATTTATTTTTTAAAAATTAGGCATTTCGTATTTCAGAGATGGGGATATCAGCTTTTACAACGTTGTTCCCAATGTTGCATATTTAAGTCAAAAGTAAAGGTAAAGCATGTATATTACGATTAGAAAAGAAATATAAGTAGATGATAGTTGTTGATTGATGCACTTCTGTATTGCTTTGTGATATTCCTCTTCTTAATTGACATTTTTGTGATGTGAAAGCTGGATCCCAACACATGCTACAGAGGCATGCATGTACATGGATTTTGGAGCTTCCTTTTTTAGTCCAGAAGGTTTGAGTGGCTTTAGTATTAGCAGTGAGTTAGAGGATAGTGTTCTTGCAGTTGATCAGAAAGCCAGTAGAGAGAGGAAAAGCAGAAGTGAGGGTGAGTGTTAATCCACTACAAGAAAAACGTTAGTCGGAAAAAAATGCAGTTTCTCATTTTTTGTAGACAAATGACATTACAGATCACAACCATTTGGAACAGATAATTCTGGTCTTGTGTATGATACTGTATGTATGGCTAGAAGTGGACATGTTGTGAGCCTCAACCCTAGGCCTATAACTCTGCACATAAAACCACCAGATTATGGAAGAGGTCTGTGATAACTCTGTTGTGGAGCCAAGCCCTCAGTGTGCTACACAGATGTCAGGTTAGGCTAGCAAACAGAGGTAGCCCAAGAAGTCAATGAGAAACCACATTGTCACTATCTGTCAAAAACCTACAGCAGGATTTTTGTTATCACAATGCATTGTACATGTCAGCAACTGCATTGAGGAGATGAAACTCAGGACAAAACAGAGTAAGAAAACTAGAGTAGATATCTAATCCAAGCAAATCAACAGCCACTTCACAGCTGACCAGCTCAACAGCAAACACTGCAACTTAGTCTGGAACCAGTGTTGAAAGGAGTTAAGAAAACATGCTATTAACAAGAACCATGCAAAGCAGCACTGTTGTTTTTTTAAAAAAAGAAGGCAATGTATTTTTCTACAGACAAAGATTTAATTGGCTTTGAATTAATTTTGATCGTAATATCAAATAAACTTCAGCTTTGAGTTGCTGTTTTGCACGATTCAGATCAACTATAGAAGACAAGACAAATGAAAACAGGGATTTGGAAAGGGGAAAGGTTTACAATCTAATTCGCACTCAATCAAACCGCTGCAGAAAAATGAGTTACAGCTCAATAGGACAGCGAGTAAAGGCTCATCTGTTTTAAACCCGAAAAAACTGCCATGCAAGAAAAACAGACATGCGCTAAGAGTAAACAAGCGTCATTCTCAGACACACACACACTCCAAAAGTGTCAGAGCTCAGAGAATGAATTAGTACTAGTCAGATTTGAATTGACCGAATGAAATCTTTTAGAAAAATTAAAAATTGATTACCAATTGTAACAGACCATAAAATAACCATGCTTTAACTTTGAATTCCACTAAGAAGATACCAGACATCCTGAAGAACATTTTACTCAAAATCACACACAAAACATTACAAAGTCGCTGGATCATTCAATGAGCTGCAATTAATTATAGCATCAAATAAGTTATGGCTTAACATCTATTAAACCCACTCTACAGTTTCTACTAACTTTCTGTTTCTACTAACCTTCTGTGATGATTAAAGACAACAGACCGAGGCCATAAAATTCACCACGTGGGTTTGACTAAATTTTATTTAGCTTATTTGAACTTACCAGACGCTGTTGCTCCAGAAGTTGGTCTGCTTCTTCCTTCTCCTTTTTGTACAATATTTCCATCTCAGTGAGCCTATAAAAATTGAGTAAAATATAATGAGAAACAGAATTCACGACAAAATTCATGACATACAGTACAATCCACATTAGAAATAAATCAGACTACACACTATTAGAAAAATCTTAAATACAGTTAATGGGATGAATTGCGTACCTTTTCTCCATCTCCTGCTTCATGTCAATACCCTGTTTCTCCAGAAGTTCTCTCTGAGCAAAGGTCCAATCCACTGGCTCCACAGGGGTTTCGGCAGATGGGGTCTTCTCCCTTTCAGCCCTGGCCTGTTCTGGGTGGTTGAACCGGAAGACATGGTTCTTTCCCATAATGATACGGTTACCTGAAAGAAGGTGGGGCATATGTGTGGCAGAACCATTATATAGATTCAATTACCTTTCATTTTTAAGAAAAAAAATCATCTCATCTTGGGGTAAAGAGATGAAACAAACAACACATTTATATGAGGTTATGATGATTACACAAAAACTATTAAAGAGATTTCAACAACATCTGGTGGAAGGGTCAGGGATGGGCCAAGGAATAACCCTTTCAATTTTTGATTGGATCCGAATAAAGGGGCCGACCCAATAACGTTTTTCCATTTTCTTTAACATAGCGATAGCAAGATTTTCCCTAATTGCACCAAGTGATTTCCACAGACCTTGGTGGAGGGATGGGGCATGGGCCAGACAAGCTGAACAGGCATGTTTACGTTTGTTTGGCCTTGGTGGAGGTATGAGCTCAGCAGAGCACCATTGCAGTTTACAACTTGATTTATGAAAATGAGTTATGTACCTGAACGAAGCTGGATTGCATCCTCAACACGTTTGCCGTTGACATAGGTTTCTGATCCCTCACAGGGCACCAGCAGGACGATAACTTCAGCAAAAACATAACATCATCAATGATTCTCATTAAAAACCTCGCTGTCATTTACTTTTAAATGGTAAAGGACAAATATCTCATCCAGTATATGTAGAAATTATTAATACTGTATGTAGGGCATAATGTGTCCATGAGAAGATAAATTCTGAGTCTAGTTATGCAGTAATTTCCTCCTTTGACAATTAGCCTAGGGTTGCTTTTGCAGATATTTAAAGGTTATGGGTATCTGTATTTAAATTAGACCAGAAAAAAAATCTCCTCTCCTTCTACTAGCTGCTTAATTCAAGATAAATGCAGATATTCAATACACCACCTTACATGTGCCAAAACAAACACAAGTTTAAAAAAAAAGAAGTCATAAGATAGTGCCTCACCATCTCCATTGGTATTCCTCTCACTGCGGAAGATGCAGTGCTCTTCCTTGATATGAGCACCACTTAAAACAATATCCTGTCGTCTTTCAGCATCAGCCTGACCAACTCTGAAACAATCACAGAGAGCATTTTGAGAGAGTAAACATTGCCCTCACAATGTATTGGCAGCTATTTGACAAAAGGTCAGTGGCAGAAGGTAAATGGAACCTTTAAAGAATTACTTTAAAGGTTTACTAAAGCACTATAGTCCATCATCTTTTATTGTCCCTCTGGACAGTATATTCAGGGGGAGCAGAAGGGCAAAGAGGGGCGGAAATTAACTTTAGGCAGTGAAACTTTGTCGACGGTGGCACATTTGAAGCCAGTTCTCTCTGACTCTAAAAGTTCCTTTTGCTTAATAGTAAAACAGAAAAAATGAAATACAGAGTAGTTTTCAGAGATCCTGCCAGGGACTTTTTCCAGGTGCTCAACAGCATTTCAGTGTATACCTTGTAATTCCATCTTTGATGTAATAGAGCAAGCACTCTGACATGAGAGGATCCTCATTCAGGTTAACCAGGTGTGGAGTCTGAAAATGAAACATAACAGGTAGAAACCATGGGTTTCATTAATTTGTTCCATATTAAGCAGTGGTGAAAATACACTTATAACAGATTAATCAACTGGGCATAGTTTGATGTGCTCATGGACTGTCATTGATACATGATCCATAGTGCATAAACATGGATCTCACACTGATACAGTTCTGACATCTTTAGAGTCTGATAAATACATACTAATGCTACAAACAATGCTAAACGTTATTCTGCAAAACCACCAACCTTTTTTGGGGAAAACACCCCATTAAAGTTTGTAAAAAAATCACAAGTCTTCTCAACAGAATGCTAACCCATGGAGCAGCAGTAGAAGAAAAGAGAGAAAGGATGAATGCAAGATAAATGGACGTGAACAGAAAGAAAAAAAATACATAAATTAGCAGCAGAGGAGGGGTGGATGCATGTCTAAAGAAGGATCAATTTTTAAAGAGGGGAATCTGAAATCACCACTGATCTAGTGACAGCTGGCGCTTAACAGTCAGTTTAAAAGATAACAAATCGCTTTCTAAGTCACAATCAAACTAATATACTGGTCTTCATGTTGCTGCCACACAGCACCTACTCCAGCACTAATGGCTCTAAGCAGCTAAAGGAAAGGTTTAGCTAATCTACTCAGAGCCAGATATTATATTCAAACCTCACTTAAACTTTAAGGGAGCTTAAATTCTGAAGCACTTGACAAAACTTAAAGGAACCCCTTCATTTTAAAGATGATCATGTATATTAGACTATCAATCAGACATGGAGAGGGAAAAATAGCTGTATGTTCTACACAGGAGTTAAAGATGGAGAAACTGATGGAAATAAGCACATTTATGACATAAATCACTACTTAAGGCTTAATTAAACTAATTGACTGGGCTACATCTAGTGCAGGAAGTCTTTCACTTCCAATTAACAAACCTCGTTGGTGGGGAAATGATCAAACTGCTCGTCAAATGGCATTTCATGACTAAGCTGAGCGTGTGAAAGAAGCAAATAACAGAGTGGAAAGACCAACAGAATAATGAAGTGAACAGATGAGAAAAAACAGTGGGAGTACAAGGAAGTGAGGAAGACTGCATCACCATCCATGGGAAATCTGACACAGTCCCCCAACATCAATGTCTGAGGTTGTTTCATGTCTGTTGTACCTTTTTAGGAGAGAAGACCCCCAAAGTGCCTCCATCTTCACGGATTGCCACACCCATCTCTGCAAGCAAGGCCTCCCTGTAGTGAAGAACATATGGAGACTTGAGAATAATTCTTTAAATGCAACACAGAAGACATCAGGGCCCTAACAAAGCGTGCTACATTTATTCTCCGGCAAAGGTAAACATATTCTTTAACTTTGCATATTTATCTTCAGCAAAGAGCCTTTATGTTGATAAGACAGAGGATGAGAAGAGGATGAGACAGAGGATGGTGTAAAAATATTTCAGAAAATGATCCGTGGATTGATTTCTCATTAGTTTCTGGACAGGCAGAAACTGGCACCAGTGAGACTCAATGGACAGACAGCAACTTAGTTGATGTCTGCACAGATGAGTACATAAAGGGGCAAAAGGGTGTGAGAGCGGTGTGTGTGCAGCAGAGTGTGACAAGACAGAAAATACAGGAAATAAGCACAATGAGTGCAGATAGGTCAAGAACTAGACAGACAGCACAGAGGGGTAAGAAGTTCATATTTATCTGTATTTCATACCGACATTTAAATGTCAATGTGTATCTTATTTTTTTTATCCATCTATCCATCCATCTATCTATCTCTATCTATAATATCTATCTATAATATCTATCTATCTCTATATCTATCTATCGTCTCACACTGACAACACACAGACGAACTGACGGATATTGTCTGCCAACACTGACCTCTCCATGCGGATTGCCTCAGTCTTTCGAAGTTTCTCTTCCCAGGTTTCATTGAGCTCAGCGATGATCTTTTCTGATTCCTGAACACAAGAAGCAAAGTGTGAGGAAAACACAGCCAGGGTAATGTAATCTTTTTTTAGCTCAGTGACAAAAGGCACAACCAGGCTGAATTCATGAGATTACATTTGTTATCCTAGTGACAAACGTGCTTTCTTGTTCATGTTCATATCATTTCTTTCTTTAAGGAAAGTTTTGAGTCAGGTATAAAAATGTGTGACATAGGAGCAGGGTAATATTATGATTAGCCCGTTTAGCCCATAACCAATCTTGAGTTTCCCCTGTGAGCTCATTGTTTAAGCACTAGTAACTATCAAGCACAGCCACTATGTCAGTTCTTTATTTTCTAAAAGCAGTGACTATAGAGTCATCTTAATTTAAAATTATTATGAATTGCTATGTTGGGTAATACTGACTACTTTTATAAGAATACATGTTACGGTAGCCCTCTTACGTGGCTCCACTATCAAAGCTAAAAGGCAATCAGGCAGAATCTATTTTGGTCCAATTTCCTTCGTATCTGCGTTGGTGCTTGACGTCATTGGATGACAGACTAGGCACCACAGTTACCATGGAAACTGCAGCTCCTCATGGTTGGCTGTTGCCATTCCTTATCAAAAGAGGGAGAGGTATACTACAAGTGTGAGAGATATAAAACTCAGAGACCACATGAGGTCTGATGGGCTAAATGTGTTTAGATTAAAAGGCTATGTGCAGGCTGAAACAGCAACAGCCTGAAGACAATAAATCAACTTCTAATTTACGAAACAAATATTTCACTGTGTGTCATGTTAGGCTTTGATTGGAATACTGGTTTTAGCTTATTTAGTCACAGATGTTTCAGCATTTTGGAAAGATGTGTCCTCTATAGTTAATGTAAGATAACTAAATACTGACATATAATTTCAAATATTTCACAAAAAAGGGGCATTTCGTTATACTGTTTGGGTCCAACAATATGACAATAATTCATATATTTTGCTGAATAATTATTGTATGCAATTAGTGTCATATCCAACCAAAAGCAGTAGGTCACTAGGTACACAGGAATTAAGGAAGTGTCATGTGAACACATGCTTTGTATAAACATTTATAAACCACCCTGTTGCCTCACACAGCACAACCTGGGCCAGATTTTAGCCCTACAGAGGACATACTTGCTAAAAAAAAAAAAAAAACGAGAAAATTTGTGTCAAGCACACAGATGCCCTCAGTATCTTTTCCCCACTGTGGGACTAATAAAGGGATATCTTATCTTATTTGGGAAAAAAAACCCTGAATGTCAGCATATGAAAATCGCCAGAGTTCAATTGTGCCTATAAAAGTTTTTAAAAAATCAAATTGAAGAAACCATTTATGTGATGCACACCATTCATTGAATTTTGAACCCAATGCCCCTAAAAAAAACAAGGCTCTAGTGTTTTTTAATCTCCAGTGAGTAAAAAAAAAAAAAGGGGGAGAAAAGGTTGCCAGAGTTAAAGGTGTAGCAGAGAGGGCAGAGAGCTCTGGGACTCTGGGAAGAAGCAGCAGAGAGTCTCCACAGTTTCAATTTTACCTTGAGTCTTTCGATAGCCTCCTCTCCTCCAGGGGTGGACATGATGCGCTCTTGGATGCTGGTGACAGACTGAAGGCCCACTTGGCTGCACAGTGAGCCAGAGGATGGAGAGGCTGTCAGGGAACCAATAGGTGCTGTGGAGAAATGGCCAGGGCGTTGGTTCTCTGAGGCTATCAAGTATCTATTCTTATTGTTCTGAATGTCTTTAAGGTCTGAGCCAACAGCAGAAGAGAAGAGAAAAGAGAAAAAGAGTACAGGAGAGGGGAAATAAATCACACAAAATGGGGAAACCAAATACAAAATATGAGAAGAGAAAGGGGAAAAGAAAGAGATTGGGAAAGAGAAAGGACAAAGGGGAGGGAAGACCAATGTAAGACACGTTGTACGTCAAAGGGTTAAGACAAACACCCATGATCAGCTACAGAGCAGTTTTCACTCCAGGAAGTTTAATGTTTGCACAACCTTTTCAACCCCAAGAGAAAATGCATTCAATTTAAGCTTGTAATTTATTTGAGGGTTTCCAGAGGGTTGTGTTCATGTTGGACAGACTTACAGTGAAGCGCAATTATAAGAAATTAAGTGCTTAATTTCTGTTATGAACAATTCTAATCTTGAAATGTTCAGGTGAACGAGAAAACACTGGGTGAAAACTGCTACTAGCTTATTAACTACAGGTTGGGAGGGAATTGGAGTGCAAGAAGACCCATAGGGGGGACAGATGAGTCGAGTAGTTTGATTCGCCGCACACACACACACACACACACACACACACACACACACACACACACACACACACACACACACACACACACACACACACACACACACACACACACACACACACACACACACACACACACACACACACACACACACACACACACACACACACACACACAATAAAAAAACAGAGCCACACCAGCCTCACTAAAGGTCAGGGAGCTCATATCAATTTAATGGCCTCAAGGACCAGTGAGGCCACAAAGACTTCGACCAACAAAAAACATAGATTAAATTATTTGAGAGTTGCGACATTTTGAATATAAAAAAATATGTGCAATTGACACTGACAATATAGGACTTGTCATATTACAGAAAAATAGGAAATGCATCAGCTCAGCTCAGGGATGAAACCAGAAAAATATATCTCTTTACTCTACAAAATTTACACTGATTATTAGCACTAAAGGCCAAGAAGGAGGAGGTATTAGAGATTTTTGGGAATACAGCATAGGGCACAATACAATCTATCATAACACATCAATGTAGTTAACTCTGTATACATACAAATGTTAAATAGCCACTATTCTAAGAGCCACTACTTAGTAATGTAAAATCATGCACCTTTTCGTCTGTAGATCATTCTAAAGCTTTGAGCATTGTCACCTGCAGTGGATGGTTAGTAAAAGAAAGCCAAATAAAATGAACAAAACAAAAAGTAGAAAGACCACTGTCAAGAAAAGAGGCTCGTGTCAAAGACTGACATGATATAAATGATAAGGGCACTTGTCATACAGATGGATTTGAGCCTGCAAATAGCTACCTCATCCCCATCATTCTGAAAAATAAAACAACAAGCACAAAACATGCTAACCTAGGGGCATGCTAAACCTTGCCAGATCCGCATCCCTACTGAAGCCTTGCATTTTTAAGTATCTTTCTATAGAGCATTAACTTTTTCAGGCGTTACATGCAAAGCTGGGAGCAGATTAAATCTAAAAAAGTAATGAGGGCATAAGCAATGTTAACTATTATTAATTGGGCAAATATCGACAATTTATGACTACCACACGTATACACACATTTGACTCCACTTCCTGGGCAATCATCCCCCATAGGATCAACTGAGAGGAAGCAGGAAGAGATGATAAGGGTCAACACCAGTAGAGGGGGAGAAGAACGTTACAAACATTTCTATGTGAGCTGGAGGACAATTATAATTGTCAGAAAAAGAAAAAAAAGGAAAAAGATAATTGAGGAGTAGAAATGCCATGGAATGACTTTTTAAGTGTCACATCATTAGGCAGATCCAAGCAAGCATTAACGAGTAGAAGCGTTTTTAATCATTAAGGGCATTTAAATTATTGATGGGCGTATTATGTGTCTAATTGACAAGGCTATGAATCATTACTATTGTGTACAGCAAACGAAGTGCGATTTTTTTTTAATGTGGCTTTAATCTATCGTTTGTGTTGTCATTGACAATTATGGGATCTTAAAATTTCATGAAAAATATTTTTTCTATAAAATTAGTATTCTGTAGTACATATGATGCACAGTGGAAAATACACATCACACATTTGAATCTTTTCGGAGGCATAATAAACCAGTATCTTGGTAAAAAGGTTTCTAGGAGCTTTCAGAGTCATTTTAGTATTGTACTAGGCAGAAAACAGAGTGATATAGAGAGAGGATCTTGAGCTTGAGGTAGACGCCGTGTGGCTGCAGGTATGACCCGTTGTGATAGCGTGAAACTTACTGTCGAGGATGTCTCCCAGGCCCTGGGCACGGAGCAGTTCCTTCAGTCGAGCCACTTCATCCTTCAGGTCACGTACTAGCTTGTTGTTGGGATCTTCATTGATGACAGCATTGCATTTGATGCTCTTAGCTCGGTCAGCATAGCTAAAAAATCAGGGCCGTTAAGAAACGTTCTATGTAGTCAAAAACCAAAAGCAAACAATTGGCTGGATTATTTCTGCATGCTTTGGATGGAAACCTCACCGGAGCGTGCTAAGAGTTTCATCGTAGTTGATATCCGCAGGACTGAGAGCAGCCACCATGGCTGTTCTTGAGTTTCCACCTGATTAAAAAAAAAAGTGGCAAAGAGGTCAATTATGTGGTAGTGTGGGTGAAAGGCTTTCTTTCTAATACACTGTGTGTAGATCTGATCAAGAGAGATTAGCATTAGATGATATCCACTGCACTGCAAGATGGGAATGCTCAGTACAGAAATAAAGACTACTAATAAAAAAAATTAGTGATAAAACTAATTTAGACGTAACGGTGTATGTACTACATGTATCAGCTATGATACACTGTAACCCTCTCCTCCATACATGTCTGAACCAAGAATTTGGGTGTGCTTGTCTTGTTCGGTTAGTATACAGTCAGCTGACGGTCTTCTTAAATTGACAGAGTGATGTACACTATCTCCAGTTGTTCCTTTACCCCACTTCATATTATAGCATAAGGATGTTTCAGTTTTTCATGCTATCCAGGAATAATTATTTTGCTACACAGTTTACATACATTACAAGAATGATTATCTGGCAAAATCAATGTTCATACCGAGGTTCTCCCTCAGCAACCATGTCAGAACAGAGTCTCTGTACGGGATGAAGTCAGTCTTCTTCTTTTTCTTGCTCTGCAGCAAACAAAAATTCACTTGTTGAGCAGAAAGGAAAAACAAGCTGATGTATGGCTTTCTTTGACAATATTGAAAATTAGGGATGGCTATTAACACAGAAAGATATTATGATGTATCATGATGTACCATGAAAAACTTTATGTAATGGACAACAGATCAGGTAGAATGAATAGAGGCCAGATTTGATTAACTTTTGCTCTAGTGCAGGGACTGTGAATTTCACTGTGTCATGGTGCCAAAAAGACCAGCACTTGTGCAGATGTAGGCTGCACACGGCAAAGGCTGTAAAATCTGCCTCATAAGGGGAATCAGATATTAGTGGTTCAGCTGTCAAAGGATTTACCTTGCTGGTACAGTTATCCTGTGTAAGCAGGCATTACAAGGACAAGAGAAGAGAAGTCAGAAGGGTAGACATTACAGAATACCAGGCTACAAACATAAATTCCTTGAAAGACAGGGTCAAGCTGTGAAGGGTAAGAGAAAAGGCTAAACGGGAAGAGGGAGAGAAAATAAAGACATAGAAACAGATATGAAACACTCACCACTTCAGCCAGGGCAGAAATAACCTTTCCTAATGTGGTGAGAGATTTGTTAATGTTTGCTCCCTCCTGCAATCATAAATGAAAGAAATGTCATTTCAGAGAGATCAAGGCAATACAAGTGAATGTTTGTACATGCTAGGGTGTTCAGATGATGGACGTCTTACCTTTAGCCGGGTGCCTTTAGCTCCAGTGGAATCTGCTCGTTCACTCCCTGCCAAGTCTACCAGACTAATTTTACTGACCTGAAGAGAGAGTAAATGCATATTGGAATATTGGATGCATCAAGCTTATGGATAAATAGACATTTTAATGATAATAAATACAGTGAAGATGAGGACATTACTGACAGAATTACAGCTCTGACTACTGAATATAAAGTCCATGATGTTTTCCTAAAATACTCAAATAGTTAACAAACTAAACATTCAAAATGCATTAGTGTACACCATTGTAAGCATTTGGACATTACTGTCGAGTTAGATGTAGCTACGTAGTAAGATCTGATACAGTTTCTTCACACAATAGGCATTGTTTTTACAATAACACTGCAGCCTTTGTTTCTCCGCAATCAGAGGAAATGCTTCAATCTAAATCTAAAATTACTCTTTTTTCCCCCCCTCTCTGATCACCACCAACTAAGAGGAGTTGTGTGAATGCTGAATGATCTAAACCCAGCATCATAAGGGTGTTGTCTTTCTTGTCTCCTCTGACCTTCTCTGTAGAGAGGTCTGTTTCGCTGTCATGTTTCCTTTGTGTGAAGACGATGGTGAAAACTGCATGGGACCTGCTGCTGGTCTCATTCATGTTGGTGGCAGCCACAGTTCTGTTGGTGAGCACATATGAACAGTGTCAGGAAATACAAAACGATGTGGATATAACACATTACATAACACACACTTTAATCATTCTTCCTTTTAAATTATGTATTAGTAATGCTAAATTACTAATAATTAATTTAATAATAGCTAAACAGGGCTCTTAATGAAACTATCATCACTGGGTTTATGCCTATTAAAGTGAATTCAGCTGAAAGGATTACTTTGTGTGGAGGAGGAGGATAATAATGTGAAAGCAGCAAATACAAATACACAAGGCGCACTCAGAGGGACGGTCACAGGGGAGATATGGGCTGTTCATGCCATGTTCTAGAAATAAGCCCTCTGAGTCAGCACAGGAAGATTAAGGCAGGGCTCACTCCTCCCCACAGGAGCTCTTGTGATCCACACATACACACAGTAGAACCAAAATACATATGCATCACATGCACTCATTTCACTGGGAAATAGTCGCTACATGCAATTTAAGAAAGGTTTCAGGTCAAAATAGAATTATACAACCACCTGTTCCTTGATCAACACTAACGATCAAGCAAAAAACCTAAATCTATATGATATCTGTATATCCTCAATCCAAATTATTGCTATTGTGCCCTTAATTTTATAGCTAAATTATCTAATATCTAAATATCTTCTGCGAATGTTGGTTATCACATCATCACGGCGACCGGCACCACTATTAACTTTGCCATCATTTCCATGATCTCATGATTCCAGAGCTTGGCTCACCTGGCCTTGTTGCCCGCATCCATCAGGTCAGCAATGTCTGTGTAGGAGGTGACGGCTAACTTGGACAGGTCCTCCACATAGGGGCCCATTAGCGGGTGTTCTCGCACTCGTAGGTTCCCTTTGTTCTTAGGGTTGAGCAAATCTCGCACCCGCTCACAGTATATCTCCATGTAACTGACCTAGACGCAATTGCAAAAGTAAAATATTAATTCAGTTCAATTAGAAAATTTAAGATATGTAAGAGTAGATTTTGAATCTTCACATTATTTTCATTTTTAATTGTTGATCCATATCATATAGATTCTATTATTTTGAGACTGCTTTCCAATTTGAGCAAAGGTATATGATTCATGATAAAAATCTGACGGAATACTCTGAAATAACACAGCATCTTTGAAGGATCGGCCAATGATTGATATCTGACTATTACTAGATATATTGTTGCAAAGAGGCAAGGAGTGGTTCATTAAAGACAAGCCAACACAAGAGGTAGGGGCTGAGAATAAGGATTACAGACGCCAAAGCAGTCTGAGACCCACCTCTACTGAGTAGGAGAGTTCCTCTTTGTTGCTATCCTCATTGATTTTCTCAAACAGATCTTCACAGAGCTGAGAGGCAGAGAAACAAGTTGTTTAGTGCAAATTACAGCAAGTTGAGAGGTGAAAGGGAGGCAGAAGAGGAGTGAGATCTGTGGACAAGCAGTTACCAGTATACAGCAAATTATTTAGCAACAAACCAGCAGACCATAAGATGCAAGTTTTGAACTTTATTATTATAGTCTGAGAAATATCTGCTTTTCATTTATACAGAATCTTAGCTGTGATGGTGAAGTCTCCAGGGAAGCAAGGGAAATCATTTTGGAGAGTCAGTAGGTGCATCAGAGATATCGATACCATTTTTTCCTTCACATGTCCAATGCCTCAACTTTCTGTATCAATTGACATTCAATACCGAAAATCCATATTATTGTATACATATAAATATAATTCTAGCAAAGTGTTGGTAGTCTAAGGCATGTAAATATGTCAATATAGCACCCTGAGTTTTAATCTGACCCATGTCCCCCTTTCTACTGTAGTTTCCCTGCAACAGGAGGCTGCTGCAAGGAAAAAAGCAAACATGGACTCCAAACAGCTGGCTGACTATGTGAAATGTTGAACGGAGATACATGAGAATAAATGCATTAAGCTGATTAAATTGTGCAAAGACAAAGAGTTTCTCATTACTGGAAACATAATGCTGCAATCTCAACATTTGCAGGGTTGCATCTGGTAGTGGGCAAAGACTGTTTTAATATGTACTATACACTTCAGTAAAATCAGAAACATCTCTTTAAGAACTAACCATAGGAATGATTCCTTCTTGTCCCTCCTCCTGCTTGCCCATCATGGTATAGGATTTGCCAGCTCCTGTCTGGCCATAAGCAAAGATGCAGACGTTGTAGCCCTCAAAAGCATGTGCCAGCATTTCCTTGCCAATATCATTGTACACGAGGTTCTGCGATGCAAAGCTGGGGTCTTCAGGCTGTGGGAAAGATTACAATTACTTCAATGCATGCAATTTCAATAAATTCATTGCATTTCACATTGACAATATATGTAAAATGTCCATTCTTGTTGGTCATTAAACTGTTCAAAACTCACTGTAGTGTGTGACCAGTAGGAGTAATCAAAACTGAAGGTCTTCGCTGGTTCCTTTGGGGCTTTGGGATTGGAAATAACTGTGGGAGAAGAACAATATTAGTCGTGTCATTGATAACATTTAGTTTGCTTTATCTCACGCATGGACTAGTCCGGCGGCTTTTGCTTGAATATAAATAACATCTAACCAAACTCCAATCCCTGAATATTAATGTTTCTTCTGGTCCTTTAAAAAAAACATTATGTATTCAATTAATATACTTTTTATCCTGGTAGGTCTCTAAAGATCCTGTTCGTCAATCAGAGCAATAATAGTGATATATATTTGGAACCGAAAGTCACATGAACCAGTGACCAATTATAGGCCATTGGCTTTTTGAGAACTGCAACTGTTGTGTCAGGTTTTTCCAAACACGACACGTTAAATCAGTATCTTAATGCATAGTATACATTTAGTGCAAAAGGGATGAATCCTAACATGCAACCAACTCCCTCTGACTCCACTTCACCTGTTGTATCTGTAGAAAGCCCTATGACCCGATATCCATACACTACTTAGCCATTCCCTATGGCTACATAGGCATTTAATGAAGAACAAAAATCTAGAGCCATGCCTGGCATGTCGTCCCTCTCAAACATGTTTGCTGGTACCCAATGGACTAGTACTCATGGTTTCCATACTGTTTACTGATATGTGATATGGGGGAGGGGGGAGACAAACATTTACTGCAGGATATTTGCAGATATCTGTACCCCCCAATTGTTCCTCAAATCACCCTCATAGACAAACTGCACTTCTATTGACTAAAGCTTCATTGTGTCAGGGAGAATGTAGACAGTTCACTTGGGCTAGACTGAGAAATGCATACCTTCACCATCAGAGTTGAGGGGGGAGGCGAAGAGGAGGGGGGGATGGAGGCAAAGAGCCAAGTGAAAAAACGGTTTGGGTAATTGAAAGTAGTAGTGAGCTCAGGGGCCTAGCAACAATCCAAACAGAGCAACAACAGAAACCAAAGGTAGGATGGCAGGGAAAACTGAGCATCTAAGCACAATTTAATCCGTGTATTTCAAGCACTCTCTCCAAACAAATCTCCAGGGTCAGCCACAAAGCTGTGATTAGGCTCGTTTCATGCAAATTCTGTGCTTTGCTAATGGGCAAATTAAAGCCAGGTCTAGCTCCTCGACGAGGGTGCTTGACAGGCTTTTGCATCAAGACAACCCAGGCGGATTGCCTTCAGCTCACTTATCAATAATGCAGGAGATGTGGGTAGACAGGGACTGCAAATTGCCCTCCACAGGTCACATACTGACAGGAAAGAACAGCATGTCCTTATAGAGCAGAACACTAACTACCTCATGCTAAATATGTGATGATTGCATCAAATAAAAATAAAACTTTGAAAGAGAATAACGTAAAACGTACAACTTGCAAAGACACTCTTAATTTTTTTTATAACATGCATGCATTTTGTTTACAGTTCTGTGAGCTTCTTTCACACTCATAAGACTTTAGCTTTCAGCTTTGTGGTTACACTGCCAGCTCTCTTTTGTTGCCTCGTGAGTTTTGTTTGCAGTTCTGACACAGACATCTCATGTGGGTGGGTTTTACGGAGGGCTGCAGTGAGTTTTTAGGTGATAGTTCAGTGACCTGGATGTTATTTAGTGCGCCAAGCCACAGTCCAGCAGTACTCTCCATTCAGTTCCCACGCTACACTAACATTAGACTACTTTCCTTGCAATCGTTACAAATAGCTAATTGGTTAATGTTAATTTTGGTAAGGGCTAACTTAACTGCATAGCAAAGCTTAGCTTTACTTCTTCTTCACTACAAAACCGAAAAAATGTCTACCACAGTGCATCCAACACATCATCAATACCTACATTTTATTATTCTCGTCAATCCAGAAAGTTAGCCCGTTGGCACGGAATGCCGAGCGCCGCTGGACTGCTTGCTGCATTAGCAACGCCTGGGTCACTGAGCTATCACTCAAAAACTCATTAACCAATGGGGACACAGCCATTAACAAACCCAGCCCTTGTGAGAGGTGTTTGTCAGAACGGCAATGAAATGTCAGGCAGCACAAACGAAAGCTGACAGTGAGAGCAAAAAGTCTGATGAGTGAGAAAGAAGCAGAGAACTGAAAACACAAGGACATGCGATCAAAAGAGCGAGAGGTTGTCTTCAAGTAACAGGTTTTATATTTAAAACGACTTTAATATTTATGAACTTTTGTTTGATTCTATTAGCAGAAAGCTGATTCCATACAACCAAACACAGGATAAAAAACAATGCAACTCTTGCATCAACACAATTTGCAGACAGGTGAAGGTGCACATGCAGAGAAGCAGCTTCCATATAGGGCACTGGAAGAGGATACAGCAGGACAGGTGGCTAAATAAAGCCAAATTTCCCCTTTGACCTGCCTCCAAGCAGAAACTGGAGCCAGGTCACGATGAAACGAAGGGGGATTTACCAGTGCCGCTGTTCCCCTTTCCAGGAACAATCTACATGGGCCATTAGTAAAGGGCAGCCAATTCAGAGTCATTGACTGTTGGAGGTAAAAACAAATAGCTGGTTGAGACAGCGTCATGTGTGGGGCATTCAGACAGTAGGATGCCCATGACAGACAAGCAGACTGACAGCCTCACGTGGAAATTAGAGCTGTGCACTAGCAAGAAAATATTTGAACTTCCTAATCTCCCATTTTGTCAGTGGTTTGGGCTCACATCTAACACAAGGGTGGCTGTTATGGTATAAGAAATGTATTCTAGCACAGCAAAGCATGGTAACAGCTATTTGGGACTGCTCATATCCAAGAAAGCGAATCATACTCACAGTGGGGTTGCAACAGTTACTAGTTTCACAGTATACCATGGTATAAAATTTGATGGTTATCATTCCATCAGTATTTGCTTATCGCCGCTTTAATAAAAAAAAGACTAGGACATGTCCGCTACTCCTCAGCTGCCTGTCAGACAGCGCAATGGGCCCTCTGACACACACGAAATGGCAGAGAGAAGCGAGGACAGATGTCACACTTCCAAACAGAATCTAAGCAAGCACTGATGCATAGATGAAAATAGGTATGTGTCATTCCTCAGCTTTGCGTTGATAGTAAGTATCCCTACTGTTTTCACGTGGCACTAGGGCTTTTATACTGGACTTAAAATGGCAGACCTATGCTGCTGCCTAATAAATGTCATCACTGTCTCTCTCAACCATGGCAACAGGTACAGGACCAGATTCTAGTTGCCATAACAACCCCAACTTGGCAAAGATGGGGAGGATGCAGCACATTGAGATCTGTTTTCTCTTACTTTGCCCATTACTGTGACATGCGTAAGGCATGGCAAGAAAAGCTTTAGAATCTGTAACCAAGACATTAAGGATCTTATCAGGTCTCCACTACACATGGGACATTGACAAACAACACTAATATTGTATTCAAGCACCAAATCCCACTTGGTGACACAAAACTGGCAACGCCAAGCTCAAGATTCACAGGCATAAAGTCAGAAATTTCACATTATCGGTAAAGACGTAGTTAGTGGACACCTGTCAAAAAATATTTCATTACAGAAACTGATGACATGCAAAGCTGTGTGGGAGGCTATGTAGGAGCACCAATCCTCTCATAGTCAGAGACCCATCTGCAGTGAACATATAAGGGCTGTTCAAACGTTTTGTTGCCCAGAATGCCATAGTTATGCATTTTCACTTCGTGTTCAGCAAAATACAAAAGTGATATAATGCTGGCACTCCACAGGCACTCTCTTTACCCCTTTTACACAGAGATCTCGCAAAATCACCACAACGTAGACCTTTCTCTACGACAAATTTGTTTAAACTGAAAAAACAAAACAAAAAAACAACTACAACAGCGCTGCAGTGTGTGGTTTTAAATAACAAGCATTCCATGAGAAAAAGATGCATTACACAGCAGCATCTTTGTCTACAGTGATGTCTTAGATATCCGTTGAGCAGCACTTTGTAAATAATGGATTAACATGGCAAAAAAAATAATCATTTACTGTCCTACTGTGTTACATAGCGACTGATCTAATCCTCTGATTGGAGGGTAAGGAGCTCCCAGACCTTGCGCTGTCTCCCCAATTTGAATACATTTTTTCTGTTGTGTTTTTTTTCCTTCTTTTCTTCTTTGAGTTAGCTGCTAACTGCCTTAAGTCTTCCAGTTGTGGGCCACACACATAATAACTTGCCTTGTCAAAATGCTGCCTTTCTGCCTCGCGTTCAAACAGATGTCTGATTCGGCAATGTTACTATACCTCTGAGAGGCAGAACAACTCAGAACCCATTACACCTTCAATGTGTTTTGTACAGAATGGTTGGGGCGAAAGACAGGCACACCAGCCCTGCATTGAAAAGGCCGTGTAAATGGGGTTTATGTCAAGCAGGGTAGATATGAGTAAACTAACCACATCCAGCTGCCAAAAGAATATCACTCAGCTGGTTGTGGCTGGCAGGCATTTTATGTTCCAGTTTTCAAACTGGGGCCTATAATCCCACCAGGAAAGCTAAGACGGCCCTCAGTAATTAAGTTGAGAGGAGGTCTCTGAGCACCAGATGGGGACTAAAAGCTAGCCTATTTCACCTGAGACAGACAGACTAGCAGGGTCTTTCATATCTCAGCCACTCTCTTCCAGGAACCCTCTAAGGACCTGCTGGTTGGTGGGCTGAGCTGATCAATGCCTGTCCCACATCACAGGAAAGGGGATAAGGTCATTAATAAAAGTGTATGTACCATGGTTCAAAAATGACTGGGCTGCTAAGGGATCTTAGGCTGCTATCTGTGCACATTTGCAATAAACAAATGTGCTACTTTTCGTGATACTGAGGAACGTTACTGGCATCACTGGAGTCTGTGTGCATATGTGCAGCAGTGTGATGTTACAGTTCACTTCTGAAAAATATGACTTCACTAGTCCACAAAACAGACGTGTTGGTTACACCAGCAGCACCAGACAACCCAAACCATTTAATTCATTATATATGGAATAATGAAACACGTGTTCAGCTCACATTTTTGTTTTAAATAAAGTTTCTTTTTTTTTGTGCCAAGTCTTGTGCCTGTATTATACTTCTAATACTAAAACCTCCAACAAGTCGGTAAAGGCAAGCAGCACATTTTACCATGTAGTTCCTGTTGCATGGAAAAACAGGGAGATTACATCACAGGTAGTCCATATGTGTGGTGTTGAATGAGAAAAAGATATTATATATGCTGTATATTGGCTTAAAATGTGATTTAACCACCTTAACTTTTTCCCTGTCCAATAATCACCACATGAGACAAATCAATGCCTTCACAGCTCTAGTGCTGTGTATCTCCATACGACATTATAAACACACACCTGTGTCACAGTTTGTGCATGAATGGTGAAGCAAAGCAGCTGCTGACATGAACCAGTGGTTTGAGAACTGCCGCAGTAATGCCGTGAAGCTAATATGGTTTTTCAGTCTTAAACAGATGACTGGACGGGGCACACTGTGAAGTGGCCACAGAAATTCTTGGCATGTTGCATCCACGTATTTGGAAGAGAGTGTTTGATGGCTCGGTTGCCAAGGCAGCAGCACAGGTGACAGAGTTGTCACTGGAAGCTGCTCGAAGCCGAGGGCTATAAGTGGTATCTGGGCACTGCTGTCCACATATGACAAACAGCTGAGCTTGTCTCAGCCACAACACAGGACATATTGTACAAACATCCCCAAAACAGAAACTCAATTCACGTGTGGTAACTTGATTACCGGTTTGGATATCGTGCACTTTACAAACTTGCCATAGAGATGACTTATGGGCTTTAATTTTAAAAAAAATATCCAAACAGCTAATTAAAAACATCTTTGTAAAGTAATCCTGCTAAAAAAAAAAAACTAAAAAAACTTTTCAGACAGGCAGATGAGCTTTCAATTAATAATGAGAGCGTGAGCTCGTTCATCAGTATTATCACTGAAAAAGAAGGCACTTCTTACAAAAACAATTCCGCTGTTTCTACTCAGAGGGCTGATCACGTAAATTTTCTCCCACTGGGTGAGAGGAGAGTGGGAAAAAAACACAGGAAGACACCAGAACAATACACTGAATGCAGGGTATTGCAATCGACAACAAAGCCTGCAAAACACATTAGGTAATCCGTTATGACAAGGCTTTATGTGCCCAGGCCCTATATCACAATACCCCTTTTCATACTGTCATACCCCTCCTCGCCTTTTTAGAAAAAGTGATCACCACAATTTAGAAAAAAGAAACTTTCAATATTTTGGTTGGGAGGCGATTGAAGTGAGCTAAATGAAGATTGATCATGAAAAGAAACTGGACAGCGTTGAAAAAATGTGTTCATTTTAGGATTACTGGAGAAAAGAAATGCCTTAAAGATATTTTAAATGAATTCAGTAACTGTTTACATGCTATTTGATGAAAATGTAGTTTGAGTAGGGAAATCAGAGGATGTTTCTACGTGTTATAAATAAGCCCATCTTTACATGCAGCTGGTCAGCAATCAGATTTAGTCAATATCGAGTACAAAACTCTTGATGTTTTTTTTATTATTATTTGGTAACAAGATTTCACTCATCCCTGAGCCAAATTATGAAAACTGGGTTGATTTTTAACTTGACATTCAAGAAATCCAAATTGATCATAAAAAGGTGAAAATATTGAGTTACCTTATGTGCGTGTATAAACATACAAATGAGCTTTGTCTCAAACCAGACATTTTGAGATAGTTTCAGAAATTTTCTGTAAAGTATTATCAACTTTTTTTTACCAACTTCACACTAAAAAGTAAGAAAAACTAGAATAAACTATTTCCGTTACATATGGGCGAATGAATGTACAGACGAATAAGGGTAAGCGACCCTATATGCCCCCTTTGGCAGGGGCATAAATAAACTAATAAATTAAAATGGCTTTAGGTGATATTGCCAGTCTAGCAACAAATCACTGGGAAAGAGTGCAGACCTGGCCTATGTGCCAGCTGTTCCAGCTCTGGCTGTCTATTTATACAGCAGCAGATGGCAGCTAGTGCTTCGCATGCCGACAGACTGTCAGTGACAGGAAGGACTGGAGAGATTTCAGCTGCCCTAGCTTTCCACCAAATCGAGCCAAGCCAAACATTACTCCGAGCCCACAGACACTGATAGCTAGCTAGGTCTAGGGTATCTTTTGATATTAGCAGCTCATGCAGACAAACCCGAGTCCAAGATAACAAAGACTAAATGGAAGTCTCTAGAAGCCACCAGACAAGAGAAAAACGTGCAAAGCCAGCAGGACTCAACCCTAAAGCTTAATAAACACAGACCTTCAACAAAGAGAGAGGGATATCATGGCTGCCTCTCAGGTGATGACATTGGGGGGGGTTTGAACCCAAAGGCACACATGAAATTAGAGCTGAAAAATAACAACAAATATTCAGACAACATGCCAGTGACTCGACTCTAATGCCAAGTTCATCTAATCAACGTCTGGACATGTTGCCCTAACCCTTGTAATGATCATATTTGTTGTTTGCCACCAAATTTTGAAATGAACAAAATGAGGATCCTTCTTCGGGGTTTTCAGCTGTTTTCACAGCTCAAAGAGACATGGATCAGGTCCAAGGAGGATATTCTCCTGCTCCTGCAGGTGCAGCCCCAAAAAAAGGCCAGAGGTCTCACATCCTGTGTCATGGAAAGCTATAGAAATATATCCACAGCTTTAAACTAGTCTGGTATTTTCCACTTTAAAAATACCACTTACTGGAGTGACAGCTCAAAGCTTTCATGTGTCAACCTTTTCACAGTAAACTTTGGGGAAGTGGTTCTCCCTTTGCTGCATCGTCAAAGGCATAAAAATGAAGCATCCCTTCCACAATGTTTAAACGTTTGGTTTCACTATGTGGGTAGCGACTGCTGAATATGCTAAAAATGTTTCAATTCACAGAGAAGGGAAAGCCATGGTGAATTATAAACTATATTAAATGCTGTATTTGAATCTATATATTCATCTTTATTCAAAACAGTTGCCATTTTCTTTAAAATCTTGAATCGTGGTTCAATTGTGTCACTTATTTCAGTCAAAACAATGAACAGATAATCGTCTGAGCCTAGCAGTACGGCTGAATGTGGACAAAAGAGTGGACCAGGCTGTGTAGACAGGAGAAATACAGAACCCCTTACATTCACAGCTCACAACATGCACCCACTTTCAGAAGCAGTGACCTGGATTTCTTCAACTGCGCCCCCACTCAGAGAATGACGTATTGCTTTAAATGCTGTCTAGCTTTATATAAGAATCATTACATCACAAACACAACTCTGGCACATGGATCTGTGGAAAGCCTACATTCTGCTGCTCAAGGCCCATCGTTCAATAACATAAACTATTAAAAAAAAAGAACAGCATAACCTGTTTGGTATGTACTGTGAAACCAGACAGCATGAAGGCGCTGACTGGTGCCTCGATTTAATGTCAGAATGATTCACGTATTTTATGCAGAGATTTCTCTGTAGGATGGAAATGAAGCATGAAAACGTGTACATTTGTGTGTGCAGGTATTTGTGTATGCGTATGCACTATTGATCTCAATTAGCTGTACGTTTTTTTTTTAAATAGTAGCAGGAGACTGATTCCAGTAACCAACCGGCTCTTCGAAATTATTTATTAAGTTTTTACAAATAACATCCTGCCCACTCTCCCTAATTCCTACTCTTATTCAACAGAAAATAAGCATCTTACAGACGACAAAGCGACTCGTGCCTGGACTAACAAAGATCTGAAGTTTGCCTCTGAATTCAGCCTCAAGACTGTGGGAGGAAACCAAACAATGGAGTCTGGAAAGAGAGTTCTGTCAGTCTGGGTGCAAAAGCTGAAAAACACTTCCACTTCATGAATGTGGGGAAAGTCCAGACAATTCACCCAACAAAGGGTAGGTAAGAGAAGCAAGCCACAAATGCCAGAACAAAACAAACACACACCGTAGTCTGAGTCTTAGTTACTGTTTGTGGGCTGTAAGAACAATTGAAGTGCGTATGCACTCAGCAAGCCATACTTAATTGAGAGATTGCATAGGGTCCTCCTTTTGAGAGGAAATAAAACATTATAGAGTTAGCATATTCGTGTCTGGTATAGGTATTTCTTGCCAACTATGACCTTTTGTTTTGAACATATTTTACTTTGTATTAACATATTTTGTGACCTAACAACATCCTGTATTTGTCTCCAGTTATTATCATCATCACGTTCTACACCAAAGGAGATGCATGGTCACATGCACATTCTCAAGTCTTCCATCTCTGTGGTCAAACAGCAGTGGGTGGCCATTTTGTTACATAGGCAATCACTATAACCCTTGAACTGCTTTGACCAACACAGCAATGTGTTGTTCCATCTCATAATGCGAGGGAGACCTTTTATCTCTGATCGTATCACTAACTTAATGGATTTCTGCAGTATGGACGGCAGAAGCCAATCGATGCCCTCCAGGAACAGCTCCCGATGAGGATTAATAAATATTTTTCTGAAGGCCTCATCAGAGACAGCATCTTCAAAAGACTAAATTATCTCATGCCACTGGATGTTTGCTTGAAATAATAAGTTCAAGAGACCAGACCTTTCTTAAAGCAAAGACACAAACTGCAAGACAATAACAACACGTATACAAATATTATAATAACTTTGCCTTTTCTTTGATTTTAACTCAACCGCATGAACATCATTTCTTAGCCTTGACCAATATGGCTGAAATCTCATCATCCTCAGCTGGGTGACTGTGTGTGATGCTGCCTCACGCTGTCCTACACGTGAATAGTGCTCGTGCATGACTTTCACTGTCTCTGCTGCTGTTGTGGCTGCATTTACATCTCCCCTCCCCCTCTCCAGTCAGCTCTGATGCCATCCTCTCCTTGGATATCCAACATTTTCTGCAAGAGGCGCCCCATTTCCTTTCAGCCTCATCGCAGGCTGAAGTGAAGAGGAATGAATGAACCGAGCAAAGATGTATGAAAAAAGCCATGAGGTGATTACTGAATGAGTGCTGCAAATTCATCACTGCAGCTAGTATTCTATGTTAGTGTCTTTTTATGCCTTTCGCTGTCATGATCAATGGCTCGACTCTGCTCCGGTCTCGCTTCACATAGAGACACACAAAGCAAAGTAGGGGAGACAGGTTGAGCTGAGGACAAGCTGTTATGCGACATGGAATTAAAAATTCCCCAAAACCAAATATGGACAAACGTCAACACCGAAGTCCAAAGCAGGCCAAAATATCTGAGTTTTTGAAAAACGTCTCTGTGCCACCTGCTGCCACCCAACTTGCCGCTTCCCAACTTGAACCTGGTACCAGTGGCGAGGATGCTAATAACTCCGCTGTTGAGGGGAGAGAAGCTCGCCCATCTTTATAGATTTAGATAGTCTTTCATTTTGAAAGATGATTATATGGTTTATTACATAATTATTACACATTTATTATATGGTTTTAATTATATTGTGTATTGCTAGAGCAAATCAACCAAGCATTAAAACAAAGAGATGTCAAAACTATAATTAATAAATATGGTCACCCTCAAATCAAAAGCAAAAAAAAAATGGAGAAAGCGAAATGAAGAGTCACAAAAACCCCACAAATAGCTTGGTCAGCTATAAAGCTGCAACTGCAGTTTAGAGGGGAAGGGACATTTAAGCATTGACCCAATCTATTATATGCAATGGTTGTTGAGTTTCTTAAACATTTCAAAACAATTCTAAAAGAAAAGGGATTAGGTACCAATGGGAAAGGCCATTCTGGCTCTGTGCCACCTTTCAGTTTGCAAAGTAAATAGTAATTCTGTTGATTTCGAAGCTTAATAAGCATTATACTGAAAGACTGCATGATGAGAATTTCACCAGAACAAAATTGTAAATCTTACTGAATGTCTCATTTTCACAGAAGATTTATATAAAGGACAAACTCTGACAACGGGCTTTAGTCATTACAGTAAACCTGATATTGAGACGAACTTGGTGAGCATTCATCCAGACACAGACCTTGACCGAGACTGTCTACACGATCATTCTCCAAAATCAACTGCACAAAACGAGCAGAATGCTAAAAGCCAAAGCATATTAAAACACATGATATTATGAAAAGGAGCGAGAAGAGAGAAGCTTTTATTAATTCTTTCAAGATATTGCCTTGACTATCCCCCCCCCAAAAAAAAAGATGACCACAGGGGATACAACAGTCATAAAATATAATTCCTCACACTCTTTTCTCTTCCTTAAAAAGTTTGACAGAACCTCTGCATATGTTCTATGTGAATCAATTGAGTTAAATACCAAATAATTTAAAACTAAAGGGAATCCACAATTGCAAAAGCAGATTAAGTCACTTTTCGTAACACAGCTGTTACGGGTAGGTACCTTGAAAGCTGGCTTAGCTGGACGGCATAGTCCCATGACAGAGCATGAGCACACAAAGACATCCGCCTGTCCTGATCAGTCTGGAATGTTGGAGTCTGATCTGGAAGAGGAGCATGTGGGCAAATGCTTGTCTCTCCAAACCAATCACTGCATGAGGCAATGAGGAACGTAATGCCTTGGGTGGGGCTTGTGTACGTATGTGTACACCTACAAGGGTCACGGGGATTATGGCGGCAAGGCATGGTGACCTGAGGAAAGCCTGCGGATTACTGGTCCAATTCAGGTCAATCCGGCCTGTGTGCACAGCAGCAGAATGACTATCCCTCATCCAAACCCATGCTCCCCATCTTAGTCCTCCACTTGTCCTGCCAGCTCTCTCCTCAATGACCGCCATTCATCCATATCAGATGGGTTCATAGCCATTTCCTCTTATGTGTAACTGACACTAGAGCTGAGCTGATTCCTCCCTGTGGTGTTTTCCTAAGGTCACTATGCAATTAGCTCAGACTGAGAGGACACTCAGCAAAATTGTATCTGAACAGTGAAGATTTAATTGACATTGTGACCTTCTGTTTGTTCTTTCAATTCGTCAATTAGTTTACCCTTATCTTAGGGGACGATTTTACACAACGTCCATCCAGTTCTTCACAACAAATGACTAAATTAGGCTGGAATCTTATTAAAAGCCATTACAAAAACAATTCCTATTGCTCCACATCTCCAGTAACAGAATGGATTTATCACGTGGGAAATAATCTGAATGCAGATTTGTTCCACGAAAGCCAATGTAACACTCAAACGTAGCAGAGGATCTGCTTCTCTTTGTGCACTGTGCGAGATGGATAAATCATCTTTGGCCATACATACATGTGTGGCTGCTCACTGGCTGAGGGGAAGCATAGCATATAGGTTACATAACAAGACAGAACACAACAGGGAATGAATGAAGGCAAGCTTTTGAGCGTCCTGCCGTTATTCAACATTGGGAGCACCACCACAAACCAACGCAAAAGCGCATTGCGTCACAACTAAGAGCTTCTTCTAAAAGAGGCCTTTACTTGTGTCCTGCCTTCCAGCAGAGGCCTTGGACTCATTTCCTGGACACTGGATAATCAATTTGCCGCCCCTATGCCTGCACCCTATCCCTGACAACCCTGCATAAATGGTGAGAAAGACAATGTTAGAGAGCATATCCTGCCCTTGCCCTCAAGCTGTCTCTTTCTCTGTATTGTTGACATTCCGACCCACAAATATGAACTCGAGGGAAACACAACAATAAGGAGAGTGTCATGGCCTCATCAACACATCTGCCAAACACCTACAAGCTGACCAAGCAACTCCATGAACCATAATATTTCTGTGAGGCAGCATTCAGACCCATCTAAATGTTAGCCATCACCAAAGACGTCATAAAAATAATATTAGAAATATACAAATCCCCACACTGTGTTCAACTAGCAGTGCTTTCAAAATAGAGTACATACATATTTATTTAATTCTGAAATATCATTCTGTGTTTATGTCAATAAATATTTACAGTGAATAGGTAGGCTATTGTATATTTGTTATATACCATCAGTTCTCTTTCTCATCCTGGCCACATGGTGTAGCCTTTGCCTTGACTTTTATTGTGGTCTGAGTGCTTCAAGATGTATGGTAGGGATGGGCATTGATTTGTGATTTGTGATACCTGCACATGGTGGTAATGCACCTACAGGCTGTTTGCAGTTGCTATTAACAAAAGAAGAAGGACGTACTACGATCACAAGGCAGACAGCAGAAGCATGCTAGCCTTAACAAAGTCCGATGTGGAACTCCTCTAAATAAATAAAGGAAAATGACAAGTCAAAGCAGAGCACCAGCAGAAGAAGGTCCGTCCACCATTAAACAGTCAATTAGTTTAGTCAGCAGACTAAGTAAGCTTGATGTAAGATGTTGTCAGACGTGCAGAATAAACAACGACTGTCATCTCACAGATGATAGCTTAAGACATGCTTCCATTTGTGTGGTCTTCTAACATAACAATGTGACCCTCCAAACAAACCATTGATAAATTGCTTAAACAAAATATATAAGTTGGCTGAATTTGGTAGATCATGACAGCCTGAAAGTTTGAGGATTTCCAGGGAACCACAAGTACATAAATCTCAGATTTTCACATTCGATGTAAAATGATGCCATCATCTGCATGTATGAACCTGTGCACGTTTCAGCCACTACATACTTTAAAAAAGCTCTGCATCCAAATACGACAGTGTTCTCAGCATACTACCTGCAATGAGGTTCTGATGAAGGGAGAGTATGGCTGACCGCCAGCCCCCCCTTTCTGCTCTGCAATCTGACCATGTGATAGGAAGTAAAGTAGGAGGCGCTGCAACCTCCTTCTGTCCCTCACTTCTACAGCATGCTCACTCAGTAAACCCCCAAAACACTGCATATTCTACTGCAGCTCTGCTACAAACCACCCTGTCACCCTCCACTACCTCAGAATGGCATTGGAATAATGAAAACCCAAGGATATAGAGTAAAAGAAATTGGGGTTGGATGCAAAGCTTCTCTTTGGTAGGGTGCGAGAGATAAAGACCAAGTGAGCCGTAACAGTTTGGGACACTTGCTCTAATAAAAGATTCATACAGGCTTAGTATAATGACCCTGATAAGACTGACAGACAAAACTCCAGGCAGATAAGAGAGCCAGCTGGAAGAACAGGTTCTGTCGTCACATGCCGTCTTTTTACGGGGCCATCAAATGTCTCAGGGAAATTGTGTTCACCTGTCAGCTGAAATGGAACATCCTGCACAGTCATGAGTAAGGAGGCAGCTAGCACTTCACAGTACCAAATGACTCACAGTCACGAGCATGTAGGTTGAATCACAAGACTACAGAACACATTCAGGTCTTCTCCTCTTGCTCTACTATTGTCTGTTCTTTCATATCTTCTCATTGAGTCCACAATTAAAGCAGTGACGTATGGCATCATGACTGACTTCTATACACAAATATAACATGTTCAGGGGAAGCACTTTCTTTTTATTTTTTACTTTATTGTATTTTTTTCCTTAGTACTTTTCATGCTGCGACCTCTTCCCTTGTACTGCTGTGGCAAACTAAATTCCCCGCACAGGGGGGTAAATAAAGGTCCATCTTATCATATCTTATCTTATGCAATGATTGATTCAATGTGCATAGCTATTAAATGATTACATTTTCAACACAGTTTACAGGTGCACATATTTAAACTAATAATATCTGGTTATCATTAATATTGTATTTCAGTATATCCATCTTTCCAATAGCCAATAGCAATTTACACATAATTATTTTGCAGTCTTTGACATATCCTGCAAGTCTAAAACCCAATTATAATTAAACCATGCAGCTGCTGAAAAAACCCCAACATATACATTTTGAAGTAAATCTAAATAACATCCATCTTTATTACTAATATGTTGTCAAAGTTGAGGCAAATCTGCTGACACTGCAACATACAGGAAACTAAATTTATTTTTATTTAATGTCTGTAGGCCATTGCAATTTCAAGCCAACTACTTCTATTTTGCAGTGGAATGTACAGCCAAGTAAAAAGCACTGCATCATGTAAATGATTAATTTTTTTACCATAAACTTTTATACATCTCTTTAGGATTTTTACAAACTGCTTGAGTACACAAAGAGCCTAATTATAGGCTAACAGAACATAATTATAGGCTAAAACTGTGTAAACAAAGAGATAACATAACAATAAACTACAAAGTAATGCACTCATTGTTTGTCAAATACCAACTGTGTGATAAAGTCTTGGTGAATTGGGGGCATTAGCAGGCCAGGCTGTGTGGTGACCCCCGGGTCTCTCAGTATGATCCAACTCAGCGTTTCTCACACAGATGCTCCTATGGCATGCAGGCCCCTTCAGAGGAGGAATTTCACTCTGTAAGCCTTTTATTCTCTTTCAGGCTGTTTGTCCCCAACCGTTCACTATTCAGTTTGCTCATTCCACTGATCTCTGTTAAGACCCTGAAGGAAGACCATGTGCAGTATAGCAAACTTCCTTTAGCAGACGGGTCAGCACAAATTCATGTGCATGTGTTATTCAAGCTACGGTGTTTGGTTGCTTACTTGTAGTGTTGCCTTGCATCTGAATGATGCATTTTGATTCCTTGCCGATCTCCCTGCTATTGAAGGGCCGAACTCGAACAGCGACTTTTACAGACGCCCCAGACATGTTTGCGGTTTAGGACCGTCTTCCAGTGAGATTCCTTGTGTATCCCTCCTGAAGGAAAGACAGAAAAAAAAGATATCGGTAAAAACTTTGGAGTTTAATAAAGGAACAATGACTGTTTATGCAGAACCCATGATCACAAAATGTAAATCATATACAGTGAGAGTGCATTCCTTCCAATTTCAAGTCATCACAGCCTACAACAAATATGGCCGACCACAACCACTGAATCACTGATTATTTTTGCCACCCTCACATGAAACAATCAAATTCATGATCCAAGGTGATACATTTAATTTATGCATCAACACGATATGCTTAACAAGCTTTTAACGAATACAAAATGTAAATATTGTATATAATAGTAGGACCGCATTAATAGTATTAACGTTTTACTATATTTTTAATTATTAACACGGATATCCAATGTGTTAAAAGTCTATTACTGCTATATATCCTGCGCATGGTGACTACCTAGACCAAGAATCTCATGTTTTTCCACGTCCTTGCAGTCAGCCATACTTGTTAAAGCATACGCCCATGAAATTCTATCTACCCTATTTGGAGAGGTATACAATGGGACAGAGAGCTCGGACTGTCTGCTACATCTAACAATGATGCTTCTGTGCAGACAAAGAGCTTAAAACATAGTTTCTCAAAATTAAATTAGCCGATGAGTGAAAGTAGTATAATCCTCAGCTGCTGAATGTTTAGTAATGCAGAGACGAGTTGCATGTTTATTTAGCAGTAACTTGCAGACTAGACGCATTATTCCTGATGTACCCTGCATTAGAAGGTTTAGGGAATTTAACAATAGGGCTGAATCCCAAATAATTCAAACGACCACTGTTCTATTTTTAATCATACCGCAGCGTTAGCGTTAATGTATGAAATGTTAACTACTGTGACTTCAGTCTATGGCACGCGACGAAACTACCTTGCCTCCAGTGTCTACCTGTTAGATGAAACAAACGTTATACAACCAAAGACAAATACTGTGCTGCAAGAAATGGTACATATACAAATTAAATAGAAATACTAAAGAAAATATTATCGTAACCAGGACTATGTAAAGTCACAGACAGACGGTACCACGTCTGACCAACGTTGGCTAGCTACTACGGACAACTGTTCACCACTCAACAACTGTCTTTAATTTATCTGTAATATTAGCCCTGTGTACTAACGTTACACGCATTAGTGATATGAATAAATTTATTATTTTATCGTCTTTACTCACGTTTGAAGCCTCTCACCACGACAACACCACAGGACAGCGGCGAGAACTAACGTTAGCTAGCAGGCGTAAAGATGTGTTGTTTTTTATCTGAATCCGCGAGCACGAAAACTGTTTCTAAGTCCACTTTCGTCAAAAACACCCATTCTAGCAGAATCCGCCGCTGGATGTACGTGTAGTTGCAACCGGTGACTCCTTGACGTATTTATTTTCCAGTAAAGACACGCCGAAAATGGACCAGACCACAAGCGAAATGAAGAATTGATGGATCGTCTTGATTTCCGAAGAGATTACGTCAACTCCCTCTCGACCGCTCTGACTGACAGCTTGACCGTTCAATGAACAAAGAGAAATCTGTGACCAATGTTTCATGGAGCCAATGGCGATCCTCAGACTCGGAAGTAGGTGGGTATATCTTTTTTCCTCAACTGTGACGCTGCACTGCAGGATTTCTGCCCACCGCTCCCCGCTCCGCTGTCACCGCAACACCCAGGGTCACCGCAAAGAGCGCCTTCTAGCGAGTCACACAGCATGTCACGTTCCAATACCTCAAAAACACACCAAACATCACATTTCTAAAATAAAGAAATATAGCCACGTAAGATACTGTTCTATTTAATTTTCAGGTACCCAAAAAGATTTTCATTCAGTGAATATTTCTTAAAGGTTTTGCAATTAGTACTCATGATGTGCAACAAATGTTAACAGCTTCAAGACCACGAAAGGGGTCATTTTTGTTTTACAAGATAAACTGCTCTATAATTACCCTTAATTATATTACTACACTATGTTTAACTCTTGCTAAATAAATTGGGACAGTTGCCAAGTTTAATCCATTAGTTTATCACAATTACAGTAAAAGAATGACTAAGCTTATGCGTTTGGGAAACCACCACAAAAAATGTCTTGCCATGACCTTGAAAAAGCATATATTTACACATTAAAAATAAGAATCCTTATTTTAATGACAATTTTGAATTGAAATCTGAAATTATGGTGTAAGACATTAATGTGTAAGATCACACCTTAATTATAACTATTTACAATTTTTAGCTATTCAATTTTCATTTGACTTGGACTGCTGCATGTTGCAACTCTTTAGATAAAGGACTATTAGAGAAATAAGTCTTAGTCTTTTAATCTAAAACATTTTTATTGAGTGATGCAACTTCCTTCTTCTACAGTCAAATAAACCAGTAAGGTATTAAAAGCATCAATCGGAGGAAAAAACAGTGACGAGTTGTGAAATAATGTGCATCATCATTTATTTCAGTTCAAAATCCTAGCTTCCAAAACAGGTATATGGTTAAAGGAAATCATTTCCTGTACAGTTAAGGTCAGCAAGGTCAAGTTAGGTACAGTGCCATTTGAAAGAGACCATCTTGAGGTGAGACGTCGCTGGTACTGAAGAGCAGACTTTTTATGGTGTGCTCCTACAACTGTGTTTCTGGAGTTCATGTTACATTCTCTTATGTTCCTTCTACTTTGTCTTAATGAGGGTTATTTGTCCAAGAGGCGCTCAAAAGATTCTGGACTTGAGGCCATGCACACACAAGTTAATTCAGTCTATTGAAGTCAGCAGGGAAAAGGAACAACTGAACATACTGCAATTTAGTAAACCACTGCTTCTCTTCCTACAGTACTCAAAGGAAGGTGGCATTTACGATTAGTTTACATTAAACTACATCCTTAACAGACATTCCCAGGTCTAAACTTTGTTTACAAGCACATCTGTGCGTCTGTTAGCTCTGGGAAAAAAGCTTACATTATGTGTTCTCATTTTCCTCAGTCACAGTAATGATATTGAAAACTCAAGACTAGTAATTTTATCAAACCCACCAACACTTTTCCTAATGTATTGCCCTCGCCTCTCCCTAAAATCATAACTCTGTAATAAAGCCAACATACAGAGCAATACAAAACAAAACTAGGGACCATAAAGGAAAATGATCAGTTAAGTCAATGTACGCACCTCGCTGGTAAACATGTTGGTGGTGGTAACGTATCCTTGCAGCATTTTAATGCATTAATGATCTCATGTTTTTATATATATACATATATATACATATATATATATGTATACATATACATATATATATATGCACACAAAAACTCATGAGCGAAAACTTAAAATTCTTAACTTTATTATATTTTGTTTAGAACCATAATAGCTTGAGACAAAAAGGATAAATGCAAAAAAAACAAAAAACAAAACAAAAACAAAAGCAAATCAAGTCTCCTTTTTTTCCCCATCCAAAATGTTTTTTGTTGTCATTGGGAGTAGTGACACTGAATTCAGGTGATTTGGACAGATCCCTTAATGATGGTTAGCAGGCCAGGCGATGTTGACATGTGGTCCTTAGATAGGCCGTCCTCCCTGTTTTTCTTTCATCCAGGCATGGATCCTCTCCTTCAGTTCAGGGACTGTAAAATTAACAGATTGTGAGGAGCAGCTAAGAAACTGCCATCTAACGATCATTAATGTAATCTGATATTTAGGTGTCCTGAAATCACTTGCCTTGAACCTATAACTAGATAACTGCTTTGTTGTTTTAAATAAGAAATGCACTTTTGCACTTTTCTTTGTACAAAAGCTTTACATAATTACTGGTCAACAGGCATTACGGTGGTGTTACCTGACTCCAGCATGCTCTCTGTGAGCGGCTGCCTGTTGAACGGATCAGTAGGGGAGTTGAGCAGGTGGCGCAGGATGATAGATCGATCCATGATATTCCCAGAGGGCAATATCACGGGGTCAGTCATAAGTGTGTCCATCAGAGGGTCTGTTATCACAAAGTCACATTTACAGTTAGGATGAGATGCAAACACTCTTGAAACAGTAGCTAACAAACTTCAACTGATGATCCTGATGTTATGCTTCTGAGCTGCACTGTGATTGAGTACTGCAACAGCAACGCTGGCACCCTTTTTTCCCTATCACTGTGACGGCTGTTTTCATCATATTCCATTTTTGTTTGTTTTTTTACTTAAGAAGTAAAACAAATATTATTGTCTGCTCAATAGGCTGCTCCTTGTGTTTGGAGAAGGATTAGTATTAAAATATTTTGCATTCATCTTAACACAGGTATGCTACTAGCTAATCTACCCTCTGAATCGTGCAATAATCAATTTGAAAATTAATAAGGAACAAAAAAAAATTAAAGACAAAGTTTTTTGTGAGGATAATAAAAACAACTAATTTCAATATTATCACCATGTAAGGCTTGTGCGAAACAAACAAATTGACATTTGTGCATTTTTTATAGAGGCAATATTTGTGCTACCAAAACACCAGTAAAGAAAATAACCAATAAATATTGAAGAGCTTTGGATAAAGTGCGTCTCATATTGAAATGTCCCATGGCTGTGACAACACGACTTGTGCGTTACGAAAATACATTCTGGCGTGGGAGATGTTAAACATATAGAAAGTTGATACTTCAACCTTCTGTGTGGCACACTCCCATCAACTGTGGTGGGTTGGCTGGCATAACTGGGAATCAAGAAGGTATGTGGGCTACGTTCGCCCTCTAGATTATATTAGGTCTGTGGTTATGGATAGCCTTGCTCTAAGTGGTCTATATGACCTCCACGAGCTGCAAAATCCCCTGCAAATGTCTGGAATTCAACCAGCAATGCTGGTCGTACAAGATCCTATCTGTCTGCACTTACTGACATGAATGCACATCAGATTTCTAAACGTGACTTTTTTTCTGCTTGCGGCCAAAGATTCAGTAAATTATTGTATGTGGGTTAGGTAACTAAAAAAATGTTAGTATTAAGAATTTCATTTAAATAAATGTTGAAATAAATTTGAATTATCTTGGTTGATGTTCAGTTTAATGCTACAAGAAGCAGGGCAATACAGCACATGGATCATTCTACTTTCTTTTTTTAAATATTGATATGCTTTATGACTAATACATCATGGGAAATGACAGTGGATCTCTATAGCACATTGATTTAGTAATGGAGATTTGAACCAACTGTCTAAACAGGCTTGGGTCTCTAATACCGGCGACTATACAGAAAAGAAAAATGATAGAAAGGTGGTCTGTAGGAAAGAAGATGCCGTGCCTGTTAAGCCAAGTTCTACTGGATATACAGATATGCTACTTAAACACTGTGGTCAAACAGACATGTACACATACAGTACCTTTGAACTCATCAGGTGCATCACTGTAGTCCATTTCAGACTGGGAGTTCCTGGCAACTATTTCCTCCACCTTCTCTAATAGCAGCTTGAATTTCTCAATGGCAATGGAGGACTTAATACCAGCCTTCCTCATCTTTGAGATGACCTCTTCGAAAAGCTCACGGCTGTATGACCGCTGCACAGAACAAAAAGTTATTAATGTATTAGGATGTTGCAAGACAAAAGCATCTTTGAGATTATGAGTACTCAGTATCGTAACATGTGTGCTATTGTCATATTTCAGACTTATAATACAGTTATGTCTGCACACCTCGTCATATGTTGCAACACTGCATGCAAAAAGCAGCAGCAGGGTTCCCTGATGTATCACATCTGATACACTATCAACATTACAATATGAACAATAATACTGGCAAATTAGTTGTAAGTCATTAGATATTTAGCATCTAATGTATTCTGCATAAACAATTCACACATTGTAAACATCCTACGGGCAATATTCAGATGTTTACTCAAGTAGATCTCCGTGGTGCTTAAGTCCAATAATATTAATACAGAATGAATAACAGTATGTCTTTGCTTTAAATCAATTTGGCAAGTTTCATTCAGCAGTGTTACAGTATGAAGTACTCATTAGCACATGAACATGTATTCCAGTAAATACTTGAAACTTTTCACTTCATACAGTTAAGTGAACTACATTGTTCTGTCCCTACTGCTTCCTGTTTGCATCATCCGGGAACATGTGTATATTCATGATTATTGGGAAGACATCTGGATAGTGGTTATGTGTAGGGTGACACCTGGATGAAACACTGTGCTACGTTCACTAAGTACAACTCATGCTGATGTATTAAGGCAATACAACCATGATGATTGATATGATGATTTACCATAATTGCCTGTAGCTTTTTCCATGACCATTTTTCACCAAAACAAACTCCCACAAGCATTATCTTTGAGTGAAAACAATGTATCTGTAATAAACTGTGCCAACCTGGTCATCTGCAATTGCTTTAGCAAAGCGGGCACAGTCTAGCTGCAGGTAGATGTCAGTCAACTGGTCTAAGAGCTTCTTGGGTTCAAAGCCATACTTCTCAGGGTTCTCCACCTTCAGGTCCCGACACTTGGGCCCACAGAGCTGCTGGAGGTTAAAGTTCAGCATGGCAGCTAGACGAGGCCCCAATTCCTGGAGAAAAAGAAGGCACTGTTTAGAATGCCCATTTTAGGCAGATATTGTTGTCTTTATAATAATTGTTGTTGCACTTTTGAGAATACAATTACACTCAGAGCCTAGCAGATATCAAGTTCAAGTATAAACACTTTTCAAAAGAGGGTGCAGTGACACTCACAGGCCTGAGAAAAGGCTTCTGGACCTGCTTGGTGAGGATGTGGAACATTTCCACCGTCTCTGTGGCCAGGGCCAGATAGGAGCGAGACACCCGCTCATCCTGAGTCAGCTGGGACTGGCGGCTCTGCTGCTGCTCCTGAACGTTTGCAGCAAAACACAAACAATACAATTCTAATATATTCTGCAACAGTTACCTTCTCCCAAGTTTCACAGCTTAGCACAAACACGAGTGAGGCGGTAATGTACACCAGCTCATACAATAACCACTTTGTTACCATAATGTTTTTCTGATTCAATTTTTAGCTCATCCTCTTGGAGGTTTAAAGCAGCAATTCCTAACTGTGTTTTAATACTTTAGTTAGATGTTTTATTGCTGAAATAAATCCACTCTCAATGTCCAAATGCATATAATTAAAACATTGTGAAAACATATAAAGACATGATCAGTTTTGCCACTGACCCTCGGCAATTGTTCCCACTGCTCCTTATTCTTCATCTCTTCTTGTACTTCGTGTATACGTTTCAGGGATTCGAGGCTCTCATCTAACAAGAAGGTGGTGTCATTAATCAGCATGTTGATGTAGCGCACAAACTGCTTGCCAGAGCTAAATAAAAGAAAGAATGAAAGAGGGTAGAGGAGGTGGTCAGGTTGGAATTGATCAAAGTCAGACAGCGACTCAATCAAATATTGTGTTTTTTTAGTTTTTTTTTTACAAAATCGTCAAAAGTAAACTCACTTGAATTCCTCCATGAAGGTGCCATGGTGGGCAAGGTTCTGCCAGAGACTCTTGAAGATGGTGCTGATGTGGTACCTTATCGTGAACTTGTCATAGAACTCGCTGGTGGCGCCGGTATGCTCAACATCTGACCAGAGGACACAGTTTTTACGTTAAAAAGGAAATGGATGGAGACCTTACAGTCAAAAAAGACTACGGAATGGTCAAATGGGTTTATAAGGACTAGTACCTCATTTATTATTCTTTTTTAAACAAACACTATTATCCATTTACCACCACAACAGCCTAAAATAACAGTATAGATCGAACCAACCTGTGTAGAACTTCATGAGGGCAGGGACCAGCTGTTTGATCGACAACGGGTGGTTCTCCATCATTTCAGAGAATCGCTGAGTACGAGGCTGTACAGCTGGGTTGGTGACAAACAGCACCTCCACCAACTTGGCGATAAGATATGGGTTTCGGATGTAGTTCTGGCTGCAGATGAACACCACCAAAAAGGTGACAATGTCCTGGACACACGGCTCATATAAAACCTGGGGGTAATACCTGGAAGAAGGGAGGGATGATGAGGTGGAAGAAGGGATGATCCAAGTGCAGCTGAAAACAGACCATGTATGACTTTCGGCTTTAGCTTCTGTATGCATGAATCATAGCACAAAGAACTATTACATATTGCGTATTGATTTCTATATTACACATAACGATCAAGTTTTGCTTGACATTTAATCTATTGTTTTTCATATTATGTGGTCCGTTCTTTTAAAATGACATGTTACAGAGTAAACATTTTATTACTCCCATCCAGAAGTTATTCATTATTTAGACAAGACCAATCAGACAACCATGCAAGACTGTAAACTTACTGCACAACAAAAAGCAGAAACTCTGCGACATCTTCAATGTAGAATTCAGGCAGCGCAGCAAAGCTTTTGGGAATCTCAGGGTTGAGTGGCAGGGTTATGCTGTGTAAGGAACAAGGAAACAAATAGGATCTTGATCACTAATACACTGGTGCATGAAAGATGCAAAAATGAACTAAAAAGGCTTTGTGTGATGCCACATCTGATCCTTAAACAACAAAAAATTAACATAGTCTGTCAGTGGCATGGCGACTTACTTAGGGTAGGCAGGGTCCACCATGCGCAGAATGAGCTGAATGACTGTGCTGTAGAACTGCAGACATCTGCGGAGCAGGTTCTCATCCAGTAGGCCCACATCAGCACAAGCTTTGGCTCGCACCAGTTTCTGATAGGATAAAGTCACACAAGGTATTGGAATCCTGATTGTTTCAGAGTTTTTAAGAAAACACTGAAACATTTTTATTTGCACATCTGTGCCTTTAAATGTTCAATATTTAATCAATGTATAGTGGGTGCCACTTGCAAGGGTGTCAAACTGACCTTGAGCTGGGTTTTGCATCGCTTTAGCATTTCTCTGTGTCGACTAGCCAGGGGAGAATCTTTCCACTGGCTTTCACTGTTCTTCAGCTCTTCTACAGTCCTAACATGGGAAAATACACCGTTAGACTGAGCATACTATGAATATCTGTGTGTGTGTGTGAGTGTGTGTGCGTACCTGTTCAGTTCACGGATGGCTCGCAACCTGCGGATGTAACGCCTGCAGCTAGGCAGGATGGACAAATGGTGGGTGTGCAGCGTCAGGAAGAAACACTCTGTGGGGAACTTGGGTTCTGAGAACTTGGTGGGGTCTTCATCTATACATGTGAACAAATGAAATATTTTATTTCCAATACTTAAACACAAATCACCATCAGTCATAACAAGCCTGTCAATATTATTACAGTAAGACATTAGATTTTCTGTCAAAAAACCCAAACATCAGGTCGTAGATTTTTCATTAATCATTGAAAATCAAAAGTTCAGCATGTGTGGCTGCTATTAGTTTTTTTTAGATGACTCAAAATAAAACAGAGGCAGTAGAGATACTGAGACAGTAACACAAGGATGATTCATCTGAAATGAACGGGATCAGAAAAATTCAAATAAAATAAAATGAAATAAACGAGGTCAGAAGAAATAAAATAAAATGTTCTTCAATTACTTGGGAAACTGTATGTGTGCAAAATGGCTCTTCAATGTACAAGTAGCAGATTTTTCAAAATGGCAGCAGTCTATGAATGTTGTAGTTAACTTGAATATACGTGTATATATACCGTATATATATACAGAAAATAAAAAAAATCTGATTTCAAACCTCAAGCACAAAATACATTAAAAGGAAAAATCTTAAATCTGTCTGTTTTTATTTATATCAACTTACGCAGTTCAGTCAGCCAGCTCTTGAGCTCTTCCATGGTGGCTTTCAGACGCGTCTCCTCTACATTGACGATGAGGCGACACCGTGGATGAAAAATGTAGTAGGGATCCACCGTCTCCAGCTTAATCTTCATGCTCAGCTGTTGCAACACCCATAAGAAGTTGAGCATGAAGCCATCTGCACACACCAGCTTGTCATCCGTCTAGGAGAAAAGAGGGTGAAATCAGAACAATTTAAAAAATAAAAGTCAAAGGCTGTTCCTACAATCTAAATATGAGGACAAACTTATTAGTTCTTCACAGCTCAGTAGTTTTAACGGGCAGAAGACAAGCTTTTTTTAAATGATTATGAATCAAATGTGGATTGCTCAATGTCATGGCTATAGAAAAATAACATCTGTGTTTGGATCCGTTTCCTAGAAACCTTGCATTTATTATACAATTTTGTCTGCAGCTATGAATGAAATCACTCAGGAAAATGAAGGCTTACTTGGCGTTCCAATCAGGCTTAAAGCTTAGCACCATTTCTATTTGCTCATTTCATTTCTCATTTGCTTTCATATCTCCATTATGGAATAAATGAATGGATAAGCTCACTTTTGTCCTGTGTTGTTAGTAGTTGCTTAATCTGAGATAAAAAAGAGAAAGCAATCTGGCTGTCTTTACAAAGGTGCCACAAATGGAGGGCTGTCTGTCCCTCTACGTCCCAATGACACAATGATGCAATTTGTCTCAAGTCTTATTTTTGATATTTAAAAAAATTTAAATGAATACAAAAATGAACTGGTTTGCATGCAGTTTATAAAAAGGTGGGCAACCACTTAAAACTATTCGATTCAATGTCATTATTTAATACTAATGCTTTTACTTATGTTTAAGTTTTTCTGGGGGGGGGGGCTTTTTTTTGCCTTTATTAATAGGACAGCCAGAAGGGGGGACGGGAAATGTGGGAGAGAGAGTGGGGGGAAGACATGCGGCAAATGGCCACGGGTCGGAATTGTTAGAGGACTACCGCCTCGGTACATGGGACGTGTGCCCTAACCTCTGCGCCCCTTTCACTTCTTACTTCTAATACGTTTTCTCAACTGTGCCAGTCTAGTAAATTATTACAACATAAATCTTAACAATTCTGTGGAACAAATACATTTTGTAACTTACCTGCATCTGGGCTTTCTTCACATTGTAGTTTACTAGAGCTGCCATGTAATTAAGAGCGGACTCGCGCGTTTCTCCATTTAGTAGGATGTTATGGAGGACTTTGAAGAGGTCACCCTAAAAAAGATGACAAATCAACACATTATTCAATATACAAAGGACATCCACTGAACACATGCATTATGAAGCTAACAATCACCCTTGCTGACTCCAAGTAGTGCTGCAATGATTGGCTGACGACTCGTGTGTTCTCCATGGTGATGGCTGGGCCAGAGAAATACCTGTCTCCAACTTTGGTCTAAAGAAAAAGGAAAGTGTTGCGTTTAATATTTCTATTGTGACACTCTTCAGCTTTTAACAAGACCTTTAAGTATTAGAATAAATTGCAAATTGGCAAGAATCTGGTGCTATTAAATCATAATTGTTTAAATTTTAGACAACTAACATCATCCTCAGCAAACACAGACAGGCTGAAGAAGGCTCCGAGGTAGGACAGTCTCTGGATCTCTCTGCCACAACCAGGGCTCAGCGGTTTAGGACACCATAAGGGCAGAGATGTTGCCTGTGTAGATGAGAAACGACAGACACATTTCACCTAGGGTTACACAGGTGTGTTTTCAACCCACAAAGATTTAATAAATTTTAGTGGTGAAGGTTGTATTTCTGCCTGAGACAGAATGTGTCTGTCAACAGCCTTGAAAGACAGTGAAGTGAACAATGTATTCCTACATATTCACTCAGCTTCAGTCACTGAAAAAAAACTAAAATCCCAAAATGTGACTTAAAATATATATGAAGTAGTAGTTTAATTCATAAAATAATAATTACCACCACTAACAAGGAACTAAGTCATATAAACTGATCTTAGAGATTGTTAATTCTTTCAATTCTTGCCTTTCTTCTGTAGAAAAAAAGACTTCATGGTTAAAAAAAGAAAGCGGAACACATTTTTCTGAGCAGACATCAACTGGTCATGGTAGTATAGTGAAGGTATAAACATAAAGACAACAACCATACTTGGGAATAAAGTCACACATCTCAGAGAAATAAACTGCCAACATAATCTGAGTCATGAGGACATAATGAAAAATGACAAATTAGCCATCCAACTGTATACTCACCAAATTGCACACTGGGTGAGTCTTTCCGAACTTGATTTCACAAAGCTCAGCTAATGCCTGTAAAAACAGCATGAAACACAACTTGAACAATGCCATAGTTGATATTTTCCTTAAACAACTTGCTCTCTTCTGTAGACCTTGTGACGCAAACAATGACTGTCAAAAAAGAATATCCTGAATATGTACCTGTGTCACAGACATTCTAGAGTCCGAGTTTGACCAGTTTTGGCATTGCAACAATTACTTTCTATCAGTTATAGCATGCTAGTTGGTTTATTGTGCTTAGTCAAGCTAATGTAGCAAAACCAATGTTTTCTAACAGGCAGCCAGCAATGCAGTGTTCTTGAAATGACTACTTCAATACACCCAAATCACCTAAGTGCATGAATGTGAGTAACAGCCAGCGCTAAGGTTTTCTATACTGCCAAATTAGCAAGAAAAGCATCCACATACCCATTCAAGAGGAGAAGCAGCACAATTGGAGCTCTACTACACTATACTGCATATTTAAGCGAGTCTGCAAACATATGCTACATATAGTGTACATCAGGAGCCCTTCATCTTCTGAGCAGACAGGTTGTCTGACAGGCTGTCAGGAGCTCATTAAACCCCACTGTACTGTGCATCCTCTGTGATCCAACTACATTAAGGCTCATTTCCTGTCTGGTGCTGCATTATAGGTCAGGCCAGGACAACAGCTCCTTACCATGAGGGGGAATTTAAAGTTGTCACTGTCAAAGGAACATTCTTTCACTGCGAGGGCCAATCCATGGAGGATGGGAATAAAAATCTGTAAAGCAAGATAGAAAAAATTCATCAGTGCCAGGCCAACTTTTACCAATTGTGGATGTTTGCACATTTGCTTGAATAACTGTAATTCATTCATCACTGTGAATGAGCTTAAACATGGTATCGTTCCAATTACATTTATGCACAGACACGGGGCGAACAGGATATTAAAATTGACAATGCTTCCCACCTGTCTGAACACATCCTCCTCCTGGTGGGTAATGCGCACCAGCTCCTGAATAAAGCCATATGGAAGGTTCCGACACAGCATATAAGGTACCAGCAACGACTGCTGAAGAGGGCTCCTGCATGAAATTAAATAAATAAGTAATCTGTCTGGAGTCCAGCAGAAAGAGTAGTTGCTATGGAGACTTGAATAAAAAAGGAACAGAACAGAACACAAATATAACAATAGGTAAGAAAATAACCCACAGTTTGTCACAGTGTGTGGCTGGCCCACTTACCGAGGCTGAGTCAGGGTGCCTTGCAGGACCAGGGCAACATTGGAGATACACTGGGAACGAATGTTGCTGAGGAGTTGGCTGACATTTGGTTGGCTACACATCTGAGAGAGAAACAAGACAGGATAGGAGAGGTGGGAAATACTGAGAGATGGGATAAAAATGTAAGCTGTCAATTTCACAGAAACTCTCACAATGTTCTTTGATGAGCTAAACCTCGGAGCTAGTCGCTGAAGAACTGTTCTTCTGTCGTCAAAGGATATTGTAACCAAATTGGACATTGAAAAAGCTGAGAAGAACATTTCAGTTGTTGCTATGACAAGGATCGTTACAATCTTAAAGCTCTATTTCATCTCCAAACAGGTTTACTTGTTTAGTTAAAGGAAAACAAAAGAACACAATTCTTTTAGCATAGATCAAATAAAACCTGGATGAGATATTTCATCATTTGACACACAGCCAGTTACCTTGGGAGCTTTCCTCTCCTCCATGCCAACACTGTCAAAACGCTCAATGAGGTAGTTCAGCATCTCTGTCTCCTTGCATGCTTCAATAGTGAAGCGATCGCTGGCTGAATCACAGGACATTCCCCCTCCACATGCACCAAGACTAGAAACAAAAACATGGGAAAAGAGGGCATCTTTAAATAACAACATCACAGTACAAATATACTGTATATACTATTAGCATCAAACATAATCATGTATGTATGTTTAACAAACTCAAAGCCACTCTCAACGGTCCTGAAAGAAACAAACTATTAGACATTAGTGATGGTTTTTCAGCATCTCAGTACTGGGCTCTTGAAAAAGACAAAAGAGAAAATTAATATTCAAGAGCTGCTTGAAGTGAGTCGTTAAAGCAGATATTAGGATTCAGCTTGCCACAATTAACAGACAAATATGGTGACAACAATTCAAATTGCTGTTAGTGGTCAGCAGCAACAGCAAAACCTTTTATGTTCAAAGCATGGCAAACCTTAGGAGGTTAGAAACTTCCATTATTTGTCCAACAGAAACAGGCAACGGAGAAAGACAACCTCTGACCTGGGTTAGATTTGTTCTGAAAGCGAAAAGTTACATAGACAAAGTTTATATTTAATAACAATGCCAGTTTTTTTTTCATGCCTTTTTTCCTGAATAAAGATGAGATGCAAGTTGAACTGAACTTTTAACTGTAGCATTTGTTTTTGTTACCAAATACTCGTGAAGCAAGGAAACCAGACTCCCATTTTTCAACTAATAATATTACCCATGCATTAAATTAATAATAGTTCAAGTATAACATAGGTATAACAGTCTTAAACTAGTGAAGGGGTTTAATGATATTCAAGAATTTTCTTTTAAGTTAAATGCTCTTTCAGGGTATCCTCTGGGATATGCCAGATCATCTTGTGCATTAAAATATATTGCATATACTCACTACTCATCAACATTAAAAATGGAAGTCAATCAACTTTATCCAATGAATGGTACCACTAGGCCAGGAAATGTCTTGAGAGACAGGGAAGCTGAAGGGCGAGGATTACAAAAATGCAGTATTTTCAGCTACTCTGACAGGGCTAAACCACAATGAAAGATGTTTTCTATGGAGCTCTCTATAGGAACCGTATTTAATACTTACCATCAACACAGTACGTATTTAAGGTTAAGAGTTATGGGGCCTTACGTCTAAACCTTTGATTTCCAAAACACATTGCATATAGCTGAATCACTCTTGAAGCTCAGCCGACATCAGTTTAGTTTTCACTACTCTGCCCTGGTGTGCTTGTGTGCAGTTAGTGGTAAGCGTCCTGAGCCCACTGGAACATGCAGTGGACACATCACTGAGTAAGCACACATAAACACACACAGTGCAGCAGTGTACCTGGACCCAAACTGAACCCGTGAAAAATCCTCCTCCTCAGAATCTTCATCACTGCTGTCCTGAGACATGTCAGAGAGGGCATAGAAAAGGAACGACAAGGGGCTAATATGACAAGGAGGGGACAGTAGGAGTGAGGGAATGATTAGGAGAGGAGAGGACCAAGTGCAAGCAAGAGGAGAGAAGAGAGATGTGAAAAACACAAAGACAAATGTGGAATAGTAACAAGTCACAAGACAAGAAAAGAGGACAAAGAAAAGAGGAGCACTAAGGAGGGGATAATGGAGGGTTGCATGTTTGCTTCAAGACTACTTCTTGTGCCGTTTTTAAATATTCATTAACGCCATTTTGTCTGCAGCTTTTACACACTGTCAGAACCCTTTTTCAACCGATAGCTGGTCTCGCCGTCATGATCGCTCACTCGCACAATTTGTCTTGAGCAGCCACTGCAAAGAGGCATAAGCCACATCTTATTTGCATGAGAAGTTTATTGCCATGTAGAATCTATAAATAATGTTGTTTAACCATAGCTAATATTAGTTATTTGCAAAAGGGGTTGGATTATTTTTTTTTACAATGACGCATGTTAACAACAAACATCTTTATACTGGAAATAAAGAAATTACACACTTTTCTCAAAGCATTTGTAACATTTAGACCGCTCTTTCTAGCATTCTAAATCTAGGCTATACTGAGTTGATATTGTTAAAAGCTTGTGTAAATGAGAACTGACTGCATGTGAGTTAATAACAATTAATGCATACAACTAAAGTGGTCTGTCCAAAGAGAGCTGACAGACTCTCCGTTCACACCAAACCATAAATCTGGCTGTTCACAAAAATTGCATGTGCGCCACAAACTAACATGTAAATGGCAGACGAGATACCTAGACGGTGGGATCCTTGCAGCAAAGGCAGCCTGTCGGGTATTCAATGTAGGAGAAGGGGGCACCACGGAAGGGGGTGTGGAGGAAAGTTGGATGCGAGCTCTTGGTGAGCTCAAGGAGGGGTACTGAGGGCTGGGTGGTGGCACAGGAACTGGGGTGTTGGGAGGAACAGAAGGTCCTGCAGGGCTAGGAGGGGGTCCAAAAAAACTAAATCCTCTGTGACCCTGGCTAGATGGGGAAGGAGCCCCCCAGGGGGAAGCAACAGAATAAGGCCGGTAGCGCTGGGAGATGGGCATTGGGGAAGAAGGAGAGTTGAGAGTGTGTCTTGGTGTAGCAGCAGCAGGTGGACTAGGGGGGACAATAAATTGTGGGGTAGAGGGCATATGTGTAGAAGGTACAGAGGGTGTAGTAGGGGTGGGGAGAGATGGTGAGGTCCTCTTGGCTGCATCCAAAGCCATCGAGTGAGGACTACCACACCCATACAGGCTGTAGAAAACATTGATGAGAAGATCATTGGAAAAGCTTAACTAGTTTCTAGTTTGTAATTTCTGGAGATACTATGAAAACAAAATCTGAAAAAATACAGAAAGATACACATGAGAAGTTTCCAATCACATGATACCAATTAAACATCATCAAAGCACACTTTTGAGGATGACCATCAGTGGCAAATTCAGAGCATTGATACGTTTCTGGATGTTACACTGACGTAGCTCATAATACTGAGTGGAGGTACTTGCCTGGACAGAGAGCTGGCACCAAAAGACCCTGCGTTGGGGCCCATTGGGCTGCCACCTTGGCTGGAGGGCTGCACCAGCGTCAGACGGTGGTCGGGGGATTTGGCTGCTGCAATTGGCTGAGAGGTGGCTGTTAAGCTGGCGAACGGGTTATGGACACGCGACTGGGTGGACATCATTAAGACTTCCATCAGGATCTGACTGATCAGGTCTTTGAAGTCGGAGTATACTACAGGAGAAAAATAAATAGTTACAGTCAGGTTATCAAATGCAGGAATCTGTCAGTCGTGAACAAAACTTTGTCTTTACACAGAGCGCAAGGTCATTGAGCTCATTGTGGTGACCCAGATAAAGACAGTAGGCAGTGATGTACCATTTTTAGGGTTCTGGTGGAACTCTGCAGCCAGTGAAGGGAGAAAGATGACATCTCTGTCCTGCTCCTTCCACGATACACGGAGAATCTTACAAATGAGCTGTAGAGCCTGTTCTTCTGAGACATCTGAGTTTGCAGAGGTTTCCTAAGGCGGAGAACGAGAGAGAAAGAACATTTTTGTCTTTAACAGTTCTTCTTACAGAGGCCCTAATACTGATGCTGAAATTACCAAAAGAGCTCTTATGTGAGAAAACTACTTTCTGATTGTTCGGGTTTTTGTGACAATGGTGTTGGCGGAGGTATGTGCTCTTTGAGTGTTTTCTTGTTATCTCAGGATTACTCTTCTATCGGGTCATGTTTGAATCAATAAGCTGAAATAGATGGCAATGAGACCACAAATAGCCTATATTGAAAGTCTGTAATCACCTTCCTGTAAATACCCAAAGACCTTTGGTGTTTAATTTTTAAAGACTCGCTTTAACTCAAGATGGGCATTATGAAACTCAAGTAGGCCAAGTAATTAAGGATGAAAGACCACATCTTTTGAGTAATATTTACTGCTGTTGTTTACCTTTTCAGTCAAGTTTCTCTTCTCCCTGCGATCGCTGTCCTCCACCTCCATGTTCTCTATCCCTGAGTCCACATCTACCTGGGACAAGCTGGAAAAGGACAGAGGGGCCATTATTAAGTCTCTTCATCCCTAAGCAGACCATGCTACCACTCAAACTGAGATGGTTCACATGAAGTGCCACATTAGTCATAACTTCATATCCAGATTTTGTATAAGCATAATTCAACAATTCAGCAAATTTATGTTTTCTGAAAACAAAATAAAAAATAAAGCCAAAAGGGAATGAGTCACCCTTGAATATTGTTTCACCTTTATAGAGAATTAACATCACATTTCTGTGGTCAATTTGTGAATAAGTGTTTCAAGTGTTTTTTTTGTTTGTTTGGTTTGAAACATGAAAACATTTTAACACTGGAATCATTTTTAGCTGCTATAATTATCTATTCTCTGTGAGGAAAGCCCACAGTTAGAGTATTTGATAACCACAGCATAGATTTTAGTTGGAGTACATTTACTACACTGGACTATACTAAAAATGTATTTTCATAAATTTTTTTCAAGACTTTGAGCTGGGCGGTACAATATTCAACTAGAAAAACTTTTACCTCTTTTCACAGGAGGCAGTGTCAATGTCCATGCTCTGCGATCGGGACAAACTCTGGGACTGTGTCTCAAGGCTGTTGGAAGGGGAACTGGACAGGGAGCTCACACCCTCGCTGCTCTGACTACCATATGCCACCCCTGCAAAAGCAAAACACCACAACTCAGCACAAATAATACTTTGATTAAGGAACTTTTCATGGAATAATAATGGACCTGGCTTCGACACGCTTTTGAGGGTCACAACAGAGGATATAAAGTTCATTCTCAAGGTCTCCTCTAAATCTCATTTCATACGGTTCATTTATATTTTTTGTACTTACTGTCGGCACAACCATGGATTTCAGTAATCCTGTCTTTTCTTATTTTTCTTTGACTCTGATTTTACATCCATCTTGCAATGATGCCTCTGATTTTTTGCCCAATACGGTGTTGCACCTTTAATCCACTTTCCTTAATAAGATATCTCTTGTCACCATTTCCATTGAACTTTCACAATCACGAGGAACACGATATAGATTAGAGATAATGAAGTAGCCATTTAGAGTTTTATGTCAAGACTTTGTTCATGAAAGAACCAATTGTTTAGCCATACTGTGTTAGCGTAGGCTTGCATTGGTGTTCTTAACTGCACTGATTACTGCAAACAGGTAGAGAGAAATGATTAATAACCAGGACCTTACTGTGGATGAGGGGCTAGCATTAACTTCTATGTAACTGCAAAACAATCATGTCATTTTAAACACTTGAGTGAAATAAACATTGTATATACTGGTTGTGTCAAAGAAAATGGTTATGACAAATATATTAAGATGAAATGCACGCTTGTGACTGCTACAGTAAATAAAAAAGAAAATCCCAAATGTAACAAATTTTGGAAATGACCACTGGCCCAACAGCATCAACATCAGATCCTAATAACACTCTATCAATACATATATCTCAGAAATGACCAATGATTGTTGCCGTTCAAATATGAAGATGATATACAAGATATTGAATAAGTATTGCGCTAAAAGCTGAACAACTTAAGTTTTTTTAAGTAGTTCAGTGGAATGATGGGTTAGACTATAGATCAGACTAGAAAATGTGTGTTTAAGGACACAGATGCCCCCTCTACTGGAAAAACTGAATTTGTACTGCTGTGGGTAAACCTTAACCTCTATCATACATTTGGAAGCAATATTATTCATGCCCCACTGTATATTAGGTTTATTGGTAAAATCTACTATTTATCAGATTTATTCACACAAACAGTTAAAATAGCTCAACACAACAGAATTTAAGTTTTTTTTTATTCACATTCAACACAAAATGCTACTTTTAATGACTACTGCAGTCAAAAAATTATTAAACCTCCTAAAGAGTACATATTTGCAAATCAGATGTTCTTAAAACACTGTGCCAACCTTCATAAACTTACTTTAGCGGTAGAATCACAAAGTTTTTTGTGTTAAGGCCTAAGTTTACATAAAGGCTCTATGTCCGAACTCTCAAGACATTCACCACTGTTGACCAAAACATGAAAAGTCAGCTCTAGTACACTAAAAACCATCTAGATAAGCCACAGAAGATTTGGCATGCTGTTCTGTAGAGCGATGAAATAAAACTGGAACATTTCAGGCCTATGGATCAGCTGTATGCCTGGAGGGGGAAGAATGAAGCATATGCTGAAAAGAACACTATCCACAGTGAAACATGGCCCCTGCTTTGCATCCTCGAACATTGGAAACCTGCAGCGTGTAGAGTGCAAGATGGATCCATCAAGTATCAGGAAATCCTAGAACAAATCTTCTAGCCATTTGTGAGGAAATTGGAAATTTCAACTGGACAATGATCCCAAATATCCCTCAAAATGCACTGAGGGGGATAATGAAATATATCAGCTTTTATGCTCGCTCTTGCTTCGTACATCAAACCTCTTAACGTTGTGGAAGGCCGGCATACACTGTGAACGCACACACCAAGGTGGCGTTGTGATGCCTTGGGCTGGACCAATTTGAACACACCAAAGGGGTCACAGAGAAGGGAATTTTTTTCGCCGCTGTAGTGCAATGCCTGTCTGAAAGAGGCTCATCACATTTGCAGCAGGCCATAACAGCAAAAGGGTCTACAAAGTACTACAAACATTTGTCATTAAGAAGTTGAATACTTTTAAGGCTGCAGTAGTCAGTGAAATAGCGTTTTCTGTTATATTTGGGAAAAACACTTTGTTATATCTGTCGCATTGAGCCCTAAAGGGAACAGCCGAAAGAAGAAGAAGAAGAAGAAGAAGAAGAAGAAGAAGAAGAAATCTGTCGCATTGAGCAATTAAATTAAAGAGTCCTTACTTGATTTGGTTATTGCAAAGAGCTGATAGATAATATATTTTGCCAATAAAACTAATATTCAATGGGGGTTGAATAATTTTACTTCCACCTGTAGCAGAATAATAGCAGAATGACATAAAAATTGCCTCAGTTAAAATGTACTTAAAAATGTACAAATTGGCAAAATGAAGAAATCAATTTTGTGATACACACCTTTAGGACCCCTTCAAAGTATATATTTGAAATCTCAATGAATTCTGTTGAGTGGTGTTTGAGGAGATATAGATCAATATAAAGATTTAACTTCATGTATTACCTGCAATAATAATGATCATTACAAATATCCCCAAACCTGTAGACCTTATTTGGTTCTTACCAGAGGTGCCCATAGGGGATGTGGCAGGAGTACCATTGTGGACATTGAGCCCCAATGATTGAGAGGCAGCTGGTGGCAGGGGCTGGGGTGCAGCACCTGAAGGTCCAGGGAGTGGTCCAGGGGCAGTTTCTCTCTGTGGGGATGTCAGGGGTGTGCTGAGAGGGGTGCTGGGCTGTGATGTCTGTCCACCTGCCAGTCGAGCAAGTCGTCTTCTGCGAATCTTAAATTAATATACCAACAGATTTAAATATTCACTCAAAGCAGTTTGGAAAATCCTACTGAACACCCCTACTCATAAGCTTCAATAATAGCAAACCCGTTTAAATATATCTAGACAATTAAATTAGCCTTTTTCAAAAGCTCCAGGTAAGTGATTGGCACAATCAGCTTGGACTCTATAGGACATTTAAGAGAAACACTTTCATTTTCAGTATTTGCCCCTGACAATATACACACTGAAATAATGGTCGCTTTTCATTCATCGGTTTTGGAATAACGGTCTTTAACATGAAAGACGAGCCTTATCGAATAGGTACAATGTAATCCACACGACAAATAAGTCAGATGCGTCCACTAATCGTGCGTCTCATTGACTGAGTACTGAATACGGATAAAAATGTGACGAAGAGGAAGATACGTCTGTGAGTGTTATTAAGGGGACCAAATCAGTGGGCAGTTAGGCCCACGGTTGATTGCACAATGGTGGCCCGGTGTTTTTATGCTGAGTCGTCTCGCAGGCTAATTTTTGTCAGTTAGCAAAACAACGTTAGCAAATGACAGCTAGCTCAGCGTATCATAATAAAGTATACCTGATCAACTCAATGAGGAAAATGTACCAATATCTGTCAATATATTGCATGTAAAAAAAACAATTCACTGTATTTATATAGATAAATAGATTTATGTAGATTTGGTTGTTTTTCCACGGGCCAAATTTTGCCAAGCCTCCAGCTTTACGTTAGCGAGTTAGCATTGTGCCCGGCTAAATTAAATTAACGAACAGGCAACTGTACAGAAACATTGGATCCATAACCAACTTCTGGTTCGTTCACTTGGTTATATTGGCAAAGTCTCTTAGAAAAACACATAATGGGTATCACTAGGTAATACGCACGTATATATGCTGTTGCTGGCCAAGTAATGGGATTTTATCGCGGATGCATTTCTTCTACTTATGACTATGCTAGCCTCTGAGCTAGGCTACCTTCAGTAGCAAGTCGGCTAGTAGCAAGACCGTTTGAAATTAAGTCCGAACGAAGTGAATACATTTCTAGGTATATGTATGAATTGTTATGTTAGCAAATTAGAACTACGTAAATTATCCGCACTTATTTTGAGCATTTTACCATTGTCACCTTACCTCATCTGCGCTCAACTCCTCCATCGCAGCTAAATCAACTAGCGATTTCACTTTTAACTGTTAACGTGTGCCAGCCAGAGCCAGCTAGCTAGCCTGTATTAGAGATAAATATGCATAGTATAATCGTTCAACAAATGTGTGTCAACCTTGATTGTCTTAAGATAAAAACTAGAACACCAGTTTACGGAGGGGGGTATGATACAGTTCCCCCTAAAAGCTTATCGTTTGCTAGTTTTCTACCAAGAAACAAAAAGAAAAGTAGCTGGCTATTATACGTCAACATACAACACCGGCCATTTTGGTTCTCTATATTGTCACGTGACTTAAAAGACCACTGGAGGTGTTAAGCTTCACTGTTCCGCAGATATATTTATTATTTCATGTATATTATTATTTATATACATATTTTTCAAAACATCTAATGGTTTCTTTTTTGAAAAATATATATGTATATAAATAATAAATATATAAATATATATATAAATATATACATATATAAATATATATAAATATATGTGTGTGTGTGTATATATGTGTGTGTGGGTGTGTAACTGAATATACAATCAGAAAAATAAGTTTGTTTATTTTACAAAAGATAGAATGACAAAAATTAAAGATTCGATAAAAATGTTCCACTTCAAATTTCTTTTGTGAACCAATTTTTATTTTACAAAACTATAATTTCACACATATTGCACCTCACTTTGTGTTGTACATCAAGTATAAATGTATCTGCAATTAATGCAGGATTAGATTTTGTAAAAGTACCTCAACCAAGTGTTAGACGGACAGCACACGCCAGTGCAAACAAAACTTCCTCAAATATGTCGTACCAGACAATAGCGACTACAAAGAAACAAAAAGTTTGCTAAAGCATTGGCTTTTTTTTCTCAGCCAGCTGAATGAGGCCAAGCACTACGAGCTGCAGACCAGTGAACACCAGCAGCTGACAAGAGTAACTCTCTAATACCACCTAGTGGTGTTCATCCAAACCCCAACAAGAAAAGACATTTGAAGTCACTTAGAAGAGAAAATATCACAAACTTTGTGGTTTTCTTATTCATTTAACTCATGATGTCTTTCATTGCAGTGTAACTTCTCCAGAAATACAGTCTTCATTCTTCTTTTAATTCTTCTTCAATCATTCACTTTCTCCTTAAATATCTGCTTGCATACTTCTCCTTCACAATACAGCTCCTGGCGGGAATAAGTCATAGAATTATTTGTTTAATATGGTGTTTAAAAAAAAAAAAAAACACACACAACAAAGTTCAATAATCAATTCATTTTTCTGCATCATATATATGATTGCATTGTCCTTACCAGATGTAGCTTATCATCTTCAATCCAGTGAATCCAGCCCCGGTTCTTCTTTTCTCCAATCTGTTCACACACCAGTTTGTTCCTCTCCCACATCACCAGTGACTGCAGAGAAGAAGAGAGAATGTAAATCACAACAAAAAAACACTTTTAGCTTCCCAAACAAAAGCAAACTAGAGGGGCACACTGGGCCTACCTCCGCCAAGGCCCAACAGTTCCTTTTAATTTAATTAAACTCTAATCCAAATTCAAAGTCTTAACCTGTCCTCACACATTTCATGAAAGTTTATCAAGCAGTTTATGCATGTTTTACAAAAACAGTAAGAAAAAAAAGACTTATCTGGCAATGTATAAGTGAGACAGACTAACAAACTGGATCCGCCCTTTTATCTGGATCCTCTCCAAAAATCATAGGTTCGTCCTTGCTACATGCTCAACCATTCTACCAAGCGTCATGAAAATCTTTCTTGTATTAATGTTACAAAACGTTGCACAAGGGACCCCCTCCAAAACGAGATGATTCATCTCAAGGGGTGTATCCTAATAAATTAACTTCAACAAGCTCCAAAACATTTGCAATCATGCTTATTACCACTTTGAAGACACAATTCTGTGCCGACAAACGTTCATCTTCACCTTGACATGTCTGTTGTCCAGTCCTTGGGTAAACTCGTCATACTCCTGACCCACTCTGAAGCAGGTGGTGTAGTTTCGGAAGCTGCTGCAAGTTTTAATGATGTACTGGTCCCCCTGCTGCTCAATCACTTTCTTCAACTTCAGTCTCAAAGCAATCTTTTGTACCCAACGGTTGATACCTGGAAAGGTGAATTTACAAATTTGGTGGACACATGTACCCACGGGCCGCAAACACTTTCTTTCCCTTATACAGTCACATGCTTACCATAAATTGCATTACAACAAAATCACACCCAAATGCTACTCTTTCCCAAAGTGGCAATGTGTTTCATCCTCAGTGTTCTATTTAATGTTGTATAACGTTCAATCTGGATGCACCTTGGAGCGCAATTCAAGTCAAAGCAACAGACATTAAATCTAACGAGAGATTTGATATGCGAGAACATTGTTAGATTAAAAAACTACTTTAAAGACTTACCTAGCTCATTCATGTAACCTTCAAAGTTGACACTGCTGATCATTTCCCATGTGCCACAAAGGCTGGCTGGCATTTTGGTGGCCTTTGTTTTTCCTTCTCCTGAGATGTTTCTGTGAATAAATTTACAACCCTCAGCCTGCAGGGCTGGTGAGGAATTCAAGGAAGAGGCTGAAGTGACTGAAGTCACTTATGACGGCTGGGTGAGGGATTTGGAGGAGCCCTCAGGTCATTCACTGTCACCTGACTGTCTGGGTGATTGGCAGGTGTAGTAGGGAAGCCAGACCGGCCAGACTGGTGTTGCAGTCTTACTAATAAACCCTTAAAAATGTCCCTCTGGTGTCACACATTAATTACACACACATAAACAGGAACAAAAGCAGAAATATGTCAAGAGTTATTTTTCGGAGGATGATTTTTTTTCTTCTGTTATTTATGAACATTCATGTTTGGATTTTCTTCTACCATCCCAATACAGTACTAGAAGCAGTGGATAGATTTTCACACACACTATTAATTTTGTACCTCGAAAGCTTTTCGCAACAAAGTGATTCATCAAAAAATAAAATGAAAATGATTTCCCAAATGTACCCAATGCAAACTGGAGTCAAACACTTGCTTTTAGAATTTGACTTCTGCTAAAATGACACACCTTTCAAAGTAGAAAATAAACATGACATTGGTTGTTTCACTGGTATGCAGCGTGAAAGGAATTGACATACTTCCCGCTGCATTTTGCTTTCTCGACTTATTTCTACTTCCTTGCTTTCTGTCAGTGATTATTATTTTAATCAAACAGGAAAGGGGTCAATTTGACAATGCCTTGGCTGAGGACGTTAAGAGTTCCTTCTCTGCGAGACAATAGCATCGTCAAAGGAATGACAAGCTCCCAAAGTGGAAAGCAAAGCCTGTTTTTTCAGTCAGTACAAATCTCACTGTAGCACTAAGTAAACATTTTTGAGGCATACTTGCCTGCTTTTGCCTGAGGCAGTGCTTGGAAACTCAAGGTACAAAAACAGTGATGAGTTGAGAAGTATACTGAAGCAAGTGGTGAAACAAATGTGGTATCACAAGTTCATTTATTAAAATGTATTTTTTTTCATGGTCTTATTTCATACAATACCACACTATTAATATGCTGACTATTTCACATTAAGTTATGAATCCCAAGTTGAATAAACACAGTTGAGATTTTTTTGTAGAACTGACCTCCTAGCCGGTTGAGCTGCTGCTCGGTTATTTTGTTTTCGACCTGTTGATTTCCTCTCACTCAAGCTAATCTATAGCAAAGAGAAACTGTCTCTCAATCACGTAACTCGAAGAAAAATCTATGCTGGTTTATCTTCCTAAAAAAAAAACTAAAAAAAAACACAAATTTGTGTAATAGTGGAAATGTGTCTAAAGCACATTGCATTGCAATTACAGTGCAATCAGCTGAACTCATCAGTTTGAGGAGGCACCAGTGTATCTCTGAAGGGGTGCTAGAATCACATCTTCATTTTTCTGTTCACTCTCAGCGCTGTAGAGGCCGTGCTCCTGTATATAATGAATCACAACATCTGGCAGCAGGTACCTGACGCTCCGACCTCGACGCAGAGCCCGGCGCACATGGGTGGCTGAGATGTCATTAGTCACCCATTCATGGACCACATGAATGTTCTTGCGATATTTCCACAGCGTGTCTGATTTGTTGATGAACTCGTAGGGGTCGCTACCGCTGCGGGTGATGCAAACCACACCATAGCCACCCACAATCTCAGCGATATCTTCCTGCTTCCACAAATTGGGAATGCCGAAGGACTCCAGGACATCCGCCCCACACAGCATCAGTACCTGAAGATTATCTGAGCATGGAGAGAGGGAATAGTGTATAGTAAGAAAGAAAGAGAAAACAAAAGAGCAAACATTAAAATCAAATGCAAATAAAAGAAGACAAACTATGAGATAATCAAACACAGGAGTTTTTTTTTAAAGAACCTAAAAGGAGAGGATATATAATTATATCATTAAAAAAATGGAAAGGTAAAACACATGAAACATATTTAGTGGTTATAAATAACATATTTCTCAAAGAAGAAGAATGTAAAAAGAAATGTGGCAAATGGGTCTTAGTGTTAAGTTATGATGGAGGTTATTGGTCTGATAGCAGGCAATGCTTGGGAACCATGTCAGCTAGATTCATGCTTTGTTGACTCTTTTAAAGACATTGTAATGTAGAATAGTGTCAATAATAGTTATGATTTATTATCGTCTCATTGCGGAGATTAACACCTTCTTCCCACACAAATTTCCTCAAGTGGGAGCAGGATCAGACATGCTGCCTGTCTGGAATCAGGGATTAGAAAAGGGGTGAACTTGACTGAGAAAACAATAATCAACTTATACATTGTTATATATTTGGACACGTCCTACCTCTTTTGTGATGAGATGAACCCTCGTAAGACCAATCCTCTATACGTCTCTTTTTTGCACACATGACTGTGTCCACATCGTCACTGTTCTCCTCGGCTGCAAGCAGTTCATCATAGTGATGCCTAAATGGACACAGACATATATGCAAATCATCAAGAGACAGGACTATAGGAAAAGATGTTTCTGCAAGACTTTTCTATAAATTATATTATCATTTATTACCGTAATGAGCAATAATGTCACATATCAAGTCTGGAGTCAAATTTGAAACCTTAACTTTTAAATTCTTAATTGATGATGACATGTGACATCACACATCAAGAAGTTTGTGATCTGGAGCATAACTGCAAGGGTTTTAATGCAAGGTATGCATCAATAGCACAGATGACACGACACAAGAGTTACGACAATGTCTAGGGAGTTCAGCTGACATTACTAGGACACTATCATTAGTTATACAGACAAAACGCCAATATTCATCACTTGCGCTTAATGATAATGTCAAATCTTAAACTGCGCCTTGTAAATCATCGATTTGTCAGTCATTACTTCCTACTGTGGTCAAATCCCCTGACATATCAAATCTATGTTAGGAGATTTGATGAATGGGCCATCTGAGATGTAGTCATTGGCAAAGATTAATTAAAGGAAAACACCTAACAAGAAATTCAGATGAAGCATCCTGAAAGGTCTCCCATGAAGCATCTTAGATATTTTTTGCATATCCTCTTACACTTGCAATAACAACTCAATACTATACTCATTACTAGCCTTGCCTATAGCAAGCACTTTTACGGCCACTAACAATGCATATCATCCCAACTTACCGGACAACTTTAGCTGTCTCCACCCACTCGGGCTGCAAAGTCTCCCAGGAATCTATTGTGATCCAGTCTGAGTTCTCTGTGGCCAATCTGGCCATCTCCAGACGGTGGCAGGCCTCAATCAATCCTTTCTTCTTATAGGCATCGCCTACTGGAGAGATGATGCCTTTCACCACCCTGTACTGACCTTACACATTAAAAAAGTAGTGTGAATGGTTTGCAGTAACAGCTAATATTAAACTTACATGATGAATAAACTTGGTCATTTCCAATTTAGTCAACTATGTTTCAGAGGGAAATTATGTAGGTTTTACTCCACTACATTTTGTTTGCCGTTATAAAACTGTTATAAACATATAATCAGTTTTCATAATATGATGCATTGTTACGGTTAAATAACCCAACAATATATTATGTAGCTTAAATAATATCAGCCTCTTAGCTTTCTGCCAACACCCCACTGCAGTAGAGGTGAATTAAATTTCATTTATGTTGTTCCAAGCATTTAAATGCTTCAGACACAGAGACACTGTTTCTGGAAATGCATGTTGCTGATGATTGCTTCTAACATTATTTGTATGGCTAGATGTGACGAGAGGTTAGTGAAGGAATTAGGTTTAGTTATTTAGGTGAGACAACTATTTTAAAAAGAAGAGAGAAAACAAGCATTATTCTAAAAGGTCCAATTTCATTTCACTCAACCTGTATCCTCCAGGTGATCTCGAGCCAGTTCAAACATCCTCAGGTGCATGTAGGTAATGGGGTTGAAGGACCCACAGGCGAGCAGGACAACTTGGATTGTATTCTGACACTCCATGCCTCATAATGATGCTGGATTTTAGCATACAGCAGCAAATATGGTGAAGAAGACGAACACTGTAGTTACTTTACTTATGCCAACTTTAGTGAGCACCAGAACACCAGGTCAGAAAATGGGCTTTGGAGAAAAGCTTTCTCCACTTAACAAAAGTACATGGCAATGTGATAGGAGACACAAATATCCAGACACTGGAACTGTGACGTAAATTTCTTAATTTAAAGTAAGTGCTATAAACTGTAGCTAACTTTAGCCTTGTCTGTAACCCAACACCAGACACCACCAACATGAACGTAAATATTGTTCAAACAGACAAAACATATAATCAATTAAAGTAACAAATTATGCATTTTCTAAAGAGTAAAACAGAATAAATGTTCATCGTACTACCGGGAGAGGAGAGTTGCAAACAGTGGCTTCTGAATGTGTCACTTTCTTCTTCTTCTGCTTCTTCTTCTTCTTCTTCTTCTTCTTCTTCTTCTTTTTCTTCTTCGTCTTTGGGAATATATACAGCTTGCGTCCTTAGTGTCACACACACAGTGTACTGCCATCTGCTGGAGTAAACTACCTACTACAATGTCATGTAACTAATTCTTCCTATCAGTCCAGTTCTTTTAAGAAAGCTGAATAAATACTCTCTTCCCTGTACACTTCCAGCACATTCCAGTATGCTCTTTAAAGCTGCTCCTCTTAGCCCTGACCTTTTCATTCCCTCCATCATGTCCTTTCTTTCTACCATAGATTTCCTGCAGTTAATTAATACGTGTTCCACAGTTTCTGGTACCTGACAATGCTCATAGTTAGAGTCCATTTTGATGTTTGCCTATTATGTATAGAGTCCCATTAAGGTTTTTCTTAGTCTAGTCATTACTACCTCCTCCTTTCTGCCTCCCCCCCCCCCATGTTTCTCTTAATATCCACTCAATTTTTAGTTGAATCCTTTTATCTCGTGATCCCAATGCTGCAGCCACTCCTCATTGATTTTTCTCCATGCAAAACCCTTGCCTTATGATTTCGAGAGTTTCATTGTGATGTCTGTTTTCCTTTTTAACAGATTGTTTGGCTAGTTTGTCAACTCTTTCATTGCCCATAATACCCAAGTGCGAAGGAACCCAAGTGATTGTGGCCACAATCTGGTTGTGGTTACTGGTTGTACCTAGTTTTAGACTGCACAGAGCTGATGCTGGGTCATTACATATCAAGGCTTTATTTGGTTTTACTTTTACCTGTACATATTCTCTGAATTTACTTTCTGTATACTTATAGAACCCATCTACAAAACCTGTATTTTTCTTTCTTGTCTTAACTGTAAATCTACCAACAATAGTTTTGATACCCACACTGGAGTTGTAGGCCACATCACCGTCGGACAGAAATGCTTTTCATACGCTCCCAACTCAAAACTTGACTTTTCAGTTGAATGTGCATAAATGTAGATTTTTCAAAGTTGCTCCGAGTTTTGTTGCCTTTAAAATTTATGTCAAAATTTTCTTTCAATCTTTATAAAAACTGAATAACAGAGGTGCCTTAAGATTGTCTAATTTACTTGTGTTATATTTTGATGAACCCCCCTGGTAAGGTAATTTAATTTATGTCAAGGTGTTTATTATTTTAATTTAATTTAATATAATTCATTTTATAGTTATTGCTGCTCAGAAATGTTATATTGATATATCTACCTTATATCTACGCCTTTTTGTTATTGAAATGTTAAATAAAGTTGAAAAAGTTGAATGTGTCATCTGCTTCCTGAACAGCATTAAGATCAAGAAATGTGATTGGACAGAGCCGACCAGGAAGTAGAGTGCCGCACCCACAGCCGCGAGCTACGTTCAAAATCACAATCCACAACAAACCTCTTGAGTATCGATAGGGGCTAATTATTTTATACGTAAAAAAATCATTTTTCGTGGAATTAGAATTCAGTGATTCAGTTCATTTTAATGTAAATTCGTCAACTTTATGCAAGCTTTTATCGACGGCTGGTTTATAACTGTTTATAGAGTCCCGGTGAGTTGTTTTCTTTAGCATCCTAGCTATGCAACTAACAAAACAACTGTCACATGTAGCAAGTGTTAGCCGTCAGCAAATATACCAAACCTTAGCTTGTCAATAAAATTGGTGTCTCGATAGCTGTTAAACCGTGTGTTGTGATGCTAGCTCCATACAGACTATTCTGGTGCAGTCTAAATAGCATGCTAGGTTGACGTTTTAGATTCAGAATTGTCTGAGTATTTGTACACATGCAAAAAAAACAACAACACACCAGTTTTTACTTTCAATGTACGTACACAGGTTACACAGGGATAGGCATACAGCTAAGAACAAAGACAACAAAGACTGATTAGATAAGGGTTAAGAATGGTAGAGAATTTAAAAAAACATGTCTGCCGACTCTTGCAATCTGTTGTGCGTTCTCTATAGGTCGAAAAACGATTTTAATTAAGGATGGCTTCTCGTGGGAAATCAGAAACGGTAAAATTGAGGCAAAATATGGAAGAGCAACTTGACAGATTGATGCAACAGCTGCAGGATCTGGAGGAATGCAGGTGCATCATTAGAAATCCATTTGACTCTTTTAGTGGTAATGAAATAATGGTCTTATCTAGTTTATGCCAGAAAGTGTACTTAATCATTCTTTATATATTCATTCCAGAGAAGATCTGGACGAGGAAGAGTACGAGGAGACAAAAAATGAAACCTTGGAACAGTTGAAAGAATTCAATGAATCCCTGAAAAAGATCATGACAGGAGACATGACACTTGTGGATGAACTCAATGGAATGCAGCTGGTATGGCAATTAGTGGCTAATGTGCAACTACTGTGTATTAAGGGTGACATAAACCTATTACACAATTAACTTAAAATAATCCAGTACAAACAGTGATTTGTGAACGTTTTTGAAAATCGCTTTTCCTGATGGATTTACAATTGTCCTCATCAGGCAACCCAGGCTGCCATCTCCCAAGCTTTCAAAACCCCAGAGGTGATCCGACTTTTCGCTAAGAAGCAGCCAGGACAGCTGAGAACCAGACTAGCAGAGGTTTGAACTGCAACATTAAGGATATGATTGTTGTGTGTGTGTGTAATGTAGAGTTGTAGAACATATGTTTAATCCAATCGCTGTTAATATCTGTGAGTTGCTTGACCTGAACACCGTCCAACTAGTGTGTGACATTCTGTGCAGATGGACCGAGACGTCATGGTGGGGAAACTGTCACGGGACGTGTACACGCAGCAGAAAGTGGAAATCCTCACAGCATTGAAAAAACTTGGAGAGACGGTGAGGAACGCTCACTACGGAGAGATGCAATGTTTTTTTCTTCACGGGTTCATGGGTGATTCAGAGGCTTGTGCTCATGAGTCCACATGAACTCTAACAGCTGCACTGACTTATTTTTAATCATGTGACTCTCACTAGGCTGACAGAATAGTTGATACAAGAGGCCTAAATCTCACTTCACAAGAAGCTTTAACATTTCAAACATGTATCACTATCTGACCAAAGCTTGAATTAACAACATGCACTTTTTTTTCTGGCTGGTATGACAGCTCACTTTGGAGGATGTGACTTTTCTCACCGAAAATGCTACAGCTACACTGAGTCAGTTTGAGAAGGTGACAGCAAACATAGGTGAGAATAAAGACACAATTTCACTGAAACTAACCACACAGGTTATTGGATGGCCATCCCCACTTATCTTGTTTTTTTCTTCTCTTTCAGGCTCTGAAGACAAGATTATGGCTTTAGCTAGCTCCGGTGTGAAACCCAAAACATAGTAAACCTGTAGTTAATGTTAATTTTAACCCCGTGTCTTTGCCATCTCCAAATGACAAATGTGCCAATCGATTATTCATTTAGTAAATAATCAGTCCCCTTCTGGGTGTTGCTGTAGATGCTAACACTTTTTAACAGTCTTGTTTTATACCCCTTAACTTTTGTAAATGTCTTTTATTTATCCAGATAGGTGTAAAATTGTATTATAGGTACGAGCATGTGATTTGTGAAAACGTGTGTATGATTCTGAAGGATAGTTCAGGCAGTTCATGAGAAATCTTCTGAAATGTTCTTATTGGGATGGTGTGGCTCTTTTAAATCTGAAAATTCAACATGGTTGTTTTCAAGATGTTGATTTCCTGTAACAGTACTTCAAATATTAAAGATGCAATTTTATGTTAACTAAACTGTGCTGTGTAAAAGGGTTTGGTGAAAATAACAGAAATACCACAAAAAACTACTTTGAAGTAATACAATTCTATTAGTAAGCCAGGAACACTATTAATTGAATTTGTATGCAGAATAAATACATTATTGGCTGTATTCATGAAACATATCTGACAATGTGATGTATACATCCAAATAGTTATTTCAATTAAATGTGTCAAAGGGTTTATAATTCCCATCAGGACAATGAAGTTTTATCTTAAGTGTTGAATGATTCAAAAACACAAAATGTAAAATATGATTGAGGGACAGCTGTAGCAAATCACGGTTCTCTGACAGGAAGGAATGGAAATTTGGCAGAATAGTTATTAAACAGGACTATGGATTAGACGCCATCTGCTAAACATTGTGGAGCATCTCCTGATTGTTTCCACATCCATCTTATGAGAGTGATTCAGGTTGGTAGTCTGTGGATGTTCCAACAGCCAAGGAACACGTCGTCATTTATTCAGTGATAGATGGAGCATGTACTGTTTGTGGTGTTCTCACTGCAAAATGATGGTGGTAACAGAGATTTGAAAAATGTAACAGGATGAAATAAAAACACCTTCCAACATCTCTTCAGTCAGAACAGACTGAAGGGCAGAATATGAAGTAGATTTTCATCTCATGAATCATTACCAGAACTAGAAAATCATGAAAATGTTGAGCAAGCAAGGAACAAAACCTTGTTAGATTCTGGGCATCTGTTATTTCTATTAGTTTGTCCACCCTCTTTATACTTTCTAATAAACTGCACTATGTTTATACATTTGCAGTAATATTGTATTTTATATCATCTTCAAGTATGACAAGTTTAAACTAATGTCACAGTGTTTAAGTTGTCAGTTGTAAATGGTATTCAGTCCTGAAATAGTTTCTTTTAATGTGAGTAAAAAATAAATAATTTCATTTATCCCCTTGAATGTTTTTGTAACCTTTGGAGTGTAGATGTTTTCCACCACTAGATGGCACTAATGCTCCAGCTTTAAAACACAGCAGCACGACCCAGGGCATGCGCCACAAAGACTATGAAAGATGATCCAAGAATAACAAGAGTAGACAGAAGTTATATCCCATCTCATCATCCTTTATTTTGTTTACGAGCATCAACTTCACTACAATTTCCCTTTCACTTGGTAGAAAAGTGAGAGCAGCTCCAACAAGCACAAAGGAAGCATTCAGCCGTTCTCTGATCATCGTCACCTTCCATTTTGATCAAACTTTCAAAAGAAGAGAAAAAATATATTTGGACATATCTGGAAATGTGAAACAGGCAATCTGAGATTCAGTAGTGTATCACGTCTCCTTTCTCCATCCGGTCTCATAACTCCAAGTGAAACGTACAAACTTGTGGTTCATGCAAAGTAAATTCCCCCTTACGTCTTGGTGTTACTTCAGTATGGCTGCATTTCAGTTTGTTAGGCAGTGACATTCAATTCAACCAACTTAATATTCACTCAGGAGCTGATCAGAGAGCATTACATCCAGAAAAGTGGAGATGGTGGAGTCACTGCGGAGACTTAACTAAGTGTTCACATATCAGTGACCCATGGTATGGTACTTCTAAATTGTAGATGAAATGTGGACATCAAGTGTTTGATAGTGGAACAGAATTTCGGAGATGACGGGCTTATAACTCTGGTTCTTGGCGATTTCATGCTGCCCTCAAAATAATTTCTCACCTTCTCAGGCAATAGGACACGGTTCAAAATTACTTTCCACTATACACAAATAGATGAATCGAAAGTATACCCTTGCATGTAGCCAAAGCAACTTCATAATGTACTGTACACCTTTTTAATGGTGGATTCCGTCAATGATTTAGTACGATATCTATAGAAGATACAATATGAATCTACTTCCTCTACACATCAACATGAACACATGACATCAATGTAAAACGTTTGTCACTTTCAATAAAACTAGCGGTGGACTATTGTTGCAACAAACTTAAAGAAAATATATCCCCCGATTGGGATGAACTCTAGCATTTAAGAAACACAAATAAAACAAATTGCCACAAATGAAAGAGCATGGATGAGTGTTGTTGTTTTTTTTAGACCTGCTAAATTGCACTATGATCAGAAAAAGGCACTCCCATCTCAGCCGGCTCAGACCTGGCCCTCTTTTTCTTTTTACAAGTCCAAGTCATCATGGAGGGGAGACCTTTCACTACATTTCCACCACAGACCTTTTCAAAATTATAAAGTAATTGAACCTAAGAGATAGAAGTATGCAACTAAACCTCAAAATTAGCCTAGAAACCGTCTCCAAGAAGAGCCTGTGTGTTTTCAAAAATCAGGAACACACGAGCACACAATTTATGAGAATCACAACATCAACATTTCTAATCCTGAAACATTCTGTTCCCCCAAATCTGATCTGCTTTAATCCATTAAGGTTTGGGAAATGATAACATTTTAGTTGGGGCCGGAAAACATGACACAAGCACAACACAGTTAAGTGTGAAGGAACATTTGTCTGGGGTTTTGTGAACGATATATACAACAGTGATGGACAAACGGTGTCTGAGAGGAGACAGAGGTTGGACACGTTTTCCCAATCAATTGTATAAGCTTTATATTACTACCAGAAGGAAAGTAAGTTTAGCAAATGTAAACAAAATATCTTAGAACAACTCTACAGTACAGTTCCATGTACAATAAAATCTAGTGGTCTAATGCAAAAAAAATACTTCATTTTAAGTTTCAAAGATTCATTTTTAAAGTGTTTTCTTATGGTAAACTATGCAGTCATTCCCTTGGCTACAATTCTGTAACCTACGATAAAGACAATGCTTATTTTGCAATAGGAAACCAGTTTAAAAATGCATCTAACATCTGTTTTATTAATTCAGGTTAAATAGCTGTGCCACTGTAAATAAACTTGCGACAAAGCAACCCTGAAAAAGTACTTTCATTACACTTGGCTCCCCGAAACAATGCCAGCAACTGCACTATTCAACCAGGCTTCACTAAAGCTCTGTCTGTCATAAATCTGCTCTTTCAGTAGTTTGTAAGGTTTTTCCCTCCTACTGTACCTCTGTTAGCACAGCAGGACTGGGGTGCAGATGAAAGGCTATTAAAGCTGCTGAGGAAATCTCTCTACTCGTCCTAATACACTTGCAGAAATGTTAGTACTCATATTTTCAGATCAGCAGCTCTGCAGTACCTGCTGGCCTGGTGTTCGTACCGTTCCACAGGAAATGTGGATCTGTACTTAGCATTTCTGTGAGTGTGATCACCCTGAACAAAGCAAAAATCCTTTCTGTACAACAGGGAGATCTATTGGGAATGAATACACTGACGCCTGGAGTAGAGCGTTGCCATCTGTGCAAGCGAAGCAAAGCATGTATGAAGCTGAAACCATCAACCGGTCCTGCCAAGAGGAAAGTAAAAGAAATGATTTTCCTCTTTGCGAAAAAAAGAAAAGACAAAATGGACACCAATCTGTCGTGGAAACCTCCGCTTAAGAGTCCTGGGTTTCTCAATAGGAAGAAGACATTTTTGTACAAGCATGATGGAACAGGTTTTGCAGAAAATTAGCGACATGCTGCAGCCTCTGTGACACAAATATTCTACATTACGTACTGCGTCATTTTAGATATTGGACCCCGTTGAGTAGGCCTTCACTAACACATCAACTAATTACATGGTTTCTTTATATTTACAAAATCTTCAAAAAGCAATGTATTTCTCTACACACACGACTTCTCAAATATCCTCATGCACTAAAAAGAAGAAAGAAAAAAAAAAGAAGAGAAAACGCTGTCTACTTATTAAAAGCATTGTTTTGTTTCGCTGTAGATTGCAAGTCAAGAAAACTCAAGTCAAAGCTATTTACGTGAGTTTAGCGTAAAAAAAAAAAAATGAAAAAGCATTATGCAAAGAATATACATTAGAGGAAAAAAAAGGAGCTGGTTTCAGCGAAAGCCTTACATCTGAGAGAAAACAGAAAGTGCAGGGTTGGCTTCCTCACACAGTTCAAAACAAAATGTAGGCCAAGTTTTCCTGGGAATTGAAATATAATAAATAAAAAAATAAACAGTAAAAATCAGCAATACGGTGATGACTACACTACACAGAGTACCACCACTAAGATAACAACAGGAAAACCTTGACCATACGTATATATATATATTTATATATATATATATGCAGAAGGGAATTTTTTTTTTTTTTTTTTCTTTTTGCATTTTTTCCATCATGGCTCCTTGGACATGAGACTCCAGGGGGTGGGAGTGTGTGTGGAGCAGTGAGTGTGAGGATCTGAGTGAGTGTGAGTCGGTGGTGTGTGAGAGAGCTTGTGTTGACTGTTGTGTGTGTGTTGGTTCTAGTAGGTGAGGGTGGAGTCGTCCCACTCCAGCTGCTGCTGTCTGCTGGCCCCCTGCTGGTCCTCCGGCTCCCCGCCCTCCTCATCTTCGCTGCTCTCTGACTCAGCACTGGTGATGTCATCTTCCTCCTCTCCGTCCTCACTCTCCTCCTCCTCTTCCTCCTCCTCTTCGCTGCTGTGCTGGTCCTCATACGTCTGTGTTAAGAGACATAGGGACATGATTATACATCCTGACATCTCTCTTCTATCATGTCTGAAAAAGGCACGAGTTTCTTTCACTAAACGGCATTGCTTAGTTTGGTGTATGAGTAATTTCATTACTTTGCCCTTCAGCACGATATCCTTATTAATATTGTGGTATGATTGAAATCATGGACCACTTAACTTTGACCTTCAGTATTGGAACATCATATAACAATATGACTGACTGCACACTCATGTTAATCAACCTGGTTTGTGATGCTCAGCACAAAGGAAACGAAAAAAAATCTATCACTGCTTTTCTGGACGCTCATCAAACTCTGTTTAAGACACAGTTTCTTACTGTGGATGAACCAGTGTCCGTTTCTCCACCAGAATTTAAACTGGACCACATTTGAATCCAGCAGCACATGTTGTGATGAAGGTTGACAGGTGTGTTTCCCTTAAGCACCTGCAAATACTGCTGCAGCCTGTCTTAAAGCAAGTCTTTGAATTAAAAGACTTGAATAAGAATAGTATACCTTGTCTAGAGAGGTGTACGGACGTACTTTAAGACACTTTGACATCATTATTGGTTGTAGCAACAGGTGCAACAGAGCACACTTCCAACCACACCCTGTAGACGTTAAACAGTGCTGAAACTGAACCGGAGAAGGAAGCAGAAGGCTGGTGTTAAGTTATTCTAGTGGCTGGGCGACTGTGACCGTCAGCTATCAGCAAACTAGAACTGATAAAATATTGGCATGAATCCACTGTACATATACAGTACCAGTCTAAAGGTTGTACACACCTTACACACCTGCACACAAGCTGACTCACAAGCTGATTAGTCTTTTGTATAAGCCTGCTACCTATGAGCATTCAGATAAAACTAGACCACAGTTTCAACACCCCCCAGAGAGCATTAGCAGGTGAAAAGCTGTCTTGGCTGCAACGACGACCTCATTTTGCTGAGAAGTGAAATTCTGTGTGACAGCTTTTCACTGGCCAATCATCAGAAAAATGTTCATTAATTCTGCTTCCCTTCAAATGCTCTGTGATTTTACCTCCATGGGGTTGACGGTGATGGTGAGGGCTGAGTCATCCCAGTCCATCTCATTTTCCTTGCCGGTCTCCTGGTCTCTCATGGTGCGCTGGTGTGCAGCTCGGATGCGGAACACACCCAGGATGATCATAAAGACCAGGAAGCTAACACACACCACAATGACAATGGTGGCAGCGCTTGGAACCACTGCGAGGATTCAAAAGTAAACAATACAAAATGGCAGGTTAGACATGAGCTATGTTAAATTTGCACATTCGCGTATTAAAAAAGCTTCACAGATCCAAGTAAGACACAACTTCCTCTGCCCACTGGCTATTTGAAGGGTATTAGTTTTGTTGTGTGCCAGCACAGATGTTCATGAGTTCTTAGTAACCTGCAGATGAATGCTTTGGGCAGTTCTACTGTACAGTAGGTCTGTATCTGTCTTTAAATACATTTGCCTCCACTTTACCCCATATTAGCAGCAAATGGCCTCTTTTGTGTGGTGGCAGGCTTAGTGAGCCCGGCAGCCTAGAGGATTACTGAAACCAGGAAATAAAAGGTCTGTGCAGGCGGTCAGACCACCGCCTGTACAGATGTCACAGACAGCACTGAAGTGTAATCCCGAAACGTGCGCCATTTAAATGAATGGGCAAACAACCGGTGTTTCATATGTGTCCCACTTCTGGTTAATAGACTGTAATCCATCCCTCGCAACGCTTAACATGTAAGAGGTCAAATGCAACAACAATTAAGCAGATTACTGCTTTGATTATGACGTCTGCGATTAATTTTAATGTACAAGTAAAATGCTGCAATCGGGGGAGGTGTCAGTAGAGAATTATTGATCGAGTGATTGTAAAACATACATCATGATGGCTGACTGTTTTTTTATTTTTTTTAGGCAAGATGGAAACAGTCTCTCTACATGTCTAAGAACAAGAGGGGTCAGAGTTACACCACAATATGTTGGTCAGAGCTGAAAATGAAATTCGCCCTTTGCTTTTGTGTCCTTCAACACGAGGAAAATGATTCACTTTGCTGATCATACAAGACTGATTTGTCTCAGCAGGAGTTCTTTCAATGCTACGAGCGAAAGAAGGTGGACACAGTCTCGATATACGTGATGCAAAGGACAAAGAGAAACTCTTTGTTTTTAAACTCTGACACTACCCATGTTGCTGTACCTGAAGCCTGGTGAGCATTGACCAAGTTGTGACCAGACAAATCCACAGAGGCATGATGGATAGGATTAATGAAGTTGGGTTGCACCATGGCATTGTTGGCATGCTCCACAGGATTGGCTGTGTGGATTACATTCACCTAGACGGAATAAAAAATACAAACATACATGGACACAGTCACAAAGTATGATTGGCAGATCTCCATCTTAGATGTGTTACAATAGTTGAGCTCCAAGAAATGCTTCAGTAACATGAAGGCATTACTTGCTCTCCTCTGTTGTGAATGCGTCACTGTTATATGATGCAGCTGACAAGTGCTCAGTCATACCTCGACCTTGAAATCGTTGCTGATGTAGCGACCGTTGAGTTCAGAGCAGACCAGTTTGAATTTCCTGTCAAAGAGAGCCTCTGTGTGCCAATTCTTGTAACGGATAAGATGCAGGACCTGCTCATAGTTGGACATAGTGTTCACACCTGGAACATATAGAGGGGAGCTTATGTCAAAAAGAAATCTGATCAGCAATCACCTGAAAGTGTCAGAAAGGCTTTCCACAGTAGAGGAAAACAATAATCTTATGGAATAGCATATTTGTAAAGATGTGCAGTTTTAAGTTTATCTATAAATTTATCCTTAAAATCCTTTCAATTTGAATTCTACCCTGAGAGATTTTAGATTTGATGACTGACTTCAAACCACTCTGGTGCACATATACATACATATACACATTATACAGTATATGATTAGATGTTTTTATGTGAAGATTTAAGTTTTACAATAGATCACAAAGAGTAAACTTCTTGCAAAGAAGTTATTTTCTGCACAGCTATCACTGTGTTATTACATTTATCCAACCAGAGGCTACTTCTATGTGTTAGTTCAGACAGCTCCGTGGTCTGTACCGGTGATGGCGAAGCCCAGGTTGGAGGAACTCATCTCCAGACCATGCTGCCGCAGCTGCGACATGTCCACCTCCAGGCTCTCGTGCTCCCCGTTGAGCTCGTCTCCCACCACAGTCACTTCACACGTGTCCAGGTTGTGCATGATCTCTTCTGACACCACTTTCTCTTGGACTGAATGAATAATGGAGAGAAAAGATTTACAAAGAGAAGTTGTAGGGCTCTCCTCAAATTTAGGATTGTCCGTTGGGCTGATTTGGCATTCTGCTTCCTTGTCAAAACCAGAACCTACATTACCCACAATGGATCCCAACCATCAACAGCTGCATTGGAGAGTAAGATGTATTAATGCTAGCAGCAGCTATTGTAGCATCAAGCTGCCAGCCTCGAGCAGAAGAAGAAAATCTGTTATTTTAGAGAGCTGTGAGGGTTGAGGTATATTTATAAAACATGGAAAACAGCTGAAGAACTCACAAACAATTGAAAGATACTTTAGTTTATTTTAATTTTACTATGATAACCCAGTTGGCAGTCAACCCTCTGCATTTTGCTTATGAAACAAATTATTCATGCACACATTTTCCTCCTTTAGATTCTGTGGAAGTTCTTATTATTTTATAAATAAAATTACTTATGACACAAGATACTGAAACCCAACTTGCTCCCCGGGTGCCATAAGGGCTGCCCACTGCTCCTCAGGGATGGGTCAAATGCAGAGGACAAATTTCGCTACATTGTGCTGTGTATACTGTATAATTTTGTGTGACCAATAAAACCGCTGCTTCTTCTTCTTCTGATTATTATTATTATTAAGTGATTCTTGCTCATCTACTGTGACATCTCATTTGTTGTGTGTGGAAGGTGGGGCAGTGCAATGCAGGTTGCAGTGACAGATCCCTGTAATCTCTTTTGTCCCATTAGCCTGGCCCTGCTGTTCACCACAGGACATTGAATCTTCCTGTATCTGTGTCAACCTCAGTGAGCATCTATTGTCCCTCCTTGTCTTCGCTCATATACAAACCTAACAGATGGCACGGCTGATCACTGACCCCTCCCATTAAGGAGTAAACAACTTATCTCTCTTCATCTCTGTCCAATCCTGTTGGCCTCCAGGCATAATCCTCACCATCAACAACTACTGTACATCTACACAGCTATTAACTGTACGTTCACTGTGCCTGCAGAACCATTCAGTGTGTAAGGTAATTTAACTGAGGCAACCTTTCTGTAAATTATCTGGGGGCATATGTGTATTTCTCTTACCCGTGGGGTCATCGTCAGCTCCCTCTGCTGCTTCAGACTCAGTGTCTGCTTCCACTTCACGGGTGATGGTGCTCACGATGCGTAGCTCGGGGAACAGCGTCACACCTTCCTGGCTCTCGAATTCGACGGCGCTGCGAGCAAAGTGGTCAATGCCGCTCAGGCTGATCTTGGGTTCTTCGGGCTGCAGCACCATCACATAGCCTTCAGCGTCTGGCACCATAACGCAGGACTCCTTGTTGAAGCATCTGGGGGGGAGATTTACCAGGAAACCTGGATCATTTATCCTTTTTTGATAGTGGTTCACCCTCTGCTATAAAAGACCATTTTGAATGTGGCCTGTTTATAACATAGTCTAATTTATGTCTGGTTGAGGCAGAGTGATGGGGAAAGACACTGCGAAAAATAGACTTTGCACACTAGATAATGCTCCCATGACCATTTATTACTACGTCCATGTGATGTTTTGGTCCTCAGCCCTTTTTCAGACATGAAAAAAGTACAGGGATGCACCTTAAACGTATGTGTACAAATCGATCATCTGAAAGGTCATAAGCTTGGATGTGTGTCCTTTTGTAAACTTAAGCATTAAAAAGGAAAGGAAACAAGCAATTCAAGGGTAAACGCCCACATTTCTACGACTTCTCCTACTTCTTCTTCTACTGGGGCGGCTGGGGCTTAAGGTTGGTCCCCTGCAGTCTACATGTCGAAGTGTACGTTTTTTCTCACCACTGTCGTCATGTGCTTAATCATGGGGAAATTGTTGGGTCTCTGTAGAATTAAGAGTACGGTCTAGACCGGCTCATTCTGGAAAGTGTCTTGATATGACTGAAGATGTGATTTAGCGCTACACAAATAAAATGAACTTGACTTGTGGAACATTACCACTCCAGTATCTCTAAAAGCTGTGAAGTAGTAAAATTAGTCTGATATAATAGGGTTATAGAACAGTTTCTGAAACTCTATTCAAGAGTAATTGCGTGCAATTTTATGTGTTCCCACTGGTCGGATGTGCAGAAAGTACTACTAAACACAATGGTCTGTTCAGGAAGGAATGGGACATAAAAACACAGGAACATATTCTTATTTATATTGGTAAATGTTATCATTTGTAATGATGTGGAGAATAAACTTACAAGGTAAAAAATAATTTTAATAACACTGTGACTGGAACTCACAAATTATCAACAGATATAAAATACTTATTACAGGGCTTCCGGTGCATTTATTTGTATGTAATGGCACCAGCAGCTGAAAAGTTAAAGACGGTATAAAGAAAAGTCACCATTTGGTATGATTGTTCAGTCCACCCAATAAAACTCAGTGTTCATGTGGATTTGTGCATATGCAAACAAAAACAAATGTTAAACAGCAACACCAACTGGAGCTGATCTTGTGCATAAGATATATGATAATATATCCTTTTCATACCTAACCGATAAATGTACTGCTGTTTTGTATTCACATTTGAACTCATCTTTGTTATGAAAAAAAAATCAACATCAAAGATAATTTAAAAACAACCAACCCAACAACCCAAAACCTTTCATGTTAAATTTCTTTGCTATTTAAAACTATTGACCTTAACCTTGACCATCCCTCTTTACATTAAAAGTAGACAGACAAGCCCTCTCTGAATGTCTATTTAGTAGAAAGAACCTGTTCCACAAATGTTGGTATGACGCTGAATGACAGGTGAGTTGACACAAGGGAGACCAAACAGACTGGCTTCTGCTACTTACTTGACGGTGGTGGAGATACGAAGGTGCCTGATGCCAGGGGTCGGGAACTGGCGGGAGTTCAAGTAGGAAATGTGCTGCATGACCTTATCAAATGCATCGATGTCATCGCCCTCCACGGTCAGAGCGGACTGGTTGGGGTTGAACTCAACCTGAGAGAAAAAAATCAAGGATAAAGAATGTGTGATCTGAGCCAAGATTTGTCTTCTGACGCAATTCTTAAAGCCAAAAATATAAAAGTGTGTGCTATCAGGCTAATACTAAGCTATTAAAACATGTGACTGACTAGTTTAAGTTGGTTAACATGTCACATTCGAAGGACTTGCACCCATGGTCAGCGTTATCCATGCAGCTGAATTTGTTTTTTCTTTAACGTTTTTTTTATGAATAACAATCACTTATTATTTGTTTGAGATTTTTCTCTAATCTCTGCCTTTTTATTCTATTCCCACTTCTTCAGACTTCGACATTCTCTATTCAAATCACGCAATGATTTAATTGATCACAATTCAGACAGGAAATATGACAGGAATCGAGAGTACACCCTTTCACAAGCCTAAAAGGTGTGAACCAATCAGTTACGCCATGTTCTTGAAGCACAAATATAATATTTGTATATTGAGTTGATAGTAGCTTATGTTGTGTTTCATATCTCTAAAATATATTGCTCTGCTCACCTTGACAGCTGAAGCTACTTCCTCAGGCAGCTGCACATCCAATCCTTCTTTGCAGGTGTACAAACAGTCAATCACCTTCTTGTTCTCCAGCTTGCCAGTGCGAATCATCAGCCCTGCTAGGTTCCCCCGGAAAAACTGAGCCATTCGAGCATTTCCGCCTGGGTACGTCAGGATGGAGACGAGGAGAAAACAATAACAAACACAAAAAAAGAGTTACTCAAATGTGCAATCCACAGACGTCACCTTTTTCTGGGCTGGAGGTTCAAACATGCTGTCTCAATGTGCAAAGCTGGAGTAAATAGCGTTCATGCAAGTTAGTATGTTTGCCCTGACAAGGCCTGAGGCCCAGTGAGTGAGACAGGAGAATGGTGGATGAGATTACACACGCCTTAAAATACATGCAATATTTGCATTCATAGAGCAAACCACAGCCAGAATGTGATAAAAAAAATACATTAATAGAAAAAAGAAACTTAAAGAAGGGATTATTGAAAATAAAGGTGCAATGACTCTTTATTTTCATAAAATAATGGAACTGAAAAATGCTCAAAATACAGACATAATATGTGAAATCTGGAGCCTTAAAATTTCAATACACCTTAGTGTTTCAGTATCATTGTGAAATGCAACAATCCTGCCTGAGCTAATGGTGTCGTGTCTTCCAGCTAAACTATAATGAGGATAAGTCTGCACCTCAGCAAAGTCAGAGACAAACCTGGACCTTCACATCTCAATGTCCCATAGTCATAAAACGGTGTGTGTGTGTGCTGCTGTAGCTGTTATCTGATATGGAAGAGCGACTGCTTCTAACCCAAAGGTCATGCTCTGAGAGCTGCTCAGGCAAAAAGCTGCAGCCTCATTATAAGTCTATTTATGTTCTGTTTGTGTAAAAAAAAAACGAGAAAAACAACAACAACATCCTGGTTGCTGCAGGTAGAAGAGTGTATGAATGGAAAATGAAGAAAACACAAACAAAATATTACAGGCAGCATTGAACTCACAACAGTCTCACCATTCTGCGTCATGCTCCAAACAGATATGAAGAAAAAAAATAAATCTTTCTACATCTAGAACGTATGAGAATCATTCTAGTTGAAATGGTATGAGGATGCGATTAGCGTGGTGGGACACTGTGGATACATGGACATATCTGAGAAATAAGGGAAAGACTAGAGCAACCTGAGGTGGGCTCAGAGACTGACTCAGTGTCATTGTCATGTCCTGAGTTGTCTGTAAAGGACAGAAACAAGAGAGCAGGGAGAGACACGGAAGAAGATTGAGCACCTGCAGCAGAGATTCAGATGCTACATATGAGGTCATGGTGCATCATTTGAGAATCTAAGAAAGAAGTTAATAAAATGACATGCACCCTACATTGTTACACAAGCTCTAATCAAGACATATGATCATTATCAGGTGCTTATTATTAGTGTCTTTTTTTAAATCATTTTAACCACCAAAAATAGCAAAATGTTTCAGAAAAATTTGAACCATGTGGAATTAAACTGACACATTCCTTTATAATGTATTTCATACTTCACAGAAATAATTGTGGCTCCTTTAATCCTACAGCGTTCCTTAAAACTTATATTGAGGAGTTTACCTTGCCAGCAGGCACCAATGGTGAGCTGAGTTTCGATCTTGGAGGCATGCAGTGGGTAGTCCTCCGTAACAAGGAAGGGCTCGAAGGTAGTTCCATCCACAAACAGAGACACAGTGGGGAACTCGATATTAAGCACATAGTGATGCCACTCTTTGTCACACACCTGCGAAGAACACAAGAGAGGAGATGACACACTTGACATTTGGACCTCAGTGAGGATCTAGCCGGGTGGAGCGGTGGTCTTCGGACATGATCTGAAATTTGGACTGTGTTCTAACTTAAATCTTAGTTTAACACCATTCTATACACGTGAATTAGGTCTGGCAGAGGAAGCAGCTGACCTGGTCGAGTTTCCAGTGAAACTCGGCTGGTTTATAGTTCTCTGCCTCTGATGGATCCTGGCGGAGGAGAAGGATCAGCCTGCAGTTGTGGACGTAGAGCGAGTAGTGGTGTCTGTTCATCTCTGCAGCAGAGAATATAGTGATAGTATTATTGACATATATCTTAAAGTGCTGAATCTTCTATAGAGGACATGATGAGCACACAGGATTCTAAGATAAGTATTCAAAAGGCTTAGTGCGTTACAATATTGAACAAATGTCTAACCAATGATGTCATGTGTTGTAAGTAAAGGGCATCAGGCTATAGGTCTGATCATTTAAATTATTATTAATTCATGATTATTAAATCATGTCTTAACAGACCCCAACGGCTTCCTCTAATTCGATCAAGACAATCGGCAACAACAACAGGCCACCCTTTTAGGAACAAAGTAACTTCCAGAGAGTTCTAGACTCTGGCCTGATTTTAATTTGTGAAAATTGTGTATCATCTACAACTAAAAGACAAGCATGACTCTCAGAACATCCCTACCTTGGGTGAAATGAAACACACTGCTATATCATAATTAACTGCAAGTATGAGATATTTGATAACTACTCAACTGACAGAAAGTCAATTCTATTTTCATTTTGAAAAATTAATGAATGATTTTAATGTAAAAAAAACAACAACCATTTGCTGGAAAAAGCATCCCAAAATGTTAACATTTATATATTTTTACTCTGGTAACTTATGACGGTGGTCCAAAATGCAATGCTTCATATCCAGTGTTTAGTACTAATACTGAAATATGATATGAACTGAATGCAACACATTTATGACTCTGTGCTGAATGGAGGTAATGAATGGTGCCGAGATCATGCAAATGGCCATCATGCACAGCCATTCTGATGTAATCCTTCTTATATAAGCAGACGGACGCTGATGAGCCGCCCATGGCGGAGACTTTACAGTCAATAAGATCAAGCAGCTTGTGACCACACACAAAACGTATAACCAGTGGCAAAAATGGAAAGGTCAGCGAGCAGATGTCAAAAAGAAAATATAGAGGGAAGTGTGTTTCCACGTGTTAGCCAGCTAACAGACCAAGAGCACTCATTATTGCCTGAATTGTTTAAAAAAATAAATTATTAGAGGCATATTTTCAGACACCATATGTGCAGAAATAATATGTATGCTACTAAGATGCCAAACGAGTTGCACACAGATGTTGACGTCTGTAGACATCAGATATGTTTAAGTAATACAGTGTGCTTAGATTCAGATAAATGAGAGCATATCTGGTTTTAATGATGGTTAATATTTTTACGGTACAAGCTCTGGTATGATTTTATGTTGTGCTACGTCAGAGTGTTATTTTTTTAAACTTTATAAGTAACAGGTATAATCACAAAGAAGTTCAAAGGTTGACTTAATAATGAGAAAATAAAAAATGTGTTTGTTTCTTTTGTTCACGTTATTGTTATAAGTATTATTGATGTAAACAGCCCTTTTTTTTAACTTAACTAAAAAAAAATTAACTAACGTAACTGTAAGTTAATGTAGTTCTCATTTAGCAATAAGCTCTGTACTAGAAGATTCATATCATGGTGCGTTGGATTAGATTATGCAGTCTTTATTGTGTGCTTGTACTGTAGACTGAGTGCAAAATAATTTCACCTAACAAAACAATGTTAGTCAAACAGGAGCTTTGACACATCGAGCGCAGCTGACGTCATCATTTTAGACAATATTGATACAGTTCTATTCTTTTACAGGGACGTTACCAGTCTTGTCAGAGTTGCAGAGAATGGTCTCCTTCTCATGGGCCCCAGGGCCGTGTCTCATCCACACAGAGATGGTGAAGGGCTCCTTCAGGCTTGTGCTCACCATGCCGTCAGGAACCTTGATGGCCTGTGTGCCATTGAACTCAAACACCTGGTCGCTGTCATGTCCATTGTCAGTGGGCAGTCCAATGGTCCAGTTGGCGGAGCTGCTGGGTGAGGGCAGAAGCTCCACGGTGCCAGACCTGGCTCCTACATAAAAACAATCAAAGTGGACAACGACGATTATTTTGGCTATTTGGATTTGACAGAAAATAATTCTAACTCCTGGGATACACTGCTGATAATAACCATTTCCAGTACAGCAGCTACTTACCGCACAGCTTGTGCAGCGACTTCTCAGAGTAGGTATCACGGTCGCAACCCTTCCCAATATGGTTGGTTTCCAGTTCAACATTGGCTCGGATGGATGTGATTGGCTCATCGCAGGTCTCCAAGTGCATGCTTGGGAAAAGGGCCAGGCTGCCTGTGCCAGGCTCGTATTCAATCCTTTTATTGAAGCCTGAAAGGGGAAAGAATTATAATATGTCCTTTAACGCATGAGCTCAATGAAAGTTGTCAATAGCAGTGAACCATTAGGAAGTATTAAAGCTCTTTCAAGCATGAAGAAGGTCTTGTGGCTTGAGTAACAGCCTTTTTTCATAAAGGTAGCCTGTGTGGATTGTGAGTCAGCGGACGGCTTTTGTTCAACCCGGAGACACACCTAAACAGAGATGGTTGGAGAGCTACAGCGAGTAGAGGAGAGCTTTGATACCTTGCCAGCTGGGTTTGCAGGTGGGCTTGACACTAATCTTGACCAGAACATCCTCAGAGGCGCGGTTCTTTCCGCAGTCATAAGCAGTCACAGTCAGCTTATACATGTGTTCTTTGCCGTAGCTCAGTTTCTCTGTGTTCTTGATGAAGCCTGAGAGAGGAAGGGGGGAAAAGGGTGAGTGCCAGGGCCTCTCTCTAATTTCAAGGCTGCAGCTTACATCTTTGTGCATAAGATGCTACACTAAGTGTTCGTTAAAAAATGTGTACACAGAGTTGGATTAGCATGCAAGTCATTAAAAGTGATAGAATTTGTTTGACTAAGCGCAGATTAAGGGCTATTAAGTCATAGTCACATCATCACCTGTCTGTATTTCCTCTTTATCAGAGCCTTCATATCAGTTGAACTTAGACATCTGAAGTCTTTTTTTCTGGATTTTATTTGACAAATCACAGATAAGAATAATCCCACAGTCTGACACAAAGGACCGACTTGAATTGCATTGCATCATTGTCTAACAAGGCAATGAGCTGCATGCTGCATCATTGTTTTCACAGGTCAATAGACAATGCGATGCGTGTTTGAATGAAATCGTGGCTCTAAGGCATGTGCTGCAACTTTTAGCCCAGGCGGGCACTAAGAGGAGGCTGCAAGGTGTGGATCCCCACCATCTTTGTCGATGGTGAACGGCACGTCAGGGGTGACGATCTCGTAGTTGCAGATTTGGCTAAACTGGAAAGAGCAGTCCGCGTCCACTGCCTCCACCTTCAAGATGCTGTCATATTTCTTTCCCTCGATAACTGTGGCTTTGTAGGACTTCTCCTTGAACACTGGTGAATACTCATTTATATCATTCACCTGGATGTGCACAGTGGCCCTGACAGAGACAAAATATTGCGTTATCACACTCAATAATGCTAAGATGACATAAAAATATATAAATAAATAGAATTTTTGTTAATTTGGTCCAGAACAAGAAAAAACAAATCATACATGGTTGGGTTGCCACTAATTAAGATTAGTCTACCAATTATATTCTCAATTATTTTGTTTCTACAATGTTAGAAAATATTGAAAATGGCTGCTATTATTTTCCACAGTCCATGCGATTTCTTCAAGTGTCTGCTTTTGTGCTAGCAAGACCCAAGGGCATTTAATTTACTCTATTTCTTCAAAAGACTATTTAAAAGATGATTAAACAATGACCAAAACTGCTGCTGCTGCTTAATTCCCTGTATATGTTACATAAGTAATGACAGATAGGTAGAAGGTAGAAAACAGGTAGAAAATGAAGGGTCTTAGATCATTATATTTTGAGGAATAGTTACTGTGTAGATATTACACTTTATCATTTAATCGCAGTTTACCTTTTACCTTTCAATAACCCAGAATCGGGTCACGAATGGGGTAACCTCAAGGTCAGGATAAGGTACAGACCCTTCTAAACTGGCAGAGTCCGACTCACTTGTGGGATTTCTTCATGTTGGCGCCATCGGGACCCTCTCCACAGTCGTAAGCTTGGATGGTGAAGGTGTGCTCCTTCTGCAGCTCGCAGTCCAGCTTGTCCCTGGCCCGGATGACCCCCTCGCCGGTGGACTTGTCGAGGACAACTGCCTCAAAGGGAACATTCTGCCCGTGGATCCTGAAGCCGCAAATCTCACCTGAACAACACGTCAAGAGCCAAAAGAGAGTTTCCTCAGAATAAGTGACGACAGGTGTGAAACTTTATTGTTCATGTGAAGAAAAAAAAATCTTAATAAAATCAAAAAGTCACGCAAAAAGAAAAAAAAATATCAGCCACAGGTTTTAGGTGCCAGGGAGTAGTACTGTAGTAGATTGGGGTGGGTGGTGGCTGTGGAGGAAGGCCAAAAGCACTGTCATATGGGTGAGTACTTGAGGGTGGGGGTGGGGGAGGGGGAGGGGAGATGGGAGAAGGTGGGACATAGAGTATTACTGAAGATAGAGTATCTTATCCAAGCCACTTGAAAACGTTACATCCAGTCATGCAGGCAGAAACCGAAAAAGATGTGGACAGGCATTTCACAGGAGTACTTAAAGATATTCTAAATAAAAAGTAATGAATGCAAGCCCATAAAGTAAGTACACCCGAGGCAGTATTTGGAGCAAAGATCTTTTATCTCTGAATAAAACGTACATACTATCTTACGATAGAAACGATGACTAACGTAAAACAAAAAAAGGAAAATTAAAATCTTAACAATAGAGTGTTACAGTATTGTGATAAGGTGATCCAGCATCAAAACTGAATTGAAAAGTCTGTGAAAGAAAAAGAAAAATCTCTTAAGACAAAACCTCCAATATTATATCTTAATTAAAGAAAGTCTTCCTGTGTAATTTTGCCTCTTGCCCATAAACTACTGCAAAATGAATCCATAGAAAACGAAATCATAGAAAATTTTACTGCTACAATAACAGTATTCAAACAAAAAAAATGTACTGGATGAGAACTGGGGTTAGAAATATCAACTTGCTTGACATCCACATTAAATGACAACTGCAGCCATGCTAATGGTGGAGATTAGTGGTGGAGAATTAACGTAACAGATCCACTGAGGCAAAATGGACAACAGAAACTTTGTAGCAGAGAGAGTTTGCATTAGTTAACAATCTCAGCAGCTTTCAGATAAAGACTTGAATGTCAGACATTTCCACAGGAGTCACTGTACCTGCATAGATCTGATAGGTCACAGAGAGGCACCATGAACATGGATGATACCTTTATAACGTTACATTTTCGTTCAACTTTTTTATCCTCTTTAAATACCAATTCCAGTGTCACTTTCTGCTCCAATTTCCATGAGGAGGTTGTGAAATCATGTCATTTTGGATCGGACTTATCATTAAATCTGTCAAAAAAAAATTGGCCATTCCTTCCTAATTTTCAATTGAAATGACAAGACTGAGCAAAATTGCAGCAAAGTGACAGAAAACTCCTTTTTAAAAGCAGCTTTCTGTTTCCTGGTGACAGCTGAAAAACTGTTAGGGTCTGCAAACTGCAATGGATGTCTCATGCACAGATATTTCTAAGTAGAGGCAGCCCCACATCACACTTTTCATCCAGCTGTTGGAAGTCCAAAAAATTCAGGGTGAGGAAAACATAAATAAAGTCGAGAAAAATCAAATGGGGGGGGGGAGATTACAGAGCATGGCGAGAGCCTCTGTGTAAACGTGTGGATGCTGTTTTGGCGTTAGTGGGTTAATATTAACAAGTAAGCACAAGGCAGAAGAAAGAGCCCAAGATCACCTTCTTCAGTGAGGGTCACCTCAAAACTCTCTAGGAAGGGAGAAAAGATAAATCCAGATCAGTTAAAAGAAAAGTTAGAATCTCAGAGAAAGCACAGAGATGACAGGAAGGAAACATACTCTCTCTATAAGCTCATAAATTCACCGTTAAAAAAACCTCACATTTAGTTTCTCATAAGTAAAACGTCTTCTGCCAATTGATAGAGAAGCAGGATTCAAACATTTATGAAAAGCCAGTTGTGTTGAAGCATTTGGAGTTTTATAAATAGCTCAGCAAGTAAATTTAGAATAAACAACTAGTAAAAATCATCAAACATCAAATTGAAACCAACCAATGTCTGCCTTTTGGGGACTCTGGAGAGTTCATTTTACTTCTTAAAATGCTGCACATAGAGTATATATTTTCTCGGCTGACACTTCACTCTGAAAGATAAATGATGTCTTGATGAATGAAATCTTGGGACTACAAATTAATATGAAAATTAAGAAGTCTTTTCCGGTTTGTTGTTCGTTTTACAGCCATGATAGGGCCTCCAGTGGGTTGGACTTGGCCCTTTTGCTTTCACCAACTAAACAATTAAAAGGGATTTCACATTAGGGACTGCTGTTCAGGGCCAGTGATGCAGTGAGAGCCTCTGTGGGCCTCTGAGTTTACCACGGCACTAATGACCAGCTCACACTAGGCCTTTACAAATTCCTTAGCTCGTCACACAGGTCCCTCAGCTCGGGTTAGGTTCGCCATGATTGTTACGTATTGATTTTACAGTCTTGACATTCGGTGGCCATTTATCTGCCGATACTAAATGAATAGAGAGAATTATAATCTCTGAATATTTCTTAGCTAATAGCTCAGGATGCTGTTTATTCTGTCGCAGATATTGAACCCACTTGCAGACACCGTATTGCAGAAACAAGGACATTTTCTTTGTCTAATGTTTCTACATGAATCAACTAAATTGGATGTGGTGGGTAAATGCTCCCAAAGGCTCGGTCATGAACACTGAGCTCATTTTCAAGTTTGCATTATTATTTCATTATTTCAGTTCCAATCGCTGCACTGAACTCGGCACACAGATGTGCAAAGACACAGAAAAACGCACCGAAAGCAAGTCCCATAGCACATTATTCTCATCTACACATGGCTCATACAGTGGCTCCTCCTCATGCTGATTAATCTTCAAGTATTCACACTGATCTGACTTGAGAGCCTACGTTTGGGCCTCTGTGGGTCAGTTTTACAGTGTATCTTGAACGTTGCCACAGATGGACTGGCTGGAAGGAGGTTGGCACGACAGAGCCTGTCACACCTGCTGCCACGTGAAACCAGCCTCCCTGTTCTGCCTCTGAGGAGCTAGTTCACAATAACACGCATGACATTCTCATCAAAGTAGAGAGACCCAATCGAACTAATCGCAAGCACCAAGGACTGCACTCAGTGCCAATTTACTGTGAAAGGAGGCCAACATCATGCAGAAAATGGGTATCTTTTTCAATTCCCCACCCCTCTGAAATTATAGGGCCCTTAAAAAACTGTGTGCTGCCATGTTGATTATCTCAACAATCAAATGTCACATAGTTTTGTGAAAAAATATTCCATCTGTCATCTCCTCTGAAAGGCACACGGACGTGGAAGTCTCACTTGTTAAATCAGGAGAAGTAACCTGAGATCAATATTAAGGGAGCACCGGTGCAGTCGATTTGTTACTGTGCATGACACATTACCAAACTTTGTCAATAACAACAAAATGCCCCAAAAACTAATCTTCAAACTCGGTCATATCAAGTTGAGTGAGAACACTAAGTGTGAAGAGAGTACAAGACAAGAGATCACACAACTCATGTATTGCTAATGATGGGGAAACTTTTCCAAAGCGGCGGTGTATTGAATCATGGCCAAAGTCAATCATCCAAAGCCAGAAGCTACAGTAATGCTACCTTTGTACAAAGGGGACACTAACTGGACCTTTCCACAGGAAGGGGAAATATAAAAACATACAAAAAACTGTTTTCATCTGAATATCAGAGGGCCACAATGGGAGATATGACAGCCAGCTGTATGTCAGAAAATGTCAAAATCTAAAAGAAAATCAAATGTGCAAAATGTCATTTCAACATACTCCATCTTAGTCAGTAAACATTTCTTTTATGTGAGCATGCATATAATCTCAAATATAATTTATATCACAAATAAACATTATAGGAAATAAAACACACTAAAGAGAAACATGAATCATCACGTTGTTGTAATTAACCATGACATGAAGAATTCACAGCATTATGCTCAGACTAGGAGCGAGTTTGAACTTCTGTGCTAAGATTCGTTTGGTAAACAAACACCGAGTCCTTGAAATGTTTATCAAATTTACATTATCCATACATGAGCAGTTTGCCTGCATCCATCACCTGCGACACAATACCAAAGCTTTATTAGTACAGAGCAATTAATATGCTTTTCTCTAAAGCAGCGACATTGCTCTCACACAACCTCTGCTCTCACCTGCGTAGCGTAGAGGAGCGTCTTTGTCAAGTGCAATTAGAGGCGGGTCCAGAAGTACTTTGTCATCGTTTTCCGTTACAATCCCGTGGTACGTCGTCTCAATCCATGGTTTGTGCTTATTGACTGGGAGGAACAGAGAGAGGAGACGTCAGTGTCTAGAAATAGAAACAATTTATGTCCTGATATTTCCTGATAGGAAACTTGTTTTTTTTCTAATTAGCAGTTCACAGTTTTTTTATGTGTTTTTTTTCTTCTTCAATGATTAGATTTAATAATCCCACTGCAGCTGAAGTGAAGGTTTAATGTGATTTTGGATGTCTTTAATTTTATTTTTAGAAGCACCACACACAGTGACGATTTTACCTACATCATGAATCGTGAGGCAAGGAAGACCAATAATGTGCAGAGTTTCAGAGCGGATCAAATCAGCTAGTGTAACATTTGATCCTCTAGACCCTCAACTGCACATCATTCACCATCCTAAATACAATGTGCCTAGTTAAATGGTTCAGTTTCGAGATGATATTTTGATAGCACCTTCTATGACAGAACACAGACCAAAATATTCAGTTAATGAATTTTGACAGTGTTATCACAGGGATGATAAAGCACCCTGACGACTCTCAGTCCCGTTTGTGGAGGAGTAGTTGGGCCGTTTACAGCTTTGTGTGCTAGTTAGCCTGAGAATCAACCCAGCTGCAGACAGGACTGTGCTGTAGCTGGCAGCTGCAGAAAAAGCTGCAGTGACATTTTTGGGCCAGCTTAGAAAACAACACTTGACGCAGGGGAGATGAAGCTCTCTTGCAGCCAATATGTGCTCACTCCAGAGCAAGGGAAGAAAATGGCATTCCGTGCTACTGATCTGCAATGGTGATGCTAACTCTGTCCGACATAGAAAAGTGAGGGACGGAAAAACTGGGACATAAGCAGAACAAGCACAAATCCTGACAATGAGACAAAAAAGAAATAAGCAAGTTGGCTGAATGACAGTTTTAGTTCAAGCACAAGCCAATGTTAAAACTAATCAGAGTTGCTTTATGCAAGACCTACTTACAAGCAGGCCCACTTTTTGAATCTTTGATCACATTGATTGAGTCATATTTTTAATTTTTTTAATTATTTCCTTAAAGAAAAATAGCCAATATTTTGTTTTTAAAGCTACTAAAGAATAAAGGAAATCCTCATGCTGCTTCTCTACCCTCACTTAATCCCCACTGTCCCTATTCAGAGGGTAACTTTCAGTAATGAATAGTCTAGTAAATTCAATTCAAAGCTTATCCATGCTAATGGCTAACTACTGCAGTAGCCTAAACAACCAACAGCAGTCATCAAACTTGGTAAAATAAGATGACCAACTTGAAATATGGGAAACTGTTTTGGTTATATAACAATCCATCTGGGTTAAAGAATGATAGATGTAATAGGTTATAAAGCATAATAATTTGCCAGTGGTTATTTGTGAGCTTGATTCTGGATTTGTGGGCAAATATTTCTTGATACAAATTCTAAGTTGTCTGAGGTATCAAAGCATGCACGAAGAATCCTACAAAGTGGAAAATAAAGCCGTAAAAGAGGTATTTTTCTATCCAAGTTTGAGAAAAACATTACACTTAAAAACCAAAAGCAATGAAGTGAATAAGCACAGAAATATATGACATTGTAAATAAGTTTAGCATCGATAACAAACACCTGATGAGCATTTTCTCATTTCAATTATGCCACTGCAGTAAAAGCTTGCACTTCAGTTTCTGAAATAAAATAGACTCTTAACAGATTATGGAGATACTTTACTTTTGTATCCGAGTAAAGTTACACAGATACACATTTAATTGATACAGAAACAGAAGCATTAGAAGCTGAACTGATGACAAATCCAAAAGTAAAAGAGTTTATGAATGGCTATTCATTACTGACTGAAGCACATCCTCCAGCCCACGTTTATCAATTACCGGTGCACAATGACACATTCAGAGGACAACATTTATCCCAACGAGAAACATTATTTAGATAGACAGTGGTTTGCTTGTTTGTGACACAAAATGGTGCTGCCATGAAGCATTTGTTGAGACCGTAAAACAATTTTCACCCGTAAGTCTTTACAGTCACATTTTAATCTCAATCCATCCTAATTGTAAATCCAAAGCAGTGTCATGCTGCAGAAACCCTCAACAATGTTCATCATCTGACTAATAGGATGATGCCCGATGTTCAATAATGCAGTCTCTGTTGCAATTACGCAATAAGGTTTAGTAACAGTAACCAGATAAGAGAAACCTACAAAAGAATAAATGAATGATGAGGATGTTTTCAGGCGGCTTAAAATGTCAGCCTGCCAAATCCAATTTCAGCGAAGCAAAGGCTTTCTGTTGTGTGTCTTGGTTTAGTCAGTAATTTAGTTTATGTCATAATTTAGTATAGTTGTAAGTGATTACACAATCAATGAAAATTAATTACAAGTTACTTGCATAGGACTGTTGTGATGTGGGCGCCACATAGAATGAAAATGATTCACCAAACTAATGTTTTCCATTGAGAGGAGTCCTCACACAGCCATCATCTGACTAAAGACTAAAGGCATGTCGGCTGTGATCCTGAACTGCTCTGGCCGATTGGCCAAAAAGTCACAAACTCAGTCTCTGATTAGTCCAAAGACAGACTCCAAGATATCATGGGATTGCAGTGGATGGCTAAAAACACGCCAACAACAACAGTAAGTGTTCTCAAAACAGAAAATGAAGTGTCAAATTTATCAATAAACATTTACTTTTCAGTCTCCAAAAATACACCAGTGTTTGAAACTGGATTACAAAGCTTCTGAAAGAGATACGATCAAACTCCAATCCCTCTTAGCCTCTAGGCGAAAAAGAAGTCTCTACCATTCAGCATTCCAAAGATATTTAATAGCAATATCATATCGTATACAACATAGGTGTCTTCAAGGTTGACTTCTACGGTGTCCAGTATGTCAGATTGTTCTCATCAGGTGATGAGACAGTGACAAAAAACTCGGTTTTAAACGTTCCACTACAGCGATTCAGTGCACAGTTTATATTAGGATTAATGTTACATTTAACCATTTATTTCTCACATGCCTGATTGGTTTACTGCATGAGGCATTTCATTAGTGTTTCTCTGACACGCTGGACACAGGATGTGAGGAGGGACTGAGAGCCAAGCTACCGCTAACATTATTTCAGCTTACTTCTCAGTGCTCATCTTGTTTATAGCTTAGGATTCATTCAGTATTCATAAGGATTATGGACGGGCCTTGATCTTCAAATATTTGAAGATCTGATAATTTTACATCCAATGACTAAAAGCCCGTGTGTCCTTGCCGTAAAGGTAGATTTGCTCTCAACATTTGTGACAGTGCACCAAGTATACATGTTCCTTGTTTTGGGGGCATTTTAAAACCTTTATTAAGATTTTGACAGAGGACAAATCTTTTTGAGCACAGTTAAGTGTAGCTTAGAGTCTAGACTCGTGATACACAGCGGATGATTAAAACAAGATAGAGATAGAGATGAGAAAGTCAAAGTAACTTCAACATAAAAAAAGGTGGTGTTGTTTTATAATAATTTAAACTTGCTGTGTCACCTTTCAGCAAGAATACAATGGAATCATTAACTATTTTTAGTGGAAGTGTGATTAAAAATCCCCCCTTTTGAAAATAAATGAAATAACAAAGCCGTACATATCCTGTTTGAAAAGATTTAACTCGAGTTGGAGCTCCTTGAACAGACAGAGAGGCGAATGTTGCTTCGGGGATGAGGAAAATGATTTCGATTAAACATTTTATGAACAACATTTAGATGGAAACACTGGGATTTTTAATTTTTTTTTTACCTAAGCCATAAAATGTAATCCTATGTGGAAGTAATGCACAAAACCATAAAACACTTATTATCACCACTTACAGACTCATAATGATTTTAAGTGTCTGACAACTTAACTGTCTGTGTGTATCTCTGTCTGTGACTATATTATAGTTTGATTTTGATCATTTTCGTCCCTCCAGTCATACAAAAGTTCTTTACTGAACACGTTTCTTTGATAGGGATTTAAGTCATGAATAGGACACATACACAGAGGGATGATGTTCCTGAAGACAGTAGAACTAGTTGGACGTGTTTCGTCCTTTAGCAGCCACTTTGCATCCAAGTGTCTCACAAACTGGGTATCCATCCTTGAGGACAAATGCTTGTTGGTTTTTCAGATATCCAGAGCAGTCTCACGTTACTGATGTCAATTCCTTTTTGAGGGGGGATGGAGATCAGTAAAATCTGTCTGGCTTCTCGCTGCCATTTCCTCTGCTGCGTGTGTGTCTGTGGCAGCCGAGGAGTAGCGCAGATTCTCCGTTTGTCTTTTTTTTATTAAACCAGTGATAAGCAAATGTTCGTGGTATGATAACCATCACATTTTACACTGTGGTATACTGTGAAACCGGTAACTGCTGCAACCCTAACCATCAGCCATCACCCAACCTTTCATACTCAACTTTTCTAGATAACTCCCTAAAGAGGGCTGTCTGCCTTCATCTAAAAGGCACCGTGTCCATTTATATAGCATGCATCTACACCTCGTCATATGAGCAAGTCTTAAGGAACATAGCTTTACTTAAGAAAGCTCATTTCATCCCGTGTAAACATGCACACCACGTAAAGGCCTGCTCGAACCGCTAAAACTAAATGTGGAAGTCAAACAACCCTACCACAACCAATCTACTTTGTGCTGTGACAGTCTGACAGAAGCAACAAAATAATGGTCTCTGAATGGCGACACAGGTCAACTGACATGACAGATCATGTGGCAACAGAAACCTGACACAGGTAGGTGCAGGTATGAGGAAAAAACCAACCAGAGGGCCTACGACAAGTACGAAAGCAAATTGTGTTTGAGTTGTGAGTCCTTTCACTAATATGCACCTCCCATGAAATTACATCTGAAGCACAACTCAAATAATGAAATTCTCACATATGACGTGTGAAATTTCTTAGACAGCTTCATCATCCCCCCTCCCCCCCCCCCCCCCCCCCCCCCCGCAAACCTGCAGTGACTGGGAGGAACGTTTGTCGTGTTGTGACTTGCTTGACAGAGAACATTTGACACAGAGCAACAAAGGCGTGATTTGTACAAACAGACACGTTTGTTCTTGGAAACTGAATTGCTATAACATATAACATAATACAACAATATAACAATATAACATAATATACTACATATACTATCTATAAGATAAAAGGACTCTCGGTATTGTAAGGGGTTTTTATTCTGAAGGGGAGGCTTAAGGATTTAGGATGGCGTAAGATTAGGAAAGAGGCTTTGAAGTGTTTGAGGCAGTCTAGGAGTGGTTTGCAATACCATAGGATGTTTAGCTATTTTCTTAATTTAACGTAATTAGCAAACCAATTCACCTAATGCAATGCATACTCACTACTGCTCCAATTAAAGCCTGTAGACTGAGCCCTTCGCTCACATAAAAGCAGCTAAATGAAGATGAAACTCTTGACTCCTTCGAAAGAATAATCTTCATTAGACTGATCCTTCTGCAGAGGATGTATGAGTGTTAGTGTTTTGTGTGGTCTTATAAATTACTTAGTAAAATAGGATACAGATGTGAGTCACATGTTGCTTAATCCCTTGGCACAGGCACACAGAATAAACTAATCAATCTTTTCCTTTAGTTTATAAAATGTCACATAATACCCCATCTCAAGAGGTGATGTTTTCAAACAGCAAGCTTTGTTTGATCAATACTCCAAAATGCAAAGATAATTAGTTCAGAATTATATAAAATCAGCCAATCCCAAAATCCAAGAAGCAGGAAACAGAGAATGGGTGGCATTTTGTAATAAATTATAATATTGTGGCAGATTAATTTTCTGTCGATCAACTGATAAATTCATTGTTTCAGCTCCAACCCCATGTAGAAAGTCAAGAGTGCAGTCCTACATCCTATAGGACATCCTAAACATATTTAAAATAGCTGCAGGAAATAAAAAGAGGAGTCTGAGTCATTACAAGATGACGAACTCCATTTAATGTGACTGGCTGGTTGAGAGAAAAGCAAACAGAGAGGGCCCACAAGTAAAAAACAAGAACAAGGGCTGGGTTTAAAACACTCACTGCACCCACATGCAGGTATTGTGAGACGAAGGAGAAAATGGACTACATTTCTTCTTCTGGACGACCACTCTATTTCTAGCATAGAGAAATCACTGGCCTCAATATAAATATTAGATGGAAGGCTGGAATATAAATACACAGATATAAAGGGCTGATATTTGCCTCTTGCTAAATAATGAATATCAACCAGGCAGTGTCATCCAATACTAACATAGAATGAACTGCAAAACAAATAGAAACAGTATCTAACTCAAAAATTCAACCGCAAACCTTCTGCTGTACACAGTCAAACAAATTAAACCCTAATGTGGTCGGCAGAGAAACAATCAAAACTTAAAGCTTTCAATTAATGATGCATCAGGAACTGGGGACAAGTACACACATCGTGCCATTAAAATACACTCACATATGGCAGGCTACTAGACCCACTTACAGCACAGCAGCACAGTACCTGGTGTGCAATCCTGTTAGGCAGCAAATAGAGCCAATGACATTTAATCCCATAATGGGATGCATCTATTTGATTCACTGACAAAGTCAAGCAACAAAAGCAACTTAAGTTGCCAAAAAAAAAAAACTGGCCATTGCCAAGTTTGTATTAAGTATATGTAAAGATGAGCCTGATATGATTTAGTACGAATTTTTACTGAATAAAAATGTCCCCACCAGAACATGGAATCCACTTTAAAGATGTCCAAATCATAAATAGGGGGAGAACTGAGGTGAACAAAAACTTTTTGGAAAGAAAAAGCAGGGTAGAAAATATGGCTGACTTCAATGATTAAGTTGTTACTGAAAGGGGACATTTGCCTTTTGTGTTTCCTTCATTTCCTACTTGGTGCATAAAAAAGGTCTGCAAAACTGCAAGTCCACACCAAAGGGAGTTATTTTCTCCTCCAGAAAACACTGCTCCTGAACTGCCTGAACCGTCTTCTCAGCAGTCCAGCCTTTACATCTGTAACTTATCTGTGTCACTGTAACATCACCTTCTGCTAGAGGACCGTCCTACACCTCGGTGAAAGTCACATCCACCTCACTGCCGTTATATGAAAATGTGGAAGGCACATCCAAAGAAGATGCTTTTGCTACGGCCACAGTGCTTCAATATTTATGAGGGTGAAACTGCTGGATATTTTTAACCAGACGAGTACCAGTACAAAGACTGGCACTCACTGCATTGAGCTTTGCAGTAGAGAAGCCTTAAGGTGGACTGGGCTAATGGGAAATGTTTCAAAGAAAGGATCAATACAGCGCTGAAGCAATGAATAATAACAATATCAATATTTTTTGAACATATAAGTATATAAACCTATTCAAGTAGAGCATAAAATGTCAAGTCTAAGAGACCATTGATGCTTTAAAACACATACATCTTCAAATGATGCAGGCTATGTCATATATAGAAGATGGGTATTGATTGGTTTCTCATTGGAAAGTAGTAATACCTGTAAAGTACAGAGGAAAATGTGTCTGTATGCTGTAAGTGATTTGAGGGCATTTGTCACATCATGCGTAACAGCCTATGAACAATAAATCATCTGAATCTGCAAAGCAATTTATAACTAATAAAATTATCTAATAAATGTCGAGTATAATATTTGGCTCCAAAATGTAGTGATGTGAAAGTATTAAGTATAGTACAAGTACCTCAAAATTGAACTTACACACAGAACTTGAGTGTAATTTTTACTTTCAACCACCGTTTTTTTCTATAATTTGACACCATCTTCAATTGTATTTTCAATTCAAATGATTTTCAAATGAGTGCATTCCGTTATATCTGTTATATTAATTTTATTGATTAGGACTGCATGTTAATGGCTATGATTTAAATAAAGTATGAAAAAAAACAAGCCTTTAAATTGATCAATGACTGTGATTTTCAGCAAAAGCTCAGTATGCTATCAAGTCCTCTTTGATATGAAACAACGTTTTCCAGTGTGATTAGCTCTTGTGATCAGTGTGGCTAACTTTTGTTGTTGATTTAATGATTTAATGCTGATTTAATGGTGCAACAATTAATGGTCTCATACAATACAAGCTTAATAGGCCTCATCTAGTATGAAAACACAGTTTTTCTGTGATTTCTCTCAAACAGGAACAACATTGCATCAACAAGACTGTCAATTAATTATATAAAACTCAAAAGCAAACCTTCAGCAGTAACACATTTTCTGCAGAGGGACCCATGTGATGACATCGTGACTTTTTTCATGACCCTAAAGAATGGGGTAACATACTGACCATTCACATGGACACAAAGACAAAGCCCCTTTATGGCTGCCTTGCTCTTTTATTGAGGCCTAACCTTTACAATTTGACCTATTAACCATGATGAAATGCTTCTTGTGCGAATGTTAGGATCACAATAGGTCCTGTTAATCCGGAGATTCGGTAGGACATCTGTACAAACTCTCTTCCACCATAGCACTGCTGTGATGTTTCTTCTTCATAGACAAGAGGAAAAAAACAAAACATTTTGCTTCCCTAAAGTGTCCAGCTACAGTGTAACCCTCACTACTGCCACAGATTAAACCAAACATGATGAGACCATACTATTCATAGGCTTCTGGCCATCCTGGAGAGCCAGAGAAATCCCCCACGACTGTCCAGATCGTAGCAGCATCACTACAGCAGATGATCAGTCTGTAATTATCAGATGAAGCCTGATAATGCCTGGGAAGCTCTGAGGGCATGTTGTGTAATGGTGATGATGCAGCCAACTGTCCGGCCTGCGATGTGTTGCGTTGCTCTGCTCCATCAATTTAGTTCATATTATGCATTTGACGGCCGACAGCCTGCAAGCCTTCATCTTTCTCAATTATGTGCAAATTTGAGGTTCCACTAAACCCTGCTGTAAGGCAGGCCAATATCTGAGGAACATTTAACCCTTCAGTACAATAACAATTCAAGTATCAAGTTTAAACCTTTTTATTATCAGTAAATTATATGGTTGTGTCCAAAATTATATTAATTATGTAATGAAAACCTACAAACTACTACACTGTCATCTTGACAGTAAACGGTGGACATAAATATACATATGGATCTGTACATATCTTAAATCACCAAATGTTTAACTTTGAATTAAAATACTGTCTATGCTGGTCTTTTGCAATAAATTCCTAACAAATCTACACTTGGTATCAGAACCAATTAATAAGCTAAATAAGTTGCATTTTTTGTTTATGGACAGAGTGTGCAGGCTATCTTGCTATTGTCAGTGACTGAGTATAGCCTCTCTGCAACCAGGTTGTTATTCATATTTTATCTCATTAGGTGAAGCATTACACTGACAACTAGGAGAGGTTTGTTTGTGCTCAGGTGGTAGTCAGACCTGGGGGTGAATATGAAACAACAGGGGGTTGGAAACTCTGAACAGCTTTAACTGTATGCCACTTACTGTATACCCATGTGTCACAGTATGTGAGCAGCAGGCAGGAGCGTTTTCATTAACAACCACAGGGACCCTTCATGGCAGTTTTTTAAGGCAGCTTTAGGCCTTAAAGATGTCAGATAGAAATACAGACAAATAAAACTGTGCTCATAAGGAAGAGGGTGTGACGTGCACGCAAATTTGAGTTAGGAAATGATTTCTATTATGCTGTTGAGTAGTTCTCTTAATTCCATAGACTAGGACTAATCTAATAACAATGTGACCACAGTCTAAAACAGAGGACACACTTCTCTGTTTGTCCTCCTTTACAAGCTTCTCGACTTGTTGACGCGAGCCATCTCCATTACAGACTGGGGACTGTTCTAGGGAGGGTTGAAGACCCTTAAATGAAGCCCAGACCTCAGGGGCCCTCATTCTCCAAACGCCCTGCTTCACACAGGAGAGTCTCTCAGTTGCCTTGCCAGGCAACAACATTTGTTTGTCCTCGACACGGCCTCAACCGCTCATGTGAAGGAACACACCCTCGATGACCGTAGTGTTCCTGTGAGGAGGGGGTTGGGAGCCACCGGGCTGTGAAAGAAACTCAATCACTTCTCTGTGTGAGCAGCACAAAAGAGCCAGTGAGAGTGAAGTGAGAGTGAGACGGCAAGAGCTCTGAACAGGCAGTCAGGTGTAACTGACCTGCAGTGGTTAATAGACTCTCTGGTTGTTTGTTGCCCAAGTAGCCCAAATCCTAATGTGGGCACGCCCAAATGCAAATGGCTCTGCAGTGGGAATTTTTCTCCTGGAAGCAATGGGACTCAGGGGAGGAGGTAACCCAGGAAGATAAGCTGCAGATATTTTTAAATAAAAATAACACAATGACATGTGCACCACTGGCTATTATTTTCAGAGTTAAATGTCCTAAATTTTAATGCTGAAATTTTAATGGACAAATTTGTCATTTTTTTGTTTGTTTTTTATAGATTTGGATAGTTTATTGCAATATCATCTTAACAAGGGGCAGTTTCTGTGAAATCATGTAATTGATATGTTTGAACAGATTCTTTACAAATTCACATCATTATATGATAAATAATCAGTTCAAATCCTGGATATTCTGACACTGTCTTACATTGGTGTTTTCATTTCTGATTATTAATTTTTGCACTTCCAGTGTGTTAAATCAAGTCCTTTATTGGAGGTACGACTCAATATTCACAACTGAATGACCCACTCCTGACAGTTCTCTGACTCCATTCAGCCTGTAAAGACAGCAATGAGAGGGAAAGTCACCACAGACACAAATTGAGTCCAGTATTCTCATGGCCAATCTTTCCAGCACTAAGTGGGAAATTACCAAATCGAAATGCTTCAACAACTTAGTACTTTCGGGGGATTATCTCATATACACATTCTTGAGGGGCTTGAGTCGCGATCCTTCAAACAGTGACTGCATTGTGACATGCTTGTTCAAGATCCCAACCCTAAAGCCTGGGCCTAAAAGCCCTTTGTTCCTCTGAGAAATCTTGTGAATAATAAATACAGAAAAATTGCAAAAGCTGACTTGAACAGGGCCTCTGTATAGGGCAAGTAAACACCAATGTTTGGTCATGATTCTCATACTAATCCAGAGAAGCAGTAATTAATTTTAAACCTAACTTAAATAACAGATCAAAGTTCCTTCATTATCTCAGTCCTGACTGCCTCCTTGTCTGCAGGATATTTCAACAAACATGTAAGAGATTCAAATAATTGTTCAGTGTAAACTTTGGTCACAACCCAGGGGTAGAGTCATACTGTTTTTCCACAGATTCCCTGAGCTGTAACAAAGCTATGAGTGTTGGTCTCATTTCTGTCTGAACAGCTTTTTATCTCTGATATCGTTTTAAACATTTTTCCAACCATCCAATCCAATTGTCGCCAAATACAATACATACTTGGCTGAGCCTAACAAAGCTTTTTCTTTTTTCTTTTTTTGATAATCCACTCTGTTTTCCTAGAATTGATTGCCAATATCTTGAAAGAATAGCATATTTGACACCGACTAACATAACACATTGTGAGGCTGCGATGAAATTTGGATGACATGTGCAACTGTGCAAATTTTGATAGCATTTGCATGTAGGTGCTCCAACAGTATACTGACAGACAGCCATAACACAGTGACCATGCGTCAACTTAATGGACATTTTGCAAAATGCATCCTCTTAACAAGTGCTAATGTTCCTGAGCAGACTTTAAGTTTTCTTTAGAAAAATATTGTGGTGTTTTCTGCAAAGGTGTGTGCTCTGTGAATCCTTTTTAGTTGCTTTTGTGTTCAAAAACTGACAATACTGTAGTAAAGTTATTAATCTTGTAGTGACAAGACATTGTTGAGTATGTGTAGCAAATCACTGCACATGAAAACGGTGCTGTCAACCAAAGCAATGTAGAGGTTGACATTTTCTGTTTGTTTTTTACCAGATGACAAAGTCCGGTCATGTTTAATGTGAAAACTCTGAAACTAAACTGATTTGCTTCTATACATTCTGTATTTACATCTGTATATACATTCTGACATTTCTGAAGTTACACAAGTCCATAAACTGACACTTAATGATGGCAGATGATTCATAGAGGCTAGGTAGTCATTAGCCTCATTCAGACAGCGTTTTCATTCCGGGCCTGTTGCGCCTTTATTCTGCCCAGACGTCTGTCTGAATGCAATGAAAGCGTACTGGTGTGTCAGTTTGTTCCACCTCTGCGATGCCTCTGTGACGCCTCGGGAGGTAGTAACAGCACCGAAATGGGAAATCCATTATTTGACGAACAAGCACAGAAAGTGACAGCTAAACGGCGGAGATAGTGAAGTATATCAGCTTTTATGTTCGCTGTTGCGTCGTGCGTCACACCTCTTAACATTGCACAACGCCAGCATACATTATGAACAAACACACCCAGGTGGCATTGTGACATCTTGGGCTGGTCCAGTTTGAACGGATCGAAGGGGTCACAGAGAGGGGAATTTGTTTCGGCACTGTTGCGCAATGCCTGTCTGAAAGTGGCTAGATTGGGCATCAACACTTCCGGCAAACCTGTAGATGTTGTTCTTTACAGCCATGTTAGGAGAGCGCATATATTAACTCAGCACCACACAAAGCACTGCATCCACTTAGTTCAAACAGAATTACTTAATTCAATGACGAATGAGCCAAGAAATTTTTCAGCCGCCAGCTTGTCCTTTGTTTGGCTGTGTGAGAAAAGAGGAAGCTCGTGCACCTCGGCAGACCTAGTGTTTGACTTGGGGGCATCAGCAGCTGCTCATGGCAACAGAGAAAAAAGCAGATGACATGGGTGAGACCTTGAAAGCAACAAAAAAAACCCGATGGACAAGACAAGAAAAACTAGGAGAATGTATTAAAATATTAACAGTGATGGACAACACCACAGACTTAAAATCCTAAAATGTTGTGATGCTTCAATGGACCTGACAGAGACCATCTGCATTTGCATAGTTTTACACAGTTTTCCTTGTTAGCAGTGTAAAGAATCATGTGAGACAATCTAAGAGTTTTTATGTGGATCAAAAACATAATGTTTCACCAGACCTTTCAAGGTTTGTTGTATGTCATTACTGATTGTTTATGTGGGAGAAAAGCTGAGGACCACAACATCCAATGCTGCTAAATTCCCCTGAATGTGTCCAAGCTCTGTCTCACTCACACAAAATTAATTTCAGGACATCTAAACTATAGAGGACTGAGGAAATAGAATGAAAAATCCTGAGGAGTATTTGCTTACTCATCTGCTCGAAGGTAGTGGGAAATCAAAAGAAGTCAACAAGCCATCCCAACAGAAAGCTGCCCACTAAGTGAGAGGTGGAACAGAAAATAAGCAAGCGACCTTTGGTTAATAAACGATAAGGCCTCACCAAGACGGTGCTTTCACTGGCTTCATGTACTGATAAGGTCGGGAAAGCCTGCAAGTGCACTTCAAAAGCACACACTTTGCTTAAACATTAAAAAAAGCTCACATGCAAAAAAGCAACACACACTGGCCTCCAGCGTCGGAGGCCGCCCGTGCATGTTGACCAATATGCACCTGCTTTCACACACCCTGAGATATGAAGCTCGTACTGGGGAGTCAGTGGATTTATTGAGTTTAACCTTAAAACGCAGTCTTTAAATTCATGCGATGAGGGTGTCTGAGCTGTGAGCTGTGAGCTGCTGCAGGGAGGGAGGTGGGCCGCCCTGCAGCAAATAGAGGCATGTCTCTACTCAGTGTGTGGTGTCGATTGATGACATTGTGCATGAAGACCCCTTTTCAGTAGTTGCACGCACAGACCTACTGAGTTTTTTATTTAAACATGTGATCACAGCACATAAATATTTAAAGCCACAGACAAAGCAGGGGCTTGTGAGGAGGATCTGCAATGCGTAGCCAACCACGCTTCATCGTGTTGTGACCAAAACGTTGTCAAACCAAGTATTAGGCCTGGTAATGGCGAAATAAACCTGTCAGGTTATTAACACTGAATCTGGAAAAAAAAAAAGGGAGTAAGGACACATAACATCACTCGCATTAATTCAGATGTACTCACATATATTTAAAAGGCGATACGGGCAAGTTTAAAAAATAAAATAAAATTACAAACTGAAGAAGAAAAGAAATATTTTTGAATCTTAAAACAGATTATCTACCAGAGGAGACTGAAAAACAGAACGCAGATGACATTTCATGGCCTTGATGTTTTCTCTACAGTACCCGACATCGGGTAATTAGGCTTGGGGATAATTTATTACACATAAGTATTAATAATTACATATAAATATTAACTGTAGTTGTGATATAATGTAAAAAATTTGGGTTGGTTACGGTTTGACGGAAATATCGCTGAATGCACTTGCTGCGGAATACTTGGCGACATCCATCCGCAGCGGCTCCAGAGCTGACCATCCCTGAGCAGGTTACTGAACGGGCATCCCTCAGGACAGCCTAGCCTAGCTAACTACTCAGTTATAACCTCCAATGTCTGGAAACGACCAGAGGCACCGGAGAACCGCTAACTTTCAGCACCAACGTTTCCAAACCTGTCCGATAAAACACATAATCTCATTTAGTTACCTTTTGAGGACTCCACCACACATAATAGTCCGAGGACCAGTCCGACAGCGGATGCAAATTGTGTATTCCCTCGGAACCGCATCCCGACTTCGAGTTAAACCGTGACGGAGTAAAAAAAACAACAACCTTCTTCTTCGCTCAGTCAGGCGGATTTTGTCTCTAACATGAAAGATAAAATCCAGAAGATTAGTGTTGGTTACTACGGTAGCTCTAAGATGGCCGTCGTCGCTACCGCCGCTCTGCTATCCTCTTCTATCACCGCTTCTCTCGCAGTTTTGCAGCTTGCTTCGTTCAGGGACTGTCGGACTTTTATAAGACATGTTCCCTATGCACTTGACTGTTTCTTGTTTTGTATTCTTACGTCCCTAGTAAGACGTTTCTATGAACTCGAACACAAAATAAACAATAAGGCGAGATAGACCTGGTTCGGGTTAGTTTGGTTTAATAACAACGTGCTTGTAAATGTAAATGCAACCTGTCACCCAAGAGTAATGATTTGTTTACTTTTGCTAGATATGTTCATCTGATATAGTGGGAACTAGGGTTTGAAAAATTAGCTGGCGACTAGAACGTATCAGATTTATTATGACATGCAAAACCCCAATAGAAGATATTTGCCCTTGTTTTTAATTATAGGTCGGGATTTCCTATCACAACCAACAAAAGAACCAAAAGAAACATTTTTAGCATGAGTTCATGCATGGCAGCAAGGCTGGATTACAACACTGTGTGAAAATAAAGGTTTAAATACCTTCATTATTTCCAGATGCAAGGATGTAGTCCAATAACCAAACCTGTACAACCAGAGAGGGGAATGTTGGGTTTATAAAAGACCAGCCAGTCCGTTTGAATGGGAGTGTGGTTTCATTTTTCAAACCCTAGTTCCCAATATTATATCAAATGAACTTATCTAACAGAAGTGAACAAATGTGTATTCTTTGGTTTGACAGGTTGCATTTAAATTTTGCAAGCATGTTGTCATTAAACCAAATCAACCCGAACCTTTCTGTGTGTTTGCCTCTCCGTTTATTGTTTTGGTTTGCATTTTTGGGGGGGTTTGTTTCTTTCCAGCGCCTAGTATTTCAAGGCAAATCTACAACTGGAGTGTCAGAAATTGGAGCTAAACTGGAGAACTTGAACGCAGCATGAGTTAAATGCTTGTCTGTGACGTCGGTACTTTTCTTGCGTGAGCGCATGCAGCTAGTTTAGTTCAGACGTCTAAACTAAGACCAGAGGCGGGGGCCGAATGCCGTCTGATGCTACTCAGAGGTACCCAGCGGTCATCATAATATAAATACATGAAAACATTGAGAAGCTGATGCTCAGGGGACAACCAGGACCCTCCAAGGTTTCTGTTTGTCTTTAGATGAAGTCATAAGCCTCCCTTCAATTGAATTCTAAATTAGTGAGATCACACTGCCTTAGTCCAGGAATGAGACATTTTAGGTATCACTTACCTCAAAGGGTTCAAGAGATGCACAAGTTGGATCACCCAGGCATATTTCAACAGCATGACACTGCCAGAATGTGACAAACTCAAATGTGTGAAACTGCTTATGAGGCCAAAGGGTTTTTAATCCTTTAGTTCAAACAGGTGAGATGGGAATTAGAAATCTGATCCTTTAATTTAAATTTGAGTAAATTCCACAGAGAGCCTTTCAGAAAAGTGACCCACAGTGAAAGGGGCTTGTTCAAAATTGAATATCAATGGGCATCATATTGACCACACAACACCAAGTGCCTGGCAGTGTGAGACTAGCAAGGTTTGGAATTGTAAATGGAGTCGGGGCTGCTAACTAATCAACACCCTCAGATATGGATAGCACCCCTGAGGAGAAGAGGGTGCAATGTAATTACAATAAATCACCAAAATCCATGTCTATTTTAAAAAAAATATAATATTGTGCAACATTTTAATGAATGCTACACATTCCAATTCAGACTAATTTGTCAGAGGCTCTCCAGAAAATGGAATAGTGGAAGATGAGACCATTTTAGTGTAGCATGCAGCTTCAGCTGCAATGTTACATATTATCATATCATATCATACATATGCAAATAACAAAAAATAATTTAAAAAATGTCAAAAATGATAGAAATCCTGCAAAAATAAAGGCCAACTATTAGACCTCAGTGCAGACTCAAGAGATGACACTATCATGGAGACACTGAAGAATGGACATAGTTTTGTGAGGCCACAATTAAGTGTTGGGTCTATAAACAGGGACAGTCTATGGGCATCAGGGCAGCAGAGAAGCTCAAGCACAATGCCTGTTTGTTTCAAGTTTGGCAACACATGAAGTAGCCAAGAGTGCCACCCCGCCTGCAACACCCCCACCCCCCACCACACACACACACACACACAAATGTCCAGCATTCTGGGAAGGAGACACAGTGGCCATTGTCATTCCTCTGGGGGACAATGGCCACCAATAACATGGGTTGGTGGTTATAGTGGAGGCATCAGCAAATTATCAGAAAGGTGTTACTTCCTCCAAACCATCTCACCCACAGCAGGGAGTGACTGCTACTCTTTAAGAATTTCCATGACGGTTGATGGTTTGTAGTCTGCTGTGAATGCAGGCTTACTTGTGCTGTATAATTTTAAATTGTAACGACTGTTTTGTTTACAGTTGAGCCTCTTCTTCAACACCTTGTTATTACACTTTGAATGCTACACATTCAGGCAAGGGGACATCAACTGCATTTGTCTGAAGGCCAGAATCATCCAGACAGCGTTGGGACTAGACCTGGCAGACCTGAAAAATGACAGAGATGAGAATGTGAAATAAAGCTGCAAGCAGCATGCACCAGCTGCAGCCTCACTATCGCTCGCCTGCCGTTCAACACTGCTCCGATTTTTCTCTATCTGCTTTAGTTATACACTCTGCCAGTACGGACAGAGGGAGGACCTACCTGGGGTTTGGGCATATTCAGTCACTGGCCTTAGGAATCATGTTGTTAGAGACATTATAAGGGCTGCAATTGTCGCGGGTGGTTGGCTGCAGACAGAGCATGAAAAAGACTTAAAAAAAGCTCAGGGGACTCAAAGTGGTCGTGACCATTAAACACCACAGCTTCTCAATATTCAGTTTCCTGTCTGGTGTCTAGACTGCAGCTTGGGTCATTAACTAATGTTTTCTTTTTCCTTCCCAGCTACCAGGAGATGTTGGCATTCCAATATCTGTCATACCTTTCTTATAATAGGCAAAGATTAATGAGGATAATTTTTCAGAAAGTAATTGTTTGGATTGCCAATCAGAAAAGTTACTTTAAAGGATATACCTCCGTGTGCCAATTAGCCTTTATTAATTATTCTCTCATTATCTCTCTGTCTGACAATCAATAAGTATACGGTGTGAAACCTGAATGTAACTTCATACATTTATAAGCCTCAAGTTTCGGTGAACATTTTTGTTGAAAGATTAAATTTATATAGAGCAAGACTTCAAGTCTTTTTTCTACTTCAGTACGTATGCCTCTGACTTGGCTCATGAATATATTTTAAAAACCTTAAAATCTCACATTAGAAGTTCCGGATGTTATCAGGGTCTTTCAAAAGAATTTTTAAAGCCAGTGGGTCTGTACGTGCCTGAATCAGGCAGAAAAATCCCACAGGCAGCTGAAGCCATTTCCCTTAAAGCTCCCTTTTCTGTCTAATTCCTACATTTTTCGAGGCAACATTTAAAACCTCGCCTCTGTGATTGATTCCCTTTCACTTAAGATGCTCTGACTTAGGCAGGCTGTCGCTCATGGTCATTCATTAACTACTGGCTTCTGCCTCAATGTGCATTCACTCTCACTACTAATGTCCATATAATGCACTGTCAGTTGTTTTTTTAATCTAATGTCACCCTCATTTATCAGAAATCACGTTATAATGACTACTATAGTAGTACTAATATATCAGTAGTAGTAGTAATAGTGGTATAATATAGTAGTTAGTACCATAGGCAAGATTTTGCACACACCTCACTAGACAGGAAATCTATTTATTTCATTTGTTGTTGTTTTTTCATATTCTTCCCACATTAATGCTATGCAGAATCCTGTTTTAGTTTATGAACAAAGAAGCTTTTGGGAGAGATGTTTTTGAAGCCTTACCATTATATCCCTCATTGACTTGTGAAGTAACCTCTGGATAATCATATGGCCTCTTGATTGTCAATAGCCAGTCATTTCAGCTGTCGCCAAGGCCCCATTATTAGTGATATAAGGCCAGGGCACTAAAAACACATGGCAGGAGTGAGTGGGAATCTGACAGATGGAGGCTTGATAACCTCACAGAATATTTCTGTCCCCGCTGTAGGGCTAAAGAGCCATGCACATGAGGCTTTCAGTCAGATCCATTTTCATGAGAGCCATATATCACTGATAAATATCAAACATGATTGATTTTCATTAATAACATACATCTGAATCAGAATATTAAATCAGAAGTCATCAATTAAATATCTATTTTAGTATCATGTGTGGTGGATTCCTCCAGATGGGCATCAGGTTGCTCAGAGCAGTGTGGCTGCCATGATTTTGAAGTTCTTGTTTTAAGACCTTGGCCCCTGACCCCCACAGAAGGTCACCTCTGACATGCCATGTGGAGAGTTCATACTGTGGGTCAAGCTGGTGTCAAACTCTCACCTCCTTGGCTTTATTGCCTTGGAGGATTTAGAGGGGGGGCAGTGTCATGGCTGTCACAATGAGTCCAATCAGTTCATCTGTGATAGACATGCAGGGTCCTTTGGCTCGTCGTCGTCATCACACTGAAAATCAGGTCCCTTGGGATGGCTTGAACAATGTTGGACATTGTAGAGTTTTTGTTTTCAAATGTAAATGAAGTATTTCTCCTCATGTGTCTTTTTTTATGTCTTTATTATGACTCAGATTTGTTTCATGTGGTCCTGGTTAGTTTTCCCTTCCAGCTGTGTTTAGTGATAGTGCTCCCGTCTCAGTTTGCAGGATTGTCTACATGTCTAACATTTCAGCCATCTCTCAGTGTTTGTTCTCCCTGTGATTTTTGTATTTATGTCTTGGTGTCTTGACTTAATATGTTTATGGACCTTGAATATTCTTGCCCGCACCTCTATGGATTTGCCTTCTTTATTAGATGACCTCATCTGGTTTTGACACTTGCCTGTTTGTTTTGATATTGTTGCATTAAAATGACTGAAATGCACCAGCTGTGCCCCTTGTGCCTGCATCTGGGCACATTTCCTTATGCTCCCTGTTTTTGCACAAGTGAAACGATGTCCCAGCAAAGCATTGCATTGTCACTACATTATCAGTGTTATTCACTTCACCTGTTAGCAGTTTTAATGTTCTGGCTGATTGATATAGGTAAAAGTAATGGCTAAATAGTTTAAGTTAAAAGTAATATCTAAATCATGGAAGTAGTTAGCTTAGTTAGTTGATAAGAATGGAACTACTTCATCTGCTGGAGGTATGGGAATACAGTCAGACATAAACGGTTGGGAACCACTGCTGTTAGATATCTCTGCAAATCTATTTCCCATTTACGATGAACAAACCAATTGCTTGAGACACAGAACTTGCATGTGCACACCCACACACCAGATTAAGCTAATAAAACAAACCCAAGGCACATTGCCCACCCATTGTAACAACCCCCATAGTGAGGCATGTCTCTGATTAAAATCTGCATCCCCGTGTTGGAGTATGGGAAAACCTGCTGTCCAGACAGCAAAGGGGGCAGTCTGCTCCCTAATTACCCTTGAAAGGAAGCTCATTTGGTGAGTGGGTGACATTAAAGAGTAAGAGGTTAGAAATGGAGCCAGTGTGTCCTCCTTTGTGTCTGTCCCAGTGTGTAGTGCAGCTCAGAGCATGCTGACCCAAATGCTGAAAATGGCCTGGACTACGGGAATCTGGTCAATTTTGTTCATATTTGTGAGAAACTAACAGAAAGGGTAACTTATGGTCTCCGCATTTTACAAAAGGATTTATGTAACATTTAAATGCTCTCTTGTCCAAAGTTCATTCTGCCCCAAATTTAATCTTAAAAAGCAAAAGTATTACCTTCTGCCTATAGTGACTTCAGTTGGTTCTAATGATGGCAATTTGTTCTCTTCCTCCTTGAAGCAGCATTTGATCCCCTCCTGTGATATGAAGCTCAGTGCAAACTAACCCATGGGACGGAATTAAATCTGGTATTGAGACTTTAAAGGAGGAAGTCAGACCAACATATCAGGGTCTCTGCAGGCAGCTTGATTGCATGTAGCTCAGGTCCCATTTTAGTGTATCTGCCCCCCTCAATGCTCATAATTATGTTGTTAGCCTGCCATTAGCCAAGATCAGTGATTATTAACTAACCAAGTCAGCTCCACAGACAGGGAGCAATTGAAATACCCCTGCACACACTGAGTTCATGATCCCCCTGCCGGCAAAGTCTGGAGCAACCGGAAATTACTTTGAGCTTTGATAAGACACGACACACTATCTTCAGGTCATGAGTCATGCCATGAGTATTTTTCTTTGGCCACTTTAAAAAGAAAAAGTGCTCAGGAAGGCGGAAAGCTGCTCCTAATGCCTCCCTTTGGTTAATTATGTTAATTCATCATAGATTTTGTTGAGCTTGGCCTTTTCTGGAAAGAAAAAAATCTGATCCTTGTCCAAGTTAGACAGCAGGTTTCTTAAGTGCATCGGGTATTTGATTAACTCAGTTTATTTGCGGTAACAATCCATTAGATTTTGGTGGTGATCCAGATCATCATCTGGATCCAGAATTCTTTAAAAAAAATCTTTTACCATAGCGGGATAAAATTAACAGATGTTTGCTTCTAATTTCATAAATAATGCCTACAAAGTTTAGCCAAAAATTACACTACCAAAGTCTGCACAGCATACAACAAATTAAACAGATGGCGACATCAGATAAGGAACAATAAAATGTAGAGCAGCAAGAGTTACATGTTTCAGGATCAGGCAACAACTAAGAAACTGACTTTTCAGTGCAAATTTAAATATTCATACAGATGTGATCAACTAGCAACTAGGAAGCAACACAATAAAGAAAAGTGTTTTTTTTTTTTTACTTATCAGGGTCTTAGAATGAAACAAAAATGTAATAAATGACAAGAACAATCCTCAATCAAGGTCCATATTCCAGCTTTTTCCACAGCTTTAAACCACATTATAGGGTCTTCATCAGTCGATGCTGTTTACAAGCTCAGTAGCTTGTACAATTTCCTCTGTAGCATTTTTGGGTCATCGAAGTTGGCTCAAAGTTAAGCTTGCAATTTCCACTAAGGATTGTCAAACTACTTTTTTCAAAGACAAGAAAGAAATTTCATTCTTAGCAAAAATGTGCTTTCATATTTTTATGCCTCAACCATATATGGCAAGAGTCATATAGGGTTAATGCTGTCTGTCCATACGTCATACGTCTTTCTGTATGTCCATATGTGGGTATATTGTAGTCTATCCACATTTCCTCAAAAACCACAGGACAGAATTCAATGCCCTAAAGGTGTGCATCTCATAATTAGTTTCTTATTTTGCTTATTTCTACATTTTTTGGCATATTTTAACTCCTGCAATTTTCATGCCACTCTGCTATTATTCTGCTATGATAGAGGTTATGGTCTATCCACATCAGCACAAAATGAGTTTTTCCTGTAGCAGGGACATCTTTGTCCTTGAACACAAATTTTCTGTTTGTGGAATTTGTATTAAAGAACAAATCTTTTTTTTCATATCTATTTCTCATTTCAACAAATCACCAGCGAGAACCAAAACAAATAAACACTTCGCTGTTGCTGCAAAAGACCGCCAGTGCACCAAATGTCTATTAATCCACAGTTGAAAATAGTCCCTATTTCATCCTGGGTTAGGTTTTTTGAAAACATCATTCCCTCTGTTTATGGTTTTCTTATACTGTGCAGAATTCACCGATCCTTCATGTGAATAAATAAAGATGGAGTTGAGTTGCAGTGGTCATCACTTTGCCTTGTGTGCTTTCTTAAAGTAAGAAATTCGTGAATAGCAAAAATGTGTCGTATCGTCAGCCTTATCATTTAATCAGTGAGAAGCACTGTAGTTCCATAAATACAATGGAACAAGTCACAGTCAACATGTGGATGAAACATGGTGCCAAAAGATCTAAGTCTCCATTAGTATGACTAACACAGTGTGTCATTATTATAATGCATGTGTCAACTGTAGGACACTATGTATTATTCAACAATTACAGTGCATTACTGCCACATATCAGCCCAGAGCACATTCAATACGTTCAGTGTGTGTGTGCATTCATATAGCAGGATACTAGTGTAGCATGGATATATCACATGGTCCATGGTGCATTGCCAGCGTCCCCTGTGACCTGACATGATGAGGAAGCAGATGTTGGCTGCTGCATGTTAACCGAGGATTAAGGTGTAGTTAAAGGCCCTTTTCTATCTCTTACTCTTTTTCCAAATGACCTTTAAAGTATCGATTTTCAGCTGGTCAGGACCCATCTCTCCTCTTCTCTCTCTCCTTCCTCACCTCTCTCCCTCTGCCTCTCCCTGTCTTTTTATCTTCCTGGCACACAATCCTTCAGCTGCATGCACACACGTATACAAATACATTTATGAATGCATACGCAAAAACCTCTTGTCTTTTCTTGCCCACATTTACTCTTGTTCTCCATATTAAGATGCATAGCTGCTGGCCACTAGCTGCAGTGTCAGCAGGAGGGACTGAGGAGGGTAATTCATACCCGGCTGTCATTCAGGCTGGAGGTGAGTGAGCACGCCTCTTCCCTAAGGAGACAGCCAGAAATGAGCCCAGCACAGGAGCTGAGAGACATCAATAATAGAGCATCTCTCCCTTCACTAACAGGAGCCTCACACAGTCTCACTCAACACAGTGTGCTCCTCGTGCCTCCATATATTTACAGTAAGAGCTCAGATTGAGAGGAATGGGATGTCTCTATACATGCATCCCCGCTTAAGGTGTGAATGAATAGCACTATTTGTTCAAAAACCACGTATTCTATCATGGAGATTATACGCAAGAGTTCTCTTGATGAAATTCGATTCCTGCGCTGTCGATTTGTGGCAAGCCCTCGACGTGTTTACACCCACAAGAGGTTTGGGTTTATTTTCCACGGAGCGGCAGCCCAGCCCTGTGAGATGCTTCTGTAAATAGCTTGTCACAGCTCTCACTGCGCTCTATTAGGAAAACTTAGGAGCACACACACGCAGAGAAAAACACAGCTACACTACTAGTGAGAAGTGCAAAAACACACAGACGAACACACAGATAAATCATCTAAATCCAGATAACTTCCTCAGGAAATAAGAAAAACAGTCTTGACTTTGGCTTGCAAGTATGTTTTTTAAATCTGCAAACTTGGTTTTGGATAATAATAATACAAATCTGTAATAATATATGTAAAAAAAAAGATAATAATAATGATAATAATAATAATACAAATCTTTATTTGTTTTTCATCCCCTCGAGGAGCATGCAAATGTGATTTAAAACACCAAGATCTGAGTTGAAAGGTTTACTCCATCATTAACTCACAAAAAGAAATACATAACAAAAACACCCCTTCGTAGATCCATTCTCTACCTCACCCCGAATCCTTGAGTTAAAACATACCCTGACAATGCTCGCACTTTAGCAGATTCATATCATAAAGATGAACTATCAAGTGTCCACACCTGCCAGGCCACTGTCAGGACACTGACATAGTTCAAAATAGGCATTTATGTACACCCACCCCTCAAAATGACTCCCAGCCTCATTCCTTCCGTCTGCATCAGCCCCAGGATAATTCTGTCCCGGGTATTCAAGGAATCTGTCTCAGGATAAGATAATCCATGGACAGCTGCTCTCTAATTTTAAGTGGAAGGCCCGAGGATATGGGTGTCACAGAGAGAGGTGGTAGCCAGTGGATGTTAAAGTCAGTAAAAAAGCTGTATGTTGTTCATGGAGGGCAGAGTCTCATTTCATTGGCTCCGTTGACACACTATTCTCAAGGGCCCCAAGGAGGTCAGGACCCGAGTGGCAAGGCAGTGAGGGAACTGATAGTCAACTCATGATTCACTCAGAGAGCTTCATCTTTTGTTGCCATGACAACAGCACCTGCAGGCAGGCGAAACCACACGCAGTGTCACCTCAGACCCACCTCCGCTGTTATTTGTGATCGCATGATTAAAGGTTTTGTGTGTGTGTGTGTGTGTGTGTGTGTGTGTGTGTGTGTGTGTGTGTGTGTGTGTGTGTGTGTGTGTGTGTGTGTGTGTGTGTGTCAGGTAATCTTCAGAAAATACATATTTCATGATGCATATCAACAAAGAAACATTTTTTGTGTGGTTGTATATGTCTTAATCAGCCGGTAAAATAGTCATCAGTCACTAATGATAATTGGTGCTGCTGGTTAGAGCTGGTGCTGTCAGTCATTCATTATAATGTTGCATAAGCTCCACTTGATTGATTATTGTACAACCTATTGATATTGTATGCTTTGGAAGTGCTACTTCTCTTCTATTCATACATATGTAGCTTTCAGGGATTGGTATTGAAATATGCATTTGGACATTCCTTACGTGGAGGTCATAAATACTTGCTCCAAAGGCTGGTGTGCAGGTCCCCGTGTCTACAAACAGCCACCATGATCAAGGGCCATTAAGCAAGAAACTGTAGGGTGCTGTTGTGCTGTAGATGGAAAGGGATGGTGGTATCAGCAAGAGCTCAAAATAAAGCTGTGTTTATTTCCAGAGTAAAGGTAGATTGGTGTCAGAAATATGCCCTTTGTGATGCTAACAAAATGTTGACAATTGCACAGAGAGGTCCACAAAATGATCACTTCTGAGGCTGTAGTTTGCAGTCTTTTCATAATTGCATTGCATACATTTATACAGGTGTTCCTGTTTTTTGTCCATTATTTCTTGGTGTGGCCTGTCTTCTTATAGGTCACCATGGTGGGGAGAAGGTCTTCTGGTTCAGGAGCCACTTACAGTAGTGACTCCTCAGGCTGTTCAGCTGTTCTCCTGGATCAAGATTCTTCTAATATATCTTAATGTATCAGGACTTTTGTTGTTGTTATCTGTGTACTCTGATTTTGATGGTCTATTCTGCACACACGGCTTCTATCTCAGATCTTTCTATCCTGTTAAAAGGTTCGTTTGGGGTGGAGTTTTTCCTCATTAGAATCAAAGGTCTAAAGACGGAGGGTGTCACTGTACAGATCGTGAAGCCTGCTCATCGCTATAAATGTGATGGTGATAGAAAAACCTGCCCCTTCCCTCCAAGTTTTCAACTGGTGTTATTAATAGTGGAGAAACTGGTTTCTCTTTGTCTTCATCAGTGGATTATCTCTCTTATTACTCACCATCAACGTAAATTGGTGATTCTGGGCACTCTGTACAGTTGGCCCAGGTCCGCAGTAATATTCACTTATAAAGCACATTTTAATCTAAAATAATAATAACTGAATTTTTACCTAATCTTGGAGACTTGAAGACTTGAAGACTGACCACAATCTAAGCTGTGCTGTTTAATTTCATGGTGAAGTCAGCCCACAGCTCATATTTGCCCTGGGGGCCCTGCAGCAGGTTAATAATCTGGCCCCTGGAGTAAATCTGTCCTTGAAATTGTTTCAGACGAATCATGGTTTACATTTTGTCTAATTCCAGTCACTACGTCTTCCTCGTCTCCTCAGTTTAGAATGGTATGATATCAGTAATATTTCCTCTGCTGTGGCTGTCAGCAGTGTCTGCTCTGCCTGCGCGCTGAGCCAACAGTTAGAGCGTCAGAGAACGCTCCAACAGGCCATCGACGGACCATGGTGTGGTAGGGTAATAGATGTCCACTCTGCCAACTCCTCCTGAGAATGCTGAGTCATTCAACGCATTCCCAGCATTCAGTAGGATGCTTCACCAGTTTATCTGAGGTCAAAGTCCACAATTAGCTCAGGTCCCAGGGGATGAAAATATTCTTTATCCAGCATCTTAATGGTCTGATTTGGTGGTCCATTGTGTGTGAGGCACTCAAATCAACTGTTCATCCCTGTAAGAAAAACATTTTCAGATGCTGAAGAAATTTAAAGCATATCGAGATTAGTTTACATATTTGGTTCTCAGACTTCATCCGCTACTGAAAAGAAGACAGAATAATGATAAATACAGCTTTAAACTTGAGAGTATGAAATCCGTTTCATTAATAAATACCAAAGGTGCTGCTGGCTGTCTGTCCCCCGCCTCCCACATCCTCCTCAGGGAGGAATTCTATGATTTTAATTTTCAGCTTTTGCATATTCCTACTGCACTGGATGAATTAAAATGAGAGAGACATTTTTTGGTTAATTTTTAAAGCAACTTTGGCAAAAATGATGCAACAGACAAAGAAACTGAATTAATTTTGTGACTTCTTATCGAGTTTTCATGTTGGAGTCACAGCTGGCTGCAGCACTTATGTTTGTTGTAGCTCGATCTTCTCTTCGGTCTAAGTATACGCTGCTCCTGCAGCAACAGCACTCACTCATGCTTATTTCAGTCAACATGACACATACTTTAAGCCTGATGGCACAGCCAGAATCTATTGCAGGCCTGCCTTGATATTTTGAGGATAAATACACATATAACATTTGATGAGATTTCTCATAACATAGATTTGTAGCATTTACAGACCAACTGGATTTGTCTTTTCAGGACTTGTCAAGTTATGTCATCAGAATCAACTCACACAGAAATATGACACATAAGAGTTTTAAGATGTAAAACATAATAGTAATTAATTTAACATTAATTTGATGTATGAACATGCACGGCTTCTTTTCAGATCTCACTGTAATCTCACTAATCTCACTAATCTAAATTCCCAAAATGTTCTCCTCTTCACATATGTCATATGGAAAAACCAGAGATGACATCTCCATACGTTTTGCCTACACACTGTAACATCTACAGGAAGTTAATCTCACACAGGAAAAGCAGTGGAGTGGGAATCCTGGAGGTGGACAGGTTCTCTGATCCTGAGAGAAATAAAGTTCTGTCAAAACAATATCACAGTTAGAAAGAGCTCAAAGCAGATGGCTGAAGTCAGAAGGCCTCCAGGGGATGAAAGTGCAATAATACTCAGGTGGGAAAGAGATTGGAAACTGTAATATTTAGCTGCAATGAATACGGTTTCTTTCCATCAGTGGTTGATGGGTTTGAAATGTGATTTTTTTTTAAATCACAAAATGAGATGACTGAAACAAGAGAGGTTTACAGGAGCGAACCAACGACCCCAGGACAGCTAAACTAACATATGGCTCAGATTTGGAGCAAGCAGGTGCGATAGGGAACTGAAAAAAAATGCTTCTCATAGCTAAGAGGGTTTCATTTCAATGCAACAAAGACCAGAGTCACTGGTGCCAAAATAAAATGGTGCATTAAGGGATTTCAGATCAAAAGAATCAAAAGAGGTTCTAAATCGTAAATTTGTGTCAGCAAAACAAAATATAACTGGAAAGCAGTTTGTGCAAAACGCAGTATATTAGTAGATTAGTAGCATGTAGAAGTGGTGAGGATTCATCCTCCTGTCACAGTTGGTGAGTGTTCACCTGTACCCAAACCCTCTATAAATACAGTGAGAATGTCATTTCTTAAACTCCACTGACCTGCCAGGGTCAACAATACAAATTGTTGTTGTTGTTGCTGTGTAGCAAAAACACTGTTCACACTCACAGAAGTATAAATAAACAAATAAATAAATAAATAAATTCATTCTAATGTATTGTCCCTTGCGCCATACTCCATCCAACAGTGATTAGATATTTTAGTCTGGAGCAAAGTGGTGGAACAATCAACCCATAGACATGTGACATTGCCAAATTCTATTGCAAAATATATTCAGTCAATACTCTACATGAAGAAAAGGTTTATTGCACTGTACATTTGCATTTGAAACACACCATTGTGGTGTAACCGAGGCCAGCTGTTCTCTATCCTTACTAATAAGCTCCGTTGCCACGAGCCTGAGATAAACTATACAGAATCTAGGAGAATATCACTCATTTGTCAGTACGGCCTCCTGTATTCTCCGGTATTTTCTTGATCGAATATCAACCCCTGAATCTAAGTGTCATACTGTGCACAACCAAATGACTGCTCATAGTTGTGTCTGAAAGAATACAGATCAGAGAGGGAGAGAGAAAAGCAGAGAAAGGTTTAGCATCTGATGCATAAAGGGAGGTTGTCTGTCTGTGAACAGAGCTTTAGACTCAAATCTCATCTATTAGTCATAGAGTTTAGGGTGGAAAAGAGTGTGTCTTGCAGAGCTTTGCGTAGGCTGGGAATAATTGTGCAGTGTTGCATTATTGTCCCTGAATGCCTCTACGTACTTTTCTCTGGATTCTTCCTGGTTTTGCTTAATAATGTTAAATCATGAGGTGGGAGGGTGGGAGGGAGAGTCACCTCCCTCACTCCTGCAGCTGCTGCACACTCGTTTTGGGCTTTGAAGATGAAAGGTGGAGCTGATCATATTCAATCTGAGCAGTTAAGTTTCATACACTTCCTCCCGAATTAATGAGGCAGAGTTATTTGAGTGTGAGGTCAGGAGAATCGTGTGGTTTCATACTCTCTTAATAAAATAAGCCCTCCCATCCAATTATGTCGATTTTGAACTCAAGATGTTCGAAATACTGAAAGAAAAGCGAAAAACCGCAAGAGATTAGTGGAGAAGTGACTTTGTAATATGGTATAATATACTGTATTGGCTATTTAAAATGAAAATAAAGATCTATTATCAGGATACACTTAAGTGGTGTAACGTTTTCTTTTTATTTATATTTTCCAAGCATTGTAGGCATTTATATTAAGAAAGAAGCAAATGTTTTTGAAAATGTCCCTGTCCCACAACGGTAAAGAATCCCTAAATAAAAAATCTGAATCCAGATGATGATCTGGATCATCACCCAAATCTACTATATTGTTCCTTGTCCCAGCCTCTCCTAACAATTTTGTCAAAATCCATAAATCCATAAGTTTTGAGTAATCGTGCTTAAAAAACAGACAGATAGACAGACCAATGTCAGCAAAAACATTACCTCCTTGGCATCCCTATTTATGCCCAAACATGCCATTGCATGTGTGTCATGCTTTCACCCACCCCCAAGCTGTCGCAAGCAGCATGAGAATCCACTGTTACTGACATGAATTCAAGCAGACACTGTTCTCTGAAAAGGTGCGAGCCTTTTTTCCAGTGTGCAGGGAGTGAACGTCTGACACCTAAATGTTACATGCTGGAATGCAAAACACCAAGTGTCAGTGAGATTTATCTTTTTCATAAAAGAGATCCTGTTCTGTCCTCGGTGTGTAGACACTCAGCACAGAGCAGCAGCAGCATGCTGTCCAGGCACACATTCAGACACACACACACACTGTTGCATAATGTGATGCGATAGTGCTGCTGGCAGTTATCAGCTGGCTGGTACACAGATGCTGCAACTAGGATCTGACAATGGATAAACACAGGAGGCTCACGTGTACAGTGAGAGAGGGAGCTTATGTGGTTGGAAGGAGAAACGCACTTCAGCACCTAGTTTACATCTCAGCTAGCAGCAGACAGACTATGTGTGATGAAGGCTGGACACCATTGTTCCTTCATGTGCCCCAGAGCTCTGAGACAAAAATTAGAATTATTATGAAGGCCTAGAATGGTTAAAACACAAAAAATATTTTTTGTGATGAGTAAGATATCGTTCTACCTCATACCTTTCAAAAACAATCCTCACATTGGGATCAATTACCGAAGGTCGGCCTTTTTCGTATCCGATGCAGTATTTTGTTCTAGTGAGAAAAATAAGTTTTAATGCCCAGTCTAAAGTGGTGCATGAACATTTTGCCAACAGCCGGTGTGTTATTCTCAGAGGTTGCTTCTGCTAAATCGCAGTATTTGCATGCAGCTGTGAAAGACAGCATGGGAACAGTGAACAGATGCTGATCATTAGCACAGGAATAACATGGAGCCTTGTTTCAACAGCGATGACTAGACTGCACCAAATTGACACATCTGCTTAAACACCTGACAGATGTATGAGTCTGTGACTGAAGACTCTTTTTATGCCGCATGTAGGTTTCCAGTAGTTAAGATGTCACAAACCAGTCCTTCAGTATAATTGGCCATTGTTATTACTGTCAGCCTGTATGCCCCATACAGCATGTCAGCCCCTGACATGCTGAAGTCAAGTCTTTGAATGTAAATGTGTGAATGTATGAGGACTAACATGGCAATAAAACAAATTCAAAATGCTGACTGAAGCTCTTACATACTTTGTCTGGAGCTTTTGACTAGATCATACAGTCTTCTTCAGTAAATGAGGTTTGCTCTGTTGTCATTGACCTATAAAAGTTCCATCTTTCTCTAATTCAGTGAACTTTTTGGGGCTTCAAATACACAGTTGTTTTGTATACAAACAGAATTTTTCACTTATCAGACTGAACAAACGTCGGCATTCTGTATTAATTTTCCTCTGTGCATGCAGATGATAAAACGAAAAAAGAAAGCACGACTTTGCCGAATCCTTTTTCCCCCTGGGTGCCCAGCGTGAGGCGATATCTCAAGTCAAGCAGCTACTGGGCTGTGACAACTTTCTCATCCATGTGCTTCCAATGTCTGAAGTGTTTATAATGAAGAAAAGAAGAAAGAGCAACTTCACACTGTTTAAAATATCTTTAATGGTTCAGTTGGTATAGGATTTGGAAGCATTAAGTCAAGACATCGTCAGCAGCCATAAAAAACAAAAACAACTAATCAATGTCGACTGAGAGAAAAATAACATACAAAGGCAACACAGAAAAAGTCAGGTCATCACAGTAAAAAGACACATCGATCCTAGTCGAACTCCACAGCATGCTGAAAATCAAAACCGGTAGCAAGTTCAATGATGATCACACTCACGCACACACACAACCACACACACATCCATTCACAACTTGAACAAAGGCTGTAGAACAACCCTGATAGGTTAAATGTACAGTAAGACGCCTTTTAGAGAAAACAAAAATGCATAGACAAAAAAAGAACGTTTTAAAACAGAAGTAAACGTAAAAAGACAAATTTCTTTGTCGTAGGCGGACAGCGTGACAGATCCGTTGGCAGTTTACATTGCAATGATTGCTGAGGACATTCAAACAGAAGTTATTGCCAACAAGATAAAAGGGATAACATTTTACCCATTGAAATTCATTGATTCTTTTCTGAAATATTTTAAGAGAGCTAGTAGCTTCCACAAACGTCATGAATGTACAACAATGGACATTGTGTGGGAAGATCCTCAACTTGAATGAACATTATAACCCATGAGGCAGACATACTTAGCTTCAAAACATTACCTTACAATTATTTTAAGTTATACAAGTTAACAAACAGTACTTAAAACACATTAAATATTGAGCATGTCACTGGAAAAACATGTTGGCTGTTAGCAAATATTTATTTGAACTATTCCAGTTGAGTCAATTAATACAGAGAAGGTGTTTTTTTAAATCACTGAAGGAATAAAAACATCAGAAAAGTTTTTTTTCTTTTATCCATTGAAACAAACAAAGAATCTCTGCGCTAACTATCAAAATGTATTTTTTGCAAATATCCCATTGATAATAGTGCAAGAGATACAGTACAGTCAGAAATAGCACACAGTTCTTATGTTTGGCCTCCTTGTTTAGTTACAGGTAGTTAAAAGTAAGAGTTTGTGTGTATTTTAGTGTGAACAAAGAGCAACTGATGGTGACATTTAAGAGTGACAAATGTGAGGATTTCACCATCTACTGGTTCTCCATCTTTAATGGTGTAGTGGAGGAACTGGGAGTCAATTCGGTAAACAATAAATTACAAGTACAGCTCGTCTCTTTTATCATTTTTCTTAATCATGTTAATTTTATCTTACAGATTAAAAAAAAAGAACAAATAATAAAACTGGCACAATCAATTCATTATTGTATTTTCCCATCTATTTGCACAAAAAAAAAAAAATACATACATGTCACAATAACCCAAAACCAGTTATGTTTGGAGAGAATGAGAACACCTGTGTTTCATTGTTTTTCAAATCCGCTAGTATCTTTAATTCTTGTGCTTTCCTTGTGAGGAAAGCTTTGTTGCACTCTCAACAGCCTATGGTTCAAAATAAAGCAGCAGAACAAGTGGGGCCTCATTTATAAAACTGTGCATAGATTCGACATTAGAAGAAAACACTGTGCACATACACATAGAAATCATATTGATCATACCTGTGTCTTGGTTGTAAAACTGACTTCTTCCTGCAAAATGATGATCTATAAACAGGCCTTGATTTGGTATAAAGTGAAATTAATTATCTGAGTATAACTATTAATACATCCCATTTTGGCTTACATGGGAGGTGGTGCACACATCTATCATGCTTCTTTATTTATAAATGAGGCCCTCTGTGTGACAGAATACAAAAGCCTTTATAACACACCAGCTAAATCAAAAACGATTTCAGCCCCATTAGGGTAAGCAGAAATAAGTTAAATCTCTCCCCCTAACACGACCAGTTATCACACTCGCTGCTAGACCAAAACTATATTTCTCTTTGCTTCAGCTGCTGACTGGTCAATTCCTCGAGTGACCACAGCAGATATATCACGTAACACTGCCTAAAGGCTGAACAAAGACAAAATAATACAAAACAAAACAAAACCACCCAAAAAAACAAACAAACAAAAAAAAAACCCTACATCTGATATTCATCCACACAATCTGTGAGTGTTTTCACTGACTTTCTTGTTGCCAAGGCTTCAACCCACATTGAAACACTTGAAAGCATCTCGGGGAATGGTGTGTCAGCTTGTGTGAGGAGTCGGGGGTGCGAGAAGATGGGGGAGAGCGAGGCAGCCACCTCCTGATGTCTCTTCCCTTCCTCTTCTGTCCCCCTGGTGTACCCCTCTACTCCTGAGCTCGTCAGTGTCGTGTGTGTGTGTGTGTGTGTGTGGAGTTTGGGTTGTCGTGGATTACGTGTGAGGTGGGAAGGAGGCATGGCGGATTGCAGTGGGGTGGAATGAGGGTGGAAGGGGCGAGGGTCACTGGCGCCGATCCTCCGTCTCTGACCGTGAGAACGCCATCACAACGTCCTCTGCACCTGCAATCACCAGAAATTGACATATATGAAAAACAAGGACAATCTAATTTACTGTAACTGTTGAAGAAGTTGAGAAAGAGGGCTTTAAAGAAAACTATGTGTTATAGTTGATTTATTATAGAAGCCAAAAATCAGATTAATTTTATTTTTATTTTATTCCAGTTGATTCACTAATCGTGTCTTCAAACTTAATTAGTTTGAGATTTGAACACATAAGGTGTTAATATAATGGTGTTTACTGTAACGTGCAGTTGCTGGGTGAAACGGTCATTGTGTAAACGGCCCCTTACAAATACTGTATGTTGACAGAAATGCACAAAAAGAGACAATCTGCATCCAGATATACCCACGAGTGTCTGGCGTCAGGTGCTCAAATATGTTGCAAGTAATCAACAGGAATCACATCTTGTTTTTTTTCTGCTATGCAGGAGAAAATAGACATTTGGTCTAAATCGATGTGTGATTTCAGAAGAGAACCTTGACTCAGGTAAGGACTTGTGCAAATTGAGAGGTTTGTTGAGAAGAGAGAAGTCAGATGTAACCTAAAGTGTTTGGGATGTTTGATGAGTAACGAGGCCGTTCAGTGTGATCAGGGTGTCCTGTTAGTGTACAGCAAACTCTGTCCGCTGTGACTATAAAAACTGGTAGGGAATACATGGCCAGAAAATGCTTTTACGCATTCAGGCAATTTCATCTCTGGCCCCGAACAGCTGTTCTGGAAAGTCACCTCCTAGTGAGGCCTGATGGGAGACACTGTCGAAGATTGAGTGGCCCTCTGACACACTTAAATCTGAGGACTCAATAGTGTCCAATCTCCTCTGTCTGCTGTTGCAGTTCAGTACTGAGCGGCAGAAGATTGTCTGTGAGCAAGCAATGTTAGATTACAGCTGGTGTATTAACCTCCTTAGCTGTGGGAAGTGGAAAGAAAAGCCAAAGAAAAGAGGCTAAAATGATGTATAGTATACATGGTCTGAGTTCTTCATTCTTCCTTAGTGCCTCTTTCTTTTCTTATTTTTTCTTTCTCTTTTAATGAGGACCAATCAACGATTGCATTCTCATCTGCTGTGACACAACTAATAGATCCTGCCAGGTTCCATAGTAGGACTTGTCAGCTGGCTGTTGTTTAACAAAGGAATCAGTCATTAGTCAGTTGCCAAAGTCTTCAAAACATTTGGGCCGACAAACACCTGCTGAGACAGCTTTTTGTCTGATAAACACACATTTCGCAATTCTATTTGAGTATGATTAAATAAAACACACAATGTTCTCACGCTTCCCCGAATATCCAACTGTTCTTCAGTATAGGCCTTTTTTCTTTTTTTTTTGCAAGTACAGTAATGATTTGAGCAATTCACTCTGTAGACAAAGAGCTAAAAATGAGTCTGCCTGATGACGTATTAAAACCCTTCTTGCACTGTCATGCTTGGCAGGATGGTGAATTGCATTTTCTCCTTGGTAATGAAAGTAAACTACTTGTGAGATATATGAGAGCAGAAAGACAGAGCAGCATTTCTAGTGCACTTAAACCCTTAATTAAAAACACACCTCTTAAAGAAGAGGGGGGCAGATGACAACTAGCTGTCATAACCTAAAGTTAGAGTGACCATATATATATACTGAAGTACAAACATGACAGGCTATGATCTCATAAATATCATTAACACCAAATTCTACACCAGTTGCAGTGGGAAAACAGCACACAATTAAAAAAAATCTCCCCATTGCACCCCTCAAGTGCTTGTTAGATTTAATTATTGTAGAGATATGAAAGGAGGCCAGAGACTGAGAACGTCTTGCATGCATTTGGCACAAAGGGCGGAACCCCACTCATCAGACAGCACAGACTCTCCAAACACAAAGTTCTGTGCATCATTTTGCAATCTCTGCAGGGAAAATAATTAGCATGTTTCTATTCTGGTCATCATAAGCTTGATAAGATCAAGACTTTGGGGGAACTTTCAAGTGTCTCTTCCTATGGGAGCTCATTGGCTTATTAAATGAGGTTATGGCAAAGAGGAAGCCAACTGGTGAAATTATCAAACAAGTCAACATTAGGCAAAAAAAAAACCCATGTGTGTCCTCACCGACCCATAATGGAGCTTTTGAGCCGACTGCATCGTGTGACCTTATCAACTCTCAATGTGTTAGCGACCTCAGAGGAGTCAGTTAGAACTGAGGAAGCCTCTTGGACGAGAGGTGAAACGTCTTCAAACCCTAAACAGGAGACCAGCTGATTCAGATTCACCCTTCAAGGATGAATGCGAGTCTACACCAGCAAATTGGTGAAAGCAGCAACAGCAGTAGAGGAAACTAGAGTAATAAAACAAAATTTGCAGGGGCAAACTGTTTGACTTCAGGTAATAACATAAATCTCATCTGCTTTGAGACAGCAGGTACAGATAGTGGTGCTTGAGCACGAGATAATTACGTAATACCACATAATAGGGAACCAAACCACAAGCTACTGCTGAATAGCACCGCTATTGTTTGGAGGTGTTTTGGTTCATGATGTTGCAGTAACACCCGTTCATCACAATAGATGCCATGAATCATTTTGTGTTTGTGTGAATGAAGTTCAACCTTGTGTAACAGACAGTACAGACGAAGGACATGTCAGACAGAGTAACTTGAGCCCAGTGACCAACAGAAATGCTCTCAAAATACATCCACATAGCCAAATGGATGGCTGAGCTATATCTGTTTTACTTGAGCACTTTGCTTGAGAGTCCTGTTTGGACCTCGCCCTGCCATAAACACAATACACCCACACACCCACAAACAAGCTCTGGCCAACACAGTGGAAACATCAGGGCCTTCAAAGCTGTTGCCTAGTGACAGATAAAAATCAGACTGATTCAGTGGAAGGCAGGCTGCTGCTGCATAAATAATTGCCAATAGTATATCATCTGATTTGTCCTCCATAAAATACTTTCAAAGTAAGAAGAGCTCCCTAATTCATTCAAATTAAAAAATTTCCAGAAATAGAACCCGAAGGTAAAGTGGAAATATTTGAATGTAAAAGTCAGAGATTGTTTTGTTTTCAAATAAATAATGCACAATAGTTATAAAAAGAAATCAGAAAGAAATAGAGCAAATAACCATGGAGCCATATCTGAAAAAAAAGAATAAAAAAAAGATATGTGCTTCATCTTGTGCTAAAACCATTATTCTATTCTGGCGATTTGGTCCAGTGTGAGATTTTCATGTCAAACTGGTTTGAAATCTTTTTATTCCAGGCCTCATAAACAAAAAAACAAAAAAAAACTGTTTGTGTCTCATTAAATCAGTCGTACACAGAGTATTGTCCAACTTATACCCGTGGATATGTTGCTATACGGTGTTTGTATGGGCTGCTCGTTGTTTACATTCCAAAAGGACAAGCACAACGAGTGAGGTAATGCGGTAAACTCGGGCCTGACATCATTCCCAGCTCAGAGTTTCGACTTCCAGGGTAAATGGAACGCACCGCAAGTATTGAGTGATACCCGGGGTTATAACACAGACAAAAAGTATCAAGATCATGTATTGATTACACAAGGCTGCAGTAATATCTGAAACAAGAGGCCACATTTCTGTACGTAGGGATGGGCCTGACAAAGAGAGATTGGACTGCCACACTCTGACTGTGTAATTAACTCTCCAGCTTTCCTCCAGGCCCCCTAATGACACCTGTTCCAATCTACTGATGCAGCACATCGCAACAACACACAACCCCACAGGGAAGCTTGGCTTTCCTGGGACAAATGAAGTAGCTGTGGCAACATCTCCTTGTCTTTGTGTTGGGGCCCTCAGACATATTTTTTGGGAGGAGTAAACTAACCTTGTCACATCAGACAGGATAACAAGTAGTTTTCCTGTCTGATGTGATTTGTTTATGACCTGTCTTGAGATTACTGGCTTTACGTGTGATCCCGACAAATTGTGACATGGTTTCAGTTCTAAAAGGCCGTGATTGTTAAAGGGAAAATAAGAAGAGCCTGATTGTGCGGACAAAAGGTTGTCTTCTTCGTTTTATGTTATGAAGAAGACATTAACATCAACTTAGCATACAAAGTCCTGCTCCACCACTGTCCTAAGTTCCTCCGCACCATCAAACTCAACTACATCAAGGTATTCACACAGACAGCTGAAAGGAAAAAACATACATGTATATCTTCTCAGTTGCAGAGCCTTTGGCAGAGAATTCCTCTTTGGCCTCATTAAAATTGTAAAAGAAAAATCTGCATTTGCCTATATGGTAATCAGCCAATTAAAGCTATCTGAAATGCAAATTCCACGACCCATAGACTTAAAAGAAATATGACTAGCAACCTCTGAGTGTCTCTTGTTTATTACAAAGAAGAATCAGATTTGGAGAATGATTCAAGGTCCAATCAGTCCAATAGATTTGATGAGGGATGACAACATTCCAGGATAGATTAGACTGCAACACCCACAAATTTACTTCTAGCAGTGATGTTATCCATCAGTCACATAAGCCATTGTGTGGTCATCCATACTTGTATTTAATATTTCCTGAATACAGCTGAGCCTTGACATAAAGTGATTAATACTGGAGAGTGTCTCCACTATACCATCGTGCCCTTACCGCCCTCTAAGGGTGCCACCACTCCATCTGACATGTGACACCATCGCTCCATGCTGAGACCCCTCGAGGATGCTGGTATCGGAGCATCCCTGCATCAGGCATGTTCAAACTGTCCTCCGTTTCAAACTGTACTGGATGGCTGCTAAAAATGTCTTTGGTTGGAGCTATCACACCCCTTATGGTGACTCCAGTGCAAATAGCACCGACACTTGGTGTCAAAAGATTTAGTAAACCTTTAAACTAGGCCTAAGTGTATTACTTTAGCCGAAAGTGGTGAGTCATCCACTCCAGGTTATTACTCTTCAAAACAACCAGCAGAGCATCAATGATAGAAAAATTGTTTTTTATGACAATACAATATCTACATACTACAGGAGAGGAGGTTAGCTTTTGCTACAACCTCAGTGTCTGCTACAGAGATCAACCAGACCCGCATTGAAGGTGGACCTGGTGCGAGGAGGCACATTATTTATTCAGATCAGACACAAAAAAATAACCTTTACCTGGCAAACTGCTGGCTAATCACAGATGCTGTGTGTGTCTGGCTGCAGTTCAACCACAAAAAGCACAATCTGATTTACCTCCACGACCACTTTGTCCTGGTCGATTAATAAACTGTGTCAAAATATGTGAACATGCTTCCTATAATCTCATACACCATCATACAATTACCTTTATAATTTTTTTTCAGCAGAAATTAAATGAAATCCCTCTTGGTAATAATTCACGCTATTCCTAATAACTGACTTTCACAATGTTTACATCGAAGTTTAAAGTTAGATGAGTTGACTGGTCGAAAAGCAGGAAATTATTTTTTTAAGATTCAACACTGAAAAAAGTCTAATATTATACGATTAAGAGCTATTTGGAAATGTTAATCACACTCTTCATTTACCAAACTGTATTTTTAATGCTGGTAATATATGTGAAACAACAAACAAAAATTTTTAAAAAAAATCCAGGAACTGTTATTATTATTATTACAACAACAGCATTTTCATTGTGTGACTGCACCATCATAGCAAATACAGTAAAAACATTCTTAACAATTTTCTGCACATTTAAATGTGCCGAATAAAACTGTATGGTTTAACTAACTAGTATTTCTGCTTTTCGATACCAAGGGTAGCAATGAGTAATCGACTACTAAACTAATTGTGCACATCCCTCCACAGGTAATTTGTCATTTTGATGTTTGTCTCTCAGTACATTTACATTACATTATTAGTGACTTTGCAAGTTGCTTGGCAATAAAATGTTTCTTTTCATCTATTCCCCCCCCATTACCAATCTAAACCTGAACATCTTCACACCACCTCAAAAGATTTCCAAATGTGCTGATACCTACAAACTGCTCTCCTGTGCAGCGTTTAACTCTCTGCTTTTTTTTTT